>OZ007591.1:107365137-107924137 GCA_963931845.1 Maratus michaelseni | reverse complement strand
TATAAATAAGCACATTTTCTTATGTAGGAAGTAAAAAAAAAATCGGTTTTGAAGTTGTTCGCCTTTGTAAAATATTTAAAACATAAAATACATTGAAACGATCTACTCTGTTTCAACAATGAAAGCTTTGTTATAATTAAGAGGTAAAAAAGATGTTATAATATAAAATTTGCAATTTCTTCGAATAGAATTCTGGTACACGGCTGGAAATTTGTTTTCTTATAAATCAGCACATGGAAGTAAAAAAAAAATCGGTTTTGAAGGTGTTCGACTTTGTAAAATATTTAAAATATAAAACACAGTGAAACGATATGCATTTTTCAACAATGAAACCTTTTTTATTAGTACGAGTTAAAGAAGATCTGATATTATAAAAGTAGCAATATCTTCGAAAATAATTCTGGTGCACGGCTGGAAATTCGTTTACTTATAAATCAGCACATTTTCTTATGTACGAAGTAAAAAAAAAAATCGGTTTTGAAGTTGTTCGACATTGTAAAATAATTAAAATATAAAATACATTGAAACGATCTACTCTGTTTCAACAATGAAAGCTTTGTTATAATTAAGAGGTAAAAAAGATGTTATAATATAAAATTTGCAATTTCTTCGAATAGAATTCTGGTGTACGGCTGGAAATTCGTTTACTTGTAAATCAGCACATTTTCTTATGTAGGATGTAAAAAAAAATTCGGTTTTGAAGTTGTACGACTTTGTGAAAAATTTAAAATATAAAATACAGAGAAACGACATGCATTTTTCAACAATGAAACCTTTGTTATTGATACAAGTTAAAGAAGATCTGATATTATAAAATTAGCGATATCTTCGAATAGATTTCTGGTACACAGCTGGAAATTTGTTTTCTTATAAATAAGCACATTTTCTTATGTAGGAAATAAAAAAAATTTGGTTTTGAAGTTGTTCGACTTTGTAAAATATTTAAAATATAAAATACAGTGACACGATATACATTTTTTAACAATGAAACCTTTGTTATAAATACGAGGTAAACTTGATGTGATATTATAAAATTATAAAAATCTGCCAATAGAATTCTGGTGCATGGCTGGAAATACGTTTACTTATAAATCAGCACTTTTCCTTATATAGGAATTAAAAAAAAATTCGGTTTTTAAGTTGTTCGACTTTGTAAAATACTTAAAATATAAAATGCAGTGAAACGAAATGCATTTTTCAACAATGAAACCTTTGTTATAAATTCGAGTTAAAGAATATACGACACTATAAAATTAGCAATATCTTCGAATAGAATTCTGGTGCACGGCTGAGATTTGGTTTTCTTATAAATCAGCACATTTTCTTATGTAGGAAGTAAAAAAAAATTGGGTTTTGAAGTTGTTCGACTTTGTAAAATATATAAAATTAAAATACAGTCAAACGATATACATTTTTCAACAATGAAACCTTTGTTATTAATACGAACTAAAGAAGATACGACACTATAAAATTAGCAATATCTTCGAATAGAATTCTGGAGCACGGCTGTGATTTGGTTTTCTTATAAATCAACACACTTTGTTATATAGGAAGTAAAAAAAAATTCGGTTTTGACGTTGTTCGACTTTGTAAAATATTTAAAATATAAAATACAGTGAAACGATCTACTCTGTTCCAACAATGAAAGCTTTGTTTTAAATACGATGTAAAGAAGATCTGATATTATAAAAGTAGAAATATCTTCGAAAATAATTCTGGTGCACGGCTGGAAATTCGTTTACTTATAAATCAGCATGTTTTCTTATGAAGGAAGTAAAAAAAAATCGCTTTTGAACTTGTTCGCCTTTCTAAAATATTTAAAACATAAAATACAGTGAAACGATATACTCTGTTTCAACAATGAAAGCTTTGTTATAATTAAGTGGTAAAGGAGATGCTGATATTATAAAATTTGCAATATCTTCGAATAGAATTCTGGTGCACGGCTGGAAATTCGTTTACTTATAAATCAGCGTATTGTCTTATGTAGGAAGTAAAAAAAATTCGGTTTTGAAGTTGTTCGCCTTTGTAAAATATTTAAAATATAAAATACAGTGAAACGATATACATTTTTCAACAATGAAACCTTTGTTATAAATACGAGGTAAACTTGATGTGATATTATAAAATTATAAAAATCTGAAAATAGAATTCTGGTGCACGGCTGGAAATACGTTTATTTATAAATCAGCACTTTTCCTTATATAGGAATTAAAAAAAAATCGGTTTTGAAGTTGTTCGACTTTGTAAAATATTTAAAATATAAAATACATTGAAACGATCTATTCTGTTTCAACAATGAAATCTTTGTTATAATTAAGAGGTAAAGGAGATGTGATATTATAAAATTAGCAGTATCTTCAAATAGAATTCTGGTGCACGACTGGAAATTTGTTTTCTTATAAATCAGCACATATTCTTATGTAGGAAGTAAAAAAAAATAAGTTTTGAAGTTGTTCGACTTTGTAAAATATTTAAAATTAAAATACAGTCAAACGATATACATTTTTCAACAATGAAACCTTTGTTATAAATACGAGGTAAAATGGATGTGATATTATAAAATCAGCAATATCTTCGAATAGAATTCTGGTGCTCGGCTGGAAATTGGTTTTCTTATAAATCAGCACATTTTCTTATGTAGTAAGTAAATAAAATTCGGTTTTGAAGTTGTTCGCCTTTGTAGAATATTTAAAATTAAAACACAGTGAAACGATATACATTTTTCAACAATGAAACCTTTGTTATAAATACAAGGTAAAATGGATGTGATATTATAAAATTAGCAATATCTTCAAATAGAATTCTGGTGCACGGCTGGAAATTGGTTTTCTTATAAATCAGCACATTTACTTATGTAGGAAGTAAAAAAAAATCGGTTTTGAAGTTTTCGCCTTTGTAAAATATTTAAAACGTAAAATACATTGAAACGATCTACTCTATTTCAACAATGAAAGCTTTGTTATAATTAAGAGGTAAAGGAGATGTGATATTATAAAATTTGCAATATCTTCGAATAGAATTCTGGTACATGGCTGGAAATTTGTTTTCTTATAAATCAGCATATTTTCTTATGTAGGAAGTAAAAAAAATTCGGTTTTGAAGTTGTTCGCCTTTATAAAATATTTAAAATATAAAATACAGTGCAACGATATACTCTGTTTCAACAATGAAAGCTTTGTTATAATTAAGTGGTATAGGATATGTGATATTATAAAATTTGCAATATCTTCGAATAGAATTCTGGTGCACGGCTGGAAATTCGTTTACTTATAAATCAGAGCACGTTTTCTTATGTCGGAAGTAAAAAAAAAAATCGCTTTTGAACTTGTTCGTCGTTGTAAAATATTTAAAACATAAAATATAGTGAAACGATATACTCTGTTTCAACAATAAAAGCTTTGTTATAAATACGAGGTAAAGTGGATGTGATATTATAAAATTATCAATATCTTCGAATAGAATTCGGGTGTACGGCTGGAAATTCGTTTACTTATAAATCAGCACATTTTCTTATGTAGGAAGTAAAAAAAAATCGGTTTTGATGTTGTTCGACTTTGTAAAATATTTAAAATAAAAAATACAGAGAAACGATCTACTCTGTTCTAACAATGAAACCTTTGTTATAAATACAATGTAAAGACGATCTGATATTATAAAATTAGAAATATCTTCGAATAGAAATATGGTGCACGGCTGGAAATTGGTTTTCTTATAAATCAGCACATTTTCTTATGTAGGAAGTAAAAAAATTCTGTTTTGAAGTTGTTCGCCTTTGTGAAAAATTTAAAATATAAAATACATTGAAACGATCAACTCTGTTTCAACAATGAAAGCTTTGTTATAATTAAGAGGTAAAAGAGATGTTATAATATAAAATTATAAAAATCTGCCAATAGAATTCTGGTGCATGGCTGGAAATTTGCTTTCTTATAAATAAGCACATTTTCTTATGTAGGAAGTAAAAAAAAAATCGGTTTTGAAGTTGTTCGCCTTTGTAAAATATTTAAAACATAAAATACATTGAAACGATCTACTCTGTTTCAACAATGAAAGCTTTGTTATAATTAAGAGGTAAAAAAGATGTTATAATATAAAATTTGCAATTTCTTCGAATAGAATTCTGGTACACGGCTGGAAATTTGTTTTCTTATAAATCAGCACATGGAAGTAAAAAAAAATCGGTTTTGAAGGTGTTCGACTTTGTAAAATATTTAAAATATAAAACACAGTGAAACGATATGCATTTTTCACCAATGAAACCTTTTTTATTAGTACGAGTTAAAGAAGATCTGATATTATAAAAGTAGCAATATCTTCGAAAATAATTCTGGTGCACGGCTGGAAATTCGTTTACTTATAAATCAGCACATTTTCTTATGTACGAAGTAAAAAAAAAAATCGGTTTTGAAGTTGTTCGACATTGTAAAATAATTAAAATATAAAAGGCAGTGAAACGATATACATTTTTCAACAATGAAACCTTTGTTATAAATACGAGGTAAAGTGGATGTGATATTATAAAATTATCAATATCTTCGAATAGAATTCTGGTGTACGGCTGGAAATTCGTTTACTTATAAATCAGCCCATTTTCTTATGTAGGAAGTAAAAAAAAATCGGTTTTGATGTTGTTCGACTTTGTAAAATATTTAAAATATAAAATACAGTGAAACGATCTACTCTGTTCTAACAATGAATCCTTTGTTATAAATACGATGTAAAGAAGATCTGATATTATAAAATTAGAAATATCTTCGCATAGAATTATGGTGCACGGCTGGAAATTGGTTTTCTTATAAATCAGCACATTTTCTTATGTAGGAAGTAAAAAAAATTCTGTTTTGAAGTTGTTCTCCTTTGTGAAAAATTTAAAATCAAGCAGGGCGGTCGCTCTGCCAAGCCAAGCTTTAAAAAAAACGCCACACAAACAACGCCAAGAACTGGAATAAAAACCGCTACTGCTTACTTACAGAAAGCAAGTTCGCAATGTTAAATCGACAAAACATGCCAGATTAAAATATCAGATATCACATAAACCAAGCGTCGCAGAAAAAAAAAAAACGAAAACTAGAAGAATCTAAGGAAGAATTTCTTCAATTTAAAACCAAACTCATCTTCATAAGTGATTTATAAACAGAGATATAGATTTTTTAAAAAAACGTCGAGTTACTTAAAATGATCACTTTTTTCTTCGTCAAACTTTTTTTTTCAAACAACCTACAGGCCTGAATATTGGCTAGAATAAAAAAAGGATTGCATTTTTGGACAAGTAATTACGTAATCTATGTGCTTTTATAAAATCCAGTGTAAAAAAAAATTATTTTCTATCCTTAATTAGCAAAAAACTGTTAATTAATTTGGCGATTAAAAAATTATGCCAAAACAGAGATAAAACCCACCAACGACCATGTACCATCTGTATTATAATAGCACTAGCACAAATCAGTTACAGGTTATAACCACATCAAATAGTCAGCCATTTTCTTCTAAACATACTTAAAAAAAATAAAACTTCATAATTATAAGAACACACATTTTATCAGACAATTAAATATGATTGCAAACTGTGGCAGATGACTGTTTCCAACATGAATAAGTATGAGAAATTGCCGCACAAGAATATCGGTCTGGCTAGCTCAGTCGCAGCGCGTCAGTATGGCACGCACAAGGTCCCAGGTTCGAGTCCCGGCCCAGGTCAATTTTTCACTTATGTTTGTTTAGTGTAATTAATTGTCTGATAAAATGCGTGTTCATAATATTGTAAAATAAAGTAATCAGACGTACTGTTTATGCTTTAAAAATATTTTAAATATATAATTTACGTTTTCAGAAATATCTTTAAAAATAAATTAGTTTTTGAGGGAAGATGTACCTTCTAAAATGTATACATTAAGAGTTATCGGCATTTAAAATTTCTTTCCAAATGTAAACAAAATTTTTGAAGTGAATTAAATGTGATTCATTTATTTCTAAAAACACGGTAAAGGACAGGCATTTCGTTCGCAGGAATACCTTTCACGCCATTTTCCTAAAAATTAATGAAATCCAGTTGTTAAATTATTTTTGTTTTAGAAGTGAAGTTTCCATTTAAATTTGTTGTAACAGTACAATGTTTAATTGAATAAAATAATGTAAATCTAAGAAATTGCTAAGAAATTCCAAACATACACAGGAGAACGCAAAAAATAAATAAATAAATAAATAAACAATAAATAAACAGATAAATAAATAAAAATCAGCTTTCAGAAATTCTAAAAATTGTTCGTATATCTTAATTACAAGCTAAAGGAGGGTTTATTTCTATATTATTCTATATATAATAGTAATTTCAGCAAATATATTAAATTCCAATGCGATCTGTTTTAAACTTTAAAATAGTTTATAACACATGATAAAATAATTATAAACAGGGGTCGATCCAGGGAAAATTTGGGGCCTATTTAGGACCCCTTCACAAAAATCTATTTGATAAAATTGGCCCTTTCACAAAATCAATTTGATAAAATGGGCCTCCTCACAAAAATCAATTTGATATAATGGAGCCCTTCACAAAAATCAGTATGATAAAATGTACCCCTTCACAAAATTCTATTCCATAAAAACTTATATTTATTATTTATTTTTTATTTTGTGATGTTTTAAAATATATAATTTGTAAACAAACAAGTTCACCAGAGAGGAAAACTACAGCGAAAGGATTTAAAAAAGTTTTTGTTTATATATACCTGGTTTGAATTTGATTAACTGGATTTCAACTTTCGTTACAAAATGTTATTTTTCACAAAAATATAATAAATTTCACAAAAATAACCTTTACTTTTCACAAAATGGGCCCCAAGAAAAAAAAAACCTGTATCGACCCCTGAAAAAAGAATGGCGCGTCACATTTCGGGGAGGGGATGGGGAGGGGAGTGAACAAAATTAGGAAGTATAATAAGTCTATCTGTTTGAAACTTTACGATATTTTATAACACATAACATAAATTTAAAAATAAAGCCGCGTCGATAATTATAGGGAGGGGCGGAGTACGAAGTAAAAAAAATTCGGTTTTGAAGTTGTTTGACTTTGTAAAATATTTAAAATATAAAACACAGTGAAACGATATACATTTTTCAACAATGAAACCTTTGTTATAAATACGAGGTAAAATGGATGTGATATTATAAAATTAGCAATATCTTCGAATAGAATTCTGGTGCACGGCTGGAAATTGGTTTCATATAAATCAGCACATTTTCTTATGTAGGAAGAAAAAAAAATTCGGTTTTGAAGTTGTTCGATTTTGTAAAATATTTAAAACATAAAATAAATTGAAACGATCTTATAGCTTTGTTATAGCTATGAAAGCTTTGTTATAATTAAGAGGTAAAGGAGATGTGATATTATAAAATTTGCAATATCTTCGAATAGAATTCTGGTACATGGCTGGAAATTTGTTTTCTTATAAATCAGCATATTTTCTTATGTAGGAAGTAAAAAAAATTCGGTTTTGAAGTTGTTCGCCTTTATAAAATATTTAAAATATAAAATACAGTGCAACGATATACTCTGTTTCAACAATGAAAGCTTTGTTATAATTAAGTGGTATAAGATATGTGATATTATAAAATTTGCAATATCTTCGAATAGAATTCTGGTGCACGGCTGGAAATTCGTTTACTAATAAATCAGCACATTTTCTTATGTAGGAAGTAAAAAAAATTCGATTTTCATGTTGTTCGACTTTGTAAAATATTTAAAATATAAAATGCAGTGAAACGATCTACTCTGTTATAACAATGAAACCCTTGTTATAAATACGATGTAAAGAAGATCTGATATTATAAAATTAGAAATATCTTCGAATAGAATTATGGTGCACGGCTGGAAATTGGTTTTCTTATAAATCAGCGCATTTTCTTATGTAGGAAGTAAAAAAAATTCGATTTTCATGTTGTTCGACTTTGTAAAATATTTAAAATATAAAATACAGTGAAACGATATACATTTTTCAACAATGAAACCTTTGTTATAAACACGAGGTAAACTTGATGTGATATTATAAAATTATAAAAATCTGAAAATAGAATTCTGGTGCACGGCTGGAAATTCGTTTACTAATAAATCAGCACATTTTCTTATGTAGGAAGTAAAAAAAAATCGGTTTTGATGTTGTTCGATTTTGTAAAAGATTTAAAATATAAAATGCAGTGAAACGATCTACTCTGTTATAACAATGAAACCCTTGTTATAAATACGATGTAAAGAAGATCTGATATTATAAAATTAGAAATATCTTCGAATAGAATTATGCTGCACGGCTGGAAATTGGTTTTCTTATAAATCAGCGCATTTTCTTATGTAGGAAGTAAAAAAAATTCGATTTTCATGTTGTTCGACTTTGTAAAATATTTAAAATATAAAATACAGTGAAACGATATACATTTTTCAACAATGAAACCTTTGTTATAAATACGAGGTAAACTTGATGTGATATTATAAAATTATAAAAATCTGAAAATAGAATTCTGGTGCACGGCTGGAAATACGTTTATTTATAAATCAGCACTTTTACTTATATAGGAATTTAAAAAAATTCGGTTTTGAAGTTGTTCGACTTTGTAAAATATTTAAAATATAAAATACATTGAAACGATCTATTCTGTTTCAACAATGAAATCTTTGTTATAATTAAGAGGTAAAGGACATGTGATATTATAAAATTAGCAGTATCTTCAAATAAAATTCTGGTGCACGGCTGGAAATTTGTTTTCTTATAAACCAGCACATTTTCTTATGTAGGAAGTAAAAAAAAATAAGTTTTGAAGTTGTTCGACTTTGTAAAATATTTAAAATTAAAATACAGTCAAACGATATACATTTTTCAACAATGAAACCTTTGTTATAAATACGAGGTAAAATGGATGTGATATTATAAAATCAGCAATATCTTCGAATAGAATTCTGGTGCACGGCTGGAAATTGGTTTTCTTATAAATGAGCACATTTTCTTATGTAGTAAGTAAATAAAATTCGGTTTTGAAGTTGTTCGCCTTTGTAAAATATTTAAAATTAAAACACAGTGAAACGATATACATTTTTTAACAATGAAACCTTTGTTATAAATACAAGGTAAAATGGATGTGATATTATAAAATTAGCAATATCTTCAAATAGAATTCTGGTGCACGGCTGGAAATTGGTTTTCTGATAAATCAGCACATTTACTTATGTAGGAAGTAAAAAAAAATCGGTTTTGAAGTTGTTCGCCTTTGTAAAATATTTAAAACGTAAAATACATTGAAACGATCTACTCTGTTTCAACAATGAAAGCTTTGTTATAATTAAGAGGTAAAGGAGATGTGATATTATAAAATTTGCAATATCTTCGAATAGAATTCTGGTACATGGCTGGAAATTTGTTTTCTTATAAATCAGCATATTTTCTTATGTAGGAAGTAAAAAAAATTCGGTTTTGAAGTTGTTCGCCTTTATAAAATATTTAAAATATAAAATACAGTGCAACGATATACTCTGTTTCAACAATGAAAGCTTTGTTATAATTAAGTGGTATAGGATATGTGATATTATAAAATTTGCAATATCTTCGAATAGAATTCTGGTGCACGGCTGGAAATTCGTTTACTTATAAATCAGAGCACGTTTTCTTATGTCGGAAGTAAAAAAAAAAATCGCTTTTGAACTTGTTCGTCGTTGTAAAATATTTAAAACATAAAATATAGTGAAACGATATACTCTGTTTCAACAATAAAAGCTTTGTTATAAATACGAGGTAAAGTGGATGTGATATTATAAAATTATCAATATCTTCGAATAGAATTCGGGTGTACGGCTGGAAATTCGTTTACTTATAAATCAGCACATTTTCTTATGTAGGAAGTAAAAAAAAAATCGGTTTTGATGTTGTTCGACTTTGTAAAATATTTAAAATAAAAAATACAGAGAAACGATCTACTCTGTTCTAACAATGAAACCTTTGTTATAAATACGATGTAAAGACGATCTGATATTATAAAATTAGAAATATCTTCGAATAGAAATATGGTGCACGGCTGGAAATTGGTTTTCTTATAAATCAGAACATTTTCTTATGTAGGAAGTAAAAAAATTCTGTTTTGAAGTTGTTCGCCTTTGTGAAAAATTTAAAATATAAAATACATTGAAACGATCTACTCTGTTTCAACAATGAAAGCTTTGTTATAATTAAGAGGTAAAAGAGATGTTATAATATAAAATTATAAAAATCTGCCAATAGAATTCTGGTGCATGGCTGGAAATTTGCTTTCTTATAAATAAGCACATTTTCTTATGTAGGAAGTAAAAAAAAAATCGGTTTTGAAGTTGTTCGCCTTTGTAAAATATTTAAAACATAAAATACATTGAAACGATCTACTCTGTTTCAACAATGAAAGCTTTGTTATAATTAAGAGGTAAAAAAGATGTTATAATATAAAATTTGCAATTTCTTCGAATAGAATTCTGGTACACGGCTGGAAATTTGTTTTCTTATAAATCAGCACATGGAAGTAAAAAAAAAATCGGTTTTGAAGGTGTTCGACTTTGTAAAATATTTAAAATATAAAACACAGTGAAACGATATGCATTTTTCAACAATGAAACCTTTTTTATTAGTACGAGTTAAAGAAGATCTGATATTATAAAAGTAGCAATATCTTCGAAAATAATTCTGGTGCACGGCTGGAAATTCGTTTACTTATAAATCAGCACATTTTCTTATGTACGAAGTAAAAAAAAAAATCGGTTTTGAAGTTGTTCGACATTGTAAAATAATTAAAATATAAAATACATTGAAACGATCTACTCTGTTTCAACAATGAAAGCTTTGTTATAATTAAGAGGTAAAAAAGATGTTATAATATAAAATTTGCAATTTCTTCGAATAGAATTCTGGTGTACGGCTGGAAATTCGTTTACTTGTAAATCAGCACATTTTCTTATGTAGGATGTAAAAAAAAATTCGGTTTTGAAGTTGTACGACTTTGTGAAAAATTTAAAATATAAAATACAGAGAAACGACATGCATTTTTCAACAATGAAACCTTTGTTATTGATACAAGTTAAAGAAGATCTGATATTATAAAATTAGCGATATCTTCGAATAGATTTCTGGTACACAGCTGGAAATTTGTTTTCTTATAAATAAGCACATTTTCTTATGTAGGAAATAAAAAAAATTTGGTTTTGAAGTTGTTCGACTTTGTAAAATATTTAAAATATAAAATACAGTGACACGATATACATTTTTTAACAATGAAACCTTTGTTATAAATACGAGGTAAACTTGATGTGATATTATAAAATTATAAAAATCTGCCAATAGAATTCTGGTGCATGGCTGGAAATACGTTTACTTATAAATCAGCACTTTTCCTTATATAGGAATTAAAAAAAAATTCGGTTTTTAAGTTGTTCGACTTTGTAAAATACTTAAAATATAAAATGCAGTGAAACGAAATGCATTTTTCAACAATGAAACCTTTGTTATAAATTCGAGTTAAAGAATATACGACACTATAAAATTAGCAATATCTTCGAATAGAATTCTGGTGCACGGCTGAGATTTGGTTTTCTTATAAATCAGCACATTTTCTTATGTAGGAAGTAAAAAAAAATAGGTTTTGAAGTTGTTCGACTTTGTAAAATATATAAAATTAAAATACAGTCAAACGATATACATTTTTCAACAATGAAACCTTTGTTATTAATACGAACTAAAGAAGATACGACACTATAAAATTAGCAATATCTTCGAATAGAATTCTGGAGCACGGCTGTGATTTGGTTTTCTTATAAATCAACACACTTTGTTATATAGGAAGTAAAAAAAAATTCGGTTTTGACGTTGTTCGACTTTGTAAAATATTTAAAATATAAAATACAGTGAAACGATCTACTCTGTTCTAACAATGAAAGCTTTGTTTTAAATACGATGTAAAGAAGATCTGATATTATAAAAGTAGAAATATCTTCGAAAATAATTCTGGTGCACGGCTGGAAATTCGTTTACTTATAAATCAGCATGTTTTCTTATGAAGGAAGTAAAAAAAAATCGCTTTTGAACTTGTTCGCCTTTCTAAAATATTTAAAACATAAAATACAGTGAAACGATATACTCTGTTTCAACAATGAAAGCTTTGTTATAATTAAGTGGTAAAGGAGATGCTGATATTATAAAATTTGCAATATCTTCGAATAGAATTCTGGTGCACGGCTGGAAATTCGTTTACTTATAAATCAGCGTATTGTCTTATGTAGGAAGTAAAAAAAATTCGGTTTTGAAGTTGTTCGCCTTTGTAAAATATTTAAAATATAAAATACAGTGAAACGATATACATTTTTCAACAATGAAACCTTTGTTATAAATACGAGGTAAACTTGATGTGATATTATAAAATTATAAAAATCTGAAAATAGAATTCTGGTGCACGGCTGGAAATACGTTTATTTATAAATCAGCACTTTTCCTTATATAGGAATTAAAAAAAAATCGGTTTTGAAGTTGTTCGACTTTGTAAAATATTTAAAATATAAAATACATTGAAACGATCTATTCTGTTTCAACAATGAAATCTTTGTTATAATTAAGAGGTAAAGGAGATGTGATATTATAAAATTAGCAGTATCTTCAAATAGAATTCTGGTGCACGACTGGAAATTTGTTTTCTTATAAATCAGCACATATTCTTATGTAGGAAGTAAAAAAAAATAAGTTTTGAAGTTGTTCGACTTTGTAAAATATTTAAAATTAAAATACAGTCAAACGATATACATTTTTCAACAATGAAACCTTTGTTATAAATACGAGGTAAAATGGATGTGATATTATAAAATCAGCAATATCTTCGAATAGAATTCTGGTGCTCGGCTGGAAATTGGTTTTCTTATAAATCAGCACATTTTCTTATGTAGTAAGTAAATAAAATTCGGTTTTGAAGTTGTTCGCCTTTGTAGAATATTTAAAATTAAAACACAGTGAAACGATATACATTTTTCAACAATGAAACCTTTGTTATAAATACAAGGTAAAATGGATGTGATATTATAAAATTAGCAATATCTTCAAATAGAATTCTGGTGCACGGCTGGAAATTGGTTTTCTTATAAATCAGCACATTTACTTATGTAGGAAGTAAAAAAAAATCGGTTTTGAAGTTTTCGCCTTTGTAAAATATTTAAAACGTAAAATACATTGAAACGATCTACTCTATTTCAACAATGAAAGCTTTGTTATAATTAAGAGGTAAAGGAGATGTGATATTATAAAATTTGCAATATCTTCGAATAGAATTCTGGTACATGGCTGGAAATTTGTTTTCTTATAAATCAGCATATTTTCTTATGTAGGAAGTAAAAAAAATTCGGTTTTGAAGTTGTTCGCCTTTATAAAATATTTAAAATATAAAATACAGTGCAACGATATACTCTGTTTCAACAATGAAAGCTTTGTTATAATTAAGTGGTATAGGATATGTGATATTATAAAATTTGCAATATCTTCGAATAGAATTCTGGTGCACGGCTGGAAATTCGTTTACTTATAAATCAGAGCACGTTTTCTTATGTCGGAAGTAAAAAAAAAAATCGCTTTTGAACTTGTTCGTCGTTGTAAAATATTTAAAACATAAAATATAGTGAAACGATATACTCTGTTTCAACAATAAAAGCTTTGTTATAAATACGAGGTAAAGTGGATGTGATATTATAAAATTATCAATATCTTCGAATAGAATTCGGGTGTACGGCTGGAAATTCGTTTACTTATAAATCAGCACATTTTCTTATGTAGGAAGTAAAAAAAAATCGGTTTTGATGTTGTTCGACTTTGTAAAATATTTAAAATAAAAAATACAGAGAAACGATCTACTCTGTTCTAACAATGAAACCTTTGTTATAAATACAATGTAAAGACGATCTGATATTATAAAATTAGAAATATCTTCGAATAGAAATATGGTGCACGGCTGGAAATTGGTTTTCTTATAAATCAGCACATTTTCTTATGTAGGAAGTAAAAAAATTCTGTTTTGAAGTTGTTCGCCTTTGTGAAAAATTTAAAATATAAAATACATTGAAACGATCTACTCTGTTTCAACAATGAAAGCTTTGTTATAATTAAGAGGTAAAAGAGATGTTATAATATAAAATTATAAAAATCTGCCAATAGAATTCTGGTGCATGGCTGGAAATTTGCTTTCTTATAAATAAGCACATTTTCTTATGTAGGAAGTAAAAAAAAAATCGGTTTTGAAGTTGTTCGCCTTTGTAAAATATTTAAAACATAAAATACATTGAAACGATCTACTCTGTTTCAACAATGAAAGCTTTGTTATAATTAAGAGGTAAAAAAGATGTTATAATATAAAATTTGCAATTTCTTCGAATAGAATTCTGGTACACGGCTGGAAATTTGTTTTCTTATAAATCAGCACATGGAAGTAAAAAAAAATCGGTTTTGAAGGTGTTCGACTTTGTAAAATATTTAAAATATAAAACACAGTGAAACGATATGCATTTTTCACCAATGAAACCTTTTTTATTAGTACGAGTTAAAGAAGATCTGATATTATAAAAGTAGCAATATCTTCGAAAATAATTCTGGTGCACGGCTGGAAATTCGTTTACTTATAAATCAGCACATTTTCTTATGTACGAAGTAAAAAAAAAAATCGGTTTTGAAGTTGTTCGACATTGTAAAATAATTAAAATATAAAAGGCAGTGAAACGATATACATTTTTCAACAATGAAACCTTTGTTATAAATACGAGGTAAAGTGGATGTGATATTATAAAATTATCAATATCTTCGAATAGAATTCTGGTGTACGGCTGGAAATTCGTTTACTTATAAATCAGCCCATTTTCTTATGTAGGAAGTAAAAAAAAATCGGTTTTGATGTTGTTCGACTTTGTAAAATATTTAAAATATAAAATACAGTGAAACGATCTACTCTGTTCTAACAATGAATCCTTTGTTATAAATACGATGTAAAGAAGATCTGATATTATAAAATTAGAAATATCTTCGCATAGAATTATGGTGCACGGCTGGAAATTGGTTTTCTTATAAATCAGCACATTTTCTTATGTAGGAAGTAAAAAAAATTCTGTTTTGAAGTTGTTCTCCTTTGTGAAAAATTTAAAATCAAGCAGGGCGGTCGCTCTGCCAAGCCAAGCTTTAAAAAAAACGCCACACAAACAACGCCAAGAACTGGAATAAAAACCGCTACTGCTTACTTACAGAAAGCAAGTTCGCAATGTTAAATCGACAAAACATGCCAGATTAAAATATCAGATATCACATAAACCAAGCGTCGCAGAAAAAAAAAAAACGAAAACTAGAAGAATCTAAGGAAGAATTTCTTCAATTTAAAACCAAACTCATCTTCATAAGTGATTTATAAACAGAGATATAGATTTTTTAAAAAAACGTCGAGTTACTTAAAATGATCACTTTTTTCTTCGTCAAACTTTTTTTTTCAAACAACCTACAGGCCTGAATATTGGCTAGAATAAAAAAAGGATTGCATTTTTGGACAAGTAATTACGTAATCTATGTGCTTTTATAAAATCCAGTGTAAAAAAAAATTATTTTCTATCCTTAATTAGCAAAAAACTGTTAATTAATTTGGCGATTAAAAAATTATGCCAAAACAGAGATAAAACCCACCAACGACCATGTACCATCTGTATTATAATAGCACTAGCACAAATCAGTTACAGGTTATAACCACATCAAATAGTCAGCCATTTTCTTCTAAACATACTTAAAAAAAATAAAACTTCATAATTATAAGAACACACATTTTATCAGACAATTAAATATGATTGCAAACTGTGGCAGATGACTGTTTCCAACATGAATAAGTATGAGAAATTGCCGCACAAGAATATCGGTCTGGCTAGCTCAGTCGCAGCGCGTCAGTATGGCACGCACAAGGTCCCAGGTTCGAGTCCCGGCCCAGGTCAATTTTTCACTTATGTTTGTTTAGTGTAATTAATTGTCTGATAAAATGCGTGTTCATAATATTGTAAAATAAAGTAATCAGACGTACTGTTTATGCTTTAAAAATATTTTAAATATATAATTTACGTTTTCAGAAATATCTTTAAAAATAAATTAGTTTTTGAGGGAAGATGTACCTTCTAAAATGTATACATTAAGAGTTATCGGCATTTAAAATTTCTTTCCAAATGTAAACAAAATTTTTGAAGTGAATTAAATGTGATTCATTTATTTCTAAAAACACGGTAAAGGACAGGCATTTCGTTCGCAGGAATACCTTTCACGCCATTTTCCTAAAAATTAATGAAATCCAGTTGTTAAATTATTTTTGTTTTAGAAGTGAAGTTTCCATTTAAATTTGTTGTAACAGTACAATGTTTAATTGAATAAAATAATGTAAATCTAAGAAATTGCTAAGAAATTCCAAACATACACAGGAGAACGCAAAAAATAAATAAATAAATAAATAAACAATAAATAAACAGATAAATAAATAAAAATCAGCTTTCAGAAATTCTAAAAATTGTTCGTATATCTTAATTACAAGCTAAAGGAGGGTTTATTTCTATATTATTCTATATATAATAGTAATTTCAGCAAATATATTAAATTCCAATGCGATCTGTTTTAAACTTTAAAATAGTTTATAACACATGATAAAATAATTATAAACAGGGGTCGATCCAGGGAAAATTTGGGGCCTATTTAGGACCCCTTCACAAAAATCTATTTGATAAAATTGGCCCTTTCACAAAATCAATTTGATAAAATGGGCCTCCTCACAAAAATCAATTTGATATAATGGAGCCCTTCACAAAAATCAGTATGATAAAATGTACCCCTTCACAAAATTCTATTCCATAAAAACTTATATTTATTATTTATTTTTTATTTTGTGATGTTTTAAAATATATAATTTGTAAACAAACAAGTTCACCAGAGAGGAAAACTACAGCGAAAGGATTTAAAAAAGTTTTTGTTTATATATACCTGGTTTGAATTTGATTAACTGGATTTCAACTTTCGTTACAAAATGTTATTTTTCACAAAAATATAATAAATTTCACAAAAATAACCTTTACTTTTCACAAAATGGGCCCCAAGAAAAAAAAAACCTGTATCGACCCCTGAAAAAAGAATGGCGCGTCACATTTCGGGGAGGGGATGGGGAGGGGAGTGAACAAAATTAGGAAGTATAATAAGTCTATCTGTTTGAAACTTTACGATATTTTATAACACATAACATAAATTTAAAAATAAAGCCGCGTCGATAATTATAGGGAGGGGCGGAGTACGAAGTAAAAAAAATTCGGTTTTGAAGTTGTTTGACTTTGTAAAATATTTAAAATATAAAACACAGTGAAACGATATACATTTTTCAACAATGAAACCTTTGTTATAAATACGAGGTAAAATGGATGTGATATTATAAAATTAGCAATATCTTCGAATAGAATTCTGGTGCACGGCTGGAAATTGGTTTCATATAAATCAGCACATTTTCTTATGTAGGAAGAAAAAAAAATTCGGTTTTGAAGTTGTTCGATTTTGTAAAATATTTAAAACATAAAATAAATTGAAACGATCTTATAGCTTTGTTATAGCTATGAAAGCTTTGTTATAATTAAGAGGTAAAGGAGATGTGATATTATAAAATTTGCAATATCTTCGAATAGAATTCTGGTACATGGCTGGAAATTTGTTTTCTTATAAATCAGCATATTTTCTTATGTAGGAAGTAAAAAAAATTCGGTTTTGAAGTTGTTTGCCTTTATAAAATATTTAAAATATAAAATACAGTGCAACGATATACTCTGTTTCAACAATGAAAGCTTTGTTATAATTAAGTGGTATAAGATATGTGATATTATAAAATTTGCAATATCTTCGAATAGAATTCTGGTGCACGGCTGGAAATTCGTTTACTAATAAATCAGCACATTTTCTTATGTAGGAAGTAAAAAAAATTCGATTTTCATGTTGTTCGACTTTGTAAAATATTTAAAATATAAAATGCAGTGAAACGATCTACTCTGTTATAACAATGAAACCCTTGTTATAAATACGATGTAAAGAAGATCTGATATTATAAAATTAGAAATATCTTCGAATAGAATTATGGTGCACGGCTGGAAATTGGTTTTCTTATAAATCAGCGCATTTTCTTATGTAGGAAGTAAAAAAAATTCGATTTTCATGTTGTTCGACTTTGTAAAATATTTAAAATATAAAATACAGTGAAACGATATACATTTTTCAACAATGAAACCTTTGTTATAAACACGAGGTAAACTTGATGTGATATTATAAAATTATAAAAATCTGAAAATAGAATTCTGGTGCACGGCTGGAAATTCGTTTACTAATAAATCAGCACATTTTCTTATGTAGGAAGTAAAAAAAAATCGGTTTTGATGTTGTTCGATTTTGTAAAAGATTTAAAATATAAAATGCAGTGAAACGATCTACTCTGTTATAACAATGAAACCCTTGTTATAAATACGATGTAAAGAAGATCTGATATTATAAAATTAGAAATATCTTCGAATAGAATTATGCTGCACGGCTGGAAATTGGTTTTCTTATAAATCAGCGCATTTTCTTATGTAGGAAGTAAAAAAAATTCGATTTTCATGTTGTTCGACTTTGTAAAATATTTAAAATATAAAATACAGTGAAACGATATACATTTTTCAACAATGAAACCTTTGTTATAAATACGAGGTAAACTTGATGTGATATTATAAAATTATAAAAATCTGAAAATAGAATTCTGGTGCACGGCTGGAAATACGTTTATTTATAAATCAGCACTTTTACTTATATAGGAATTTAAAAAAATTCGGTTTTGAAGTTGTTCGACTTTGTAAAATATTTAAAATATAAAATACATTGAAACGATCTATTCTGTTTCAACAATGAAATCTTTGTTATAATTAAGAGGTAAAGGACATGTGATATTATAAAATTAGCAGTATCTTCAAATAAAATTCTGGTGCACGGCTGGAAATTTGTTTTCTTATAAACCAGCACATTTTCTTATGTAGGAAGTAAAAAAAAATAAGTTTTGAAGTTGTTCGACTTTGTAAAATATTTAAAATTAAAATACAGTCAAACGATATACATTTTTCAACAATGAAACCTTTGTTATAAATACGAGGTAAAATGGATGTGATATTATAAAATCAGCAATATCTTCGAATAGAATTCTGGTGCACGGCTGGAAATTGGTTTTCTTATAAATGAGCACATTTTCTTATGTAGTAAGTAAATAAAATTCGGTTTTGAAGTTGTTCGCCTTTGTAAAATATTTAAAATTAAAACACAGTGAAACGATATACATTTTTTAACAATGAAACCTTTGTTATAAATACAAGGTAAAATGGATGTGATATTATAAAATTAGCAATATCTTCAAATAGAATTCTGGTGCACGGCTGGAAATTGGTTTTCTGATAAATCAGCACATTTACTTATGTAGGAAATAAAAAAAAATCGGTTTTGAAGTTGTTCGCCTTTGTAAAATATTTAAAACGTAAAATACATTGAAACGATCTACTCTGTTTCAACAATGAAAGCTTTGTTATAATTAAGAGGTAAAGGAGATGTGATATTATAAAATTAGCAGTATCTTCAAATAGAATACTGGTGCACGGCTGGAAATTGGTTTTCTTATAAATCAGCACATTTTCTTATTTAGGAAGTAAAAAAAAATCGATTTTGAAGTTGTTCGATTTTGTAAAATATTTAAAATATAAAATACAGTGAAACGATATACATTTTTCAACTATGAAACCTTTGTTATAAATACGAGGTAAAATGGATGTGATATTATAAAATTAGCAATATCTTCGAATAGAATTCTGGTGCACGGCTGAAAGTTGGTTTTCTTATAAATCAGCACATTTTCTTATGTAGGAAGTAAAAAAAATTCGGTTTTGAAGTTGTTCGCTTTTGTAAAATATTAAAACATAAAATACATTGAAACGATCTACTCTGTTTCAACAATGAAAGCTTTGTTATAATTAAGAGGTAAAGGAGATGTGATATTATAAAATTTGCAATATCTTCGAATAGAATTCTGGTACATGGCTGGAAATTTGTTTTCTTATAAATCAGCATATTTTCTTATGTAGGAAGTAAAAAAAAATTTGGTTTTGAAGTTGTTCCACTTCGTAAAATATTTAAAATATAAAATAGAGTAAAACGATATACATTTTTCAACAATGAAAACTTTGTTATTAAAACGAGTCAAAAAAGATACGGCACTATAAAATTAGCAATATCTGCGAATAGAAATCTGGTGCACGGCTGGGATTTGGTTTTCTTATAAATCAGCACATTTTCGTATGTAGGAAGTAAAAAAACTCCAATTTTAAAGTTGTTCGACTTTGAAAAATATTAAAAATATAAAATACAGTGAAACGATATACATTTTTCCACAATGAAACCTTTGTTATTAATACATGTTAAAGAAGATCTGATATTATAAAATTAGCAATATCTTCGAATAGATTTATGGTGCACAGCTGGAAATTCGTTTACTTGCAAATCAGCACGTTTTCTTATGTAGGAAGGAAAAAAAAAATTCGGTTTTGAAGATGTTCGACTTTGTAAAATATTTAAAATATAAAAAAGAGTAAAACGATATACATTTTTCAACAATGAAACCTTTGTCATTAATACGAGTTAAAGAAGATACAACACTATAAAATTAGCAATATCTTCGAATAGAATTCTGGTGCACGGCTGGGATTTGGTTTTCGTATAAATCAGCACATTTTCTTATGTAGGAAGTAAAAAAAAATTCGGTTTTGAAGTTGTTCGCTTTTGCAAAATATTTAAAATATAAAATACAGTGAAACGAAATGCATTTTTCTACAATGAAATCTTTGTTATTAATACGAATTAAAAAAGATCTGATATTATAAAACTAGCAATATATTCGAAAATAATTCTGGTGCACGGCTGGAAATTCTTTTACTTATACATCAGCACATTTTCTTATGTACGAAGTAAAAAAAATTCGGTTTTGAAGTTGTTTGACTTTGTAAATATTTAAAATATAAAACAAGGTGAAACGATATACATTTTTCAACAATGAAACCTTTGTTATAAATACGAGGTAAAATGGATGTGATATTATAAAATTAGCAATATCTTCAAATAGAATTCTGGTAAACTGCTGGAAATTGGTTTTCTTATAAATCAGCACATTTTCTTATGTAGGAAGTAAAAAAAATTCGGTTTTGAAGTTGTTCGCTTTTGTAAAATATTTAAAACATAAAATACATTGAAACGATCTACTCTGTTTCAACAATGAAAGCTTTGTTATAATTAAGAGGTAAAGGAGATGTGATCTTATAAAATTTGCAATATCTTCAAATAGAATTCTTGTGCACGGCTGGAAATTGGTTTTCTTATAAATCAGCACATTTTCTTATGTAGGAAGTAAAAAAAATTCGGTTTTGAAGTTGTTCGCTTTTGCAAAATATTTAAAATATAAAATACAGTGAAACGAAATGCATTTTTCTACAATGAAATCTTTGTTATTAATACGAGTTAAAAAAGATCTGATATTATAAAACTAGCAATATATTCGAAAATAATTCTTGTGCACGGCTGGAAATTCTTTTACTTATACATCAGCACATTTTCTTATGTACGAAGTAAAAAAAATTCGGTTTTGAAGTTGTTTGACTTTGTAAATATTTAAAATATAAAACAAGGTGAAACGATATACATTTTTCAACAATGAAACCTTTGTTATAAATACGAGGTAAAATGGATGTGATATTATAAAATTAGCAATATCTTCAAATAGAATTCTGGTAAACTGCTGGAAATTGGTTTTCTTATAAATCAGCACATTTTCTTATGTAGGAAGTAAAAAAAATTCGGTTTTGAAGTTGTTCGCTTTTGTAAAATATTTAAAACATAAAATACATTGAAACGATCTACTCTGTTTCAACAATGAAAGCTTTGTTATAATTAAGAGGTAAAGGAGATGTGATCTTATAAAATATGCAATATCTTCAAATAGAATTCTTGTGCACGGCTGGAAATTGGTTTTCTTATAAATCAGCACATTTTCTTATGTAGGAAGTAAAAAAAATTCGGTTTTGAAGTTGTTCGCTTTTGTAAAATATTTAAAATATAAAATACAGTGTAACGATATACTCTGTTTCTAACAATGAAACCTTTGTTATAAATACGATGTAAAGAAGATCTGATATTATAAAATTTGAAATATTTTCGAATAGAATTATGGTGCACGGCTGGAAATTGGTTTTCTTATAAATCAGCACATTTTCTTATGTAGGAAGGAAAAAAAATTCTGTTTTGAAGTTGTTCGCCTTTGTGAAAAATTTAGAATATAAAATACAGAGAAACGATATGCATTTTTCAACAATGAAACTTTTGTTATTAATATGAGTTTAAGAAGATCTGATATTATAAAATTAGCAATATCTTCGAATAGAATTCTGGTACACGGCTGGAAATTTGATTTCTTATAAATAAGCACATTTTCTTATGTAGGAAATAAAAAAAATTCTGTTTTGAAGTTATTCGACTTTGTAAAATATTTAAAATATAAAACACAGTGAAACGATATACATTTTTCAACAATGAAACCTTTGTTATTAATACATGTTAAAGAAGATCTGATATTATAAAATTAGCAATATCTTCGAATAGATTTATGGTGCACAGCTGGAAATTCGTTTAGTTGCAAATCAGCACGTTTTCTTATGTAGGAAGGAAAAAAAAAATTCGGTTTTGAAGATGTTCGACTTTGTAAAATATTTAAAATATAAAATAGAGTAAAACGATATACATTTTTCAACAATGAAACCTTTGTCATTAATACGAGTTAAAGAAGATACGACACTATAAAATTAGCAATATCTTCGAATAGAATTCTGGTGCACGGCTGGGATTTGGTTTTCGTATAAATCAGCACATTTTCTTATGTAGGAAGTAAAAAAAAATTCGGTCTTGAAGTTGTTCGCTTTTGCAAAATATTTAAAATATAAAATACAGTGAAACGAAATGCATTTTTCTACAATGAAATCTTTGTTATTAATACCAGTTAAAAAAGATCTGATATTATAAAAGTAGCAATATATTCGAAAATAATTCTGGTGCACGGCTGGAAATTCTTTTACATATAAATCAGCCCATTTTCTTATGTACGAAGTAAAAAAAATTCGGTTTTGAAGTTGTTTGACTTTGTAAAATATTTAAAATATAAAACACAGTGAAACGATATACATTTTTCAATAATTAAAGCTTTGTTATAAATACGAGATAAAATGGATTATAAAATTAGCAATATCTTCGAATAGAATTCTGGTGCACGGCTGGAAATTGGTTTTCTTATAAATCAGCACATTTTCTTATTTAGGAAGTAAAAAAAATTCGATTTTGAAGTTGTTCGCTTTTGTAAAATATTTAAAATATAAAATACAGTGAAACGATATACATTTTTCAACAATGAAACCTTTGTTATAAATACGAGTCAAAAAAGATACGGCACTATAAAATTAGCAATATCTGCGAATAGAAATCTGGTGCACGGCTGGGATTTGGTTTTCTTATAAATCAGCACATTTTCTTATGTAGGAAGTAAAAAAAAATAAGTTTTGAAGTTTTTCGACTTTGTAAAATATTTAAAATTAAAATACAGTCAAACGATATACATTTTTCAACAATGAAACCTTTGTTATAAATACGAGGTAAAATGGATGTGATATTATAAAATCAGCAATATCTTCGAATAGAATTCTGGTGCACGGGTGGAAATTGGTTTTCTTATAAATGAGCACATTTTCTTATGTAGTAAGTAAATAAAATTCGGTTTTGAAGTTGTTCGCCTTTGTAAAATATTTAAAATTAAAACACAGTGAAACGATATACATATTTCAACAATGAAACCTTTGTTATAAATACAAGGTAAAATGGATGTGATATTATAAAATTAGCAATATCTTCAAATAGAATTCTGGTGCACGGCTGGAAATTGGTTTTCTGATAAATCAGCACATTTACTTATGTAGGAAGTAAAAAAAAATCGGTTTTGAAGTTGTTCGCCTTTGTAAAATATTTAAAACGTAAAATACATTGAAACGATCTACTCTGTTTCAACAATGAAAGCTTTGTTATAATTAAGAGGTAAAGGAGATGTGATATTATAAAATTTGCAATATCTTCGAATAGAATTCTGGTACATGGCTGGAAATTTGTTTTCTTATAAATCAGCATATTTTCTTATGTAGGAAGTAAAAAAAAATTTGGTTTTGAAGTTGTTCCACTTCGTAAAATATTTAAAATATAAAATAGAGTAAAACGATATACATTTTTGAACAATGAAAACTTTGTTATTAAAACGAGTCAAAAAAGATACGGCACTATAAAATTAGCAATATCTGCGAATAGAAATCTGGTGCACGGCTGGGATTTGGTTTTCTTATAAATCAGCACATTTTCGTATGTAGGAAGTAAAAAAACTCCAATTTTAAAGTTGTTCGACTTTGAAAAATATTAAAAATATAAAATACAGTGAAACGATATACATTTTTCAACAATGAAACCTTTGTTATTAATACATGTTAAAGAAGATCTCATATTATAAAATTAGCAATATCTTCGAATAGATTTATGGTGCACAGCTGGAAATTCGTTTACTTGCAAATCAGCACGTTTTCTTATGTAGGAAGGAAAAAAAAATTCGGTTTTGAAGATGTTCGACTTTGTAAAATATTTAAAATATAAAAAAGAGTAAAACGATATACATTTTTCAACAATGAAACCTTTGTCATTAATACGAGTTAAAGAAGATACGACACTATAAAATTAGCAATATCTTCGAATAGAATTCTGGTGCACGGCTGGGATTTGGTTTTCGTATAAATCAGCACATTTTCTTATGTAGGAAGTAAAAAAAAATTCGGTTTTGAAGTTGTTCGCTTTTGCAAAATATTTAAAATATAAAATACAGTGAAACGAAATGCATTTTTCTACAATGAAATCTTTGTTATTAATACGAGTTAAAAAAGATCTGATATTATAAAACTAGCAATATATTCGAAAATAATTCTGGTGCACGGCTGGAAATTCTTTTACTTATACATCAGCACATTTTCTTATGTACGAAGTAAAAAAAAATTCGGTTTTGAAGTTGTTCGCTTTTGTAAAATATTTAAAACATAAAATACATTGAAACGATCTACTCTGTTTCAACAATGAAAGCTTTGTTATAATTAAGAGGTAAAGGAGATGTGATATTATAAAATTAGCAATATCTTCAAATAGAATTCTGGTAAACTGCTGGAAATTGGTTTTCTTATAAATCAGCACATTTTCTTATGTAGGAAGTAAAAAAAATTCTGTTTTGAAGTTGTTCGCCTTTGTGAAAAATTTAGAATATAAAATACAGAGAAACGATATGCATTTTTCAACAATGAAACTTTTGTTATTAATATGAGTTTAAGAAGATCTGATATTATAAAATTAGCAATATCTTCGAATAGAATTCTGGTACACGGCTGGAAATTTGATTTCTTATAAATAAGCACATTTTCTTATGTAGGAAATAAAAAAAATTCTGTTTTGAAGTTATTCGACTTTGTAAAATATTTAAAATATAAAACACAGTGAAACGATATACATTTTTCAACAATGAAACCTTTGTTATTAATACATGTTAAAGAAGATCTGATATTATAAAATTAGCAATATCTTCGAATAGATTTATGGTGCACAGCTGGAAATTCGTTTAGTTGCAAATCAGCACGTTTTCTTATGTAGGAAGGAAAAAAAAAATTCGGTTTTGAAGATGTTCGACTTTGAAAAATATTTAAAATATAAAATAGAGTAAAACGATATACATTTTTCAACAATGAAACCTTTGTCATTAATACGAGTTAAAGAAGATACGACACTATAAAATTAGCAATATCTTCGAATAGAATTCTGGTGCACGGCTGGGATTTGGTTTTCGTATAAATCAGCACATTTTCTTATGTAGGAAGTAAAAAAAAATTCGGTTTTGAAGTTGTTCGGTTTTGCAAAATATTTAAAATATAAAATACAGTGAAACGAAATGTATTTTTCTACAATGAAATCTTTGTTATTAATACGAGTTAAAAAAGATCTGATATTATAAAACTAGCAATATATTCGAAAATAATTCTGGTGCACGGCTGGAAATTCTTTTACTTATACATCAGCACATTTTCTTATGTACGAAGTAAAAAAAATTCGGTTTTGAAGTTGTTTGACTTTGTAAATATTTAAAATATAAAACAAGGTGAAACGATATACATTTTTCAACAATGAAACCTTTGTTATAAATACGAGGTAAAATGGATGTGATATTATAAAATTAGCAATATCTTCAAATAGAATTCTGGTAAACTGCTGGAAATTGGTTTTCTTATAAATCAGCACATTTTCTTATGTAGGAAGTAAAAAAAATTCGGTTTTGAAGTTGTTCGCTTTTGTAAAATATTTAAAACATAAAATACATTGAAACGATCTACTCTGTTTCAACAATGAAAGCTTTGTTATAATTAAGAGGTAAAGGAGATGTGATCTTATAAAATTTGCAATATCTTCATATAGAATTCTTGTGCACGGCTGGAAATTGGTTTTCTTATAAATCAGCACATTTTCTTATGTAGGAAGTAAAAAAAATTCGGTTTTGAAGTTGTTCGCTTTTGTAAAATATTTAAAATATAAAATACAGTGTAACGATATACTCTGTTTCTAACAATGAAACCTTTGTTATAAATACGATGTAAAGAAGATCTGATATTATAAAATTTGAAATATTTTCGAATAGAATTATGGTGCACGGCTGGAAATTGGTTTTCTTATAAATCAGCACATTTTCTTATGTAGGAAGGAAAAAAAATTCTGTTTTGAAGTTGTTCGCCTTTGTGAAAAATTTAGAATATAAAATACAGAGAAACGATATGCATTTTTCAACAATGAAACTTTTGTTATTAATATGAGTTTAAGAAGATCTGATATTATAAAATTAGCAATATCTTCGAATAGAATTCTGGTACACGGCTGGAAATTTGATTTCTTATAAATAAGCACATTTTTTTATGTAGGAAATAAAAAAAATTCTGTTTTGAAGTTATTCGACTTTGTAAAATATTTAAAATATAAAACACAGTGAAACGATATACATTTTTCAACAATGAAACCTTTGTTATTAATACATGTTAAAGAAGATCTGATATTATAAAATTAGCAATATCTTCGAATAGATTTATGGTGCACAGCTGGAAATTCGTTTAGTTGCAAATCAGCACGTTTTCTTATGTAGGAAGGAAAAAAAAAAATTCGGTTTTGAAGATGTTCGACTTTGTAAAATATTTAAAATATAAAATAGAGTAAAACGATATACATTTTTCAACAATGAAACCTTTGTCATTAATACGAGTTAAAGAAGATACGACACTATAAAATTAGCAATATCTTCGAATAGAATTCTGGTGCACGGCTGGGATTTGGTTTTCGTATAAATCAGCACATTTTCTTATGTAGGAAGTAAAAAAAAATTCGGTTTTGAAGTTGTTCGCTTTTGCAAAATATTTAAAATATAAAATACAGTGAAACGAAATGCATTTTTCTACAATGAAATCTTTGTTATTAATACGAGTTAAAAAAGATCTGATATTATAAAAGTAGCAATATATTCGAAAATAATTCTGGTGCACGGCTGGAAATTCTTTTACATATAAATCAGCCCATTTTCTTATGTACGAAGTAAAAAAAATTCGGTTTTGAAGTTGTTTGACTTTGTAAAATATTTAAAATATAAAACACAGTGAAACGATATACATTTTTCAATAATTAAAGCTTTGTTATAAATACGAGATAAAATGGATTATAAAATTAGCAATATCTTCGAATAGAATTCTGGTGCACGGCTGGAAATTGGTTTTCTTATAAATCAGCACATTTTCTTATTTAGGAAGTAAAAAAAATTCGATTTTGAAGTTGTTCGCTTTTGTAAAATATTTAAAATATAAAATACAGTGAAACGATATACATTTTTCAACAATGAAACCTTTGTTATAAATACGAGTCAAAAAAGATACGGCACTATAAAATTAGCAATATCTGCGAATAGAAATCTGGTGCACGGCTGGGATTTGGTTTTCTTATAAATCAGCACATTTTCTTATGTAGGAAGTAAAAAAAAATAAGTTTTGAAGTTTTTCGACTTTGTAAAATATTTAAAATTAAAATACAGTCAAACGATATACATTTTTCAACAATGAAACCTTTGTTATAAATACGAGGTAAAATGGATGTGATATTATAAAATCAGCAATATCTTCGAATAGAATTCTGGTGCACGGGTGGAAATTGGTTTTCTTATAAATGAGCACATTTTCTTATGTAGTAAGTAAATAAAATTCGGTTTTGAAGTTGTTCGCCTTTGTAAAATATTTAAAATTAAAACACAGTGAAACGATATACATATTTCAACAATGAAACCTTTGTTATAAATACAAGGTAAAATGGATGTGATATTATAAAATTAGCAATATCTTCAAATAGAATTCTGGTGCACGGCTGGAAATTGGTTTTCTTATAAATCAGCACATTTTCTTATGTAGGAAGTAAAAAAAATTCGGTTTTGAAGTTGTTCGCTTTTGTAAAATATTTAAAACATAAAATACATTGAAACGATCTACTCTGTTTCAACAATGAAAGCTTTGTTATAATTAAGAGGTAAAGGAGATGTGATCTTATAAAATTTGCAATATCTTCAAATAGAATTCTTGTGCACGGCTGGAAATTGGTTTTCTTATAAATCAGCACATTTTCTTATGTAGGAAGTAAAAAAAATTCGGTTTTGAAGTTGTTCGCTTTTGTAAAATATTTAAAATATAAAATACAGTGTAACGATATACTCTGTTTCTAACAATGAAACCTTTGTTATAAATACGATGTAAAGAAGATCTGATATTATAAAATTTGAAATATTTTCGAATAGAATTATGGTGCACGGCTGGAAATTGGTTTTCTTATAAATCAGCACATTTTCTTATGTAGGAAGGAAAAAAAATTCTGTTTTGAAGTTGTTCGCCTTTGTGAAAAATTTAGAATATAAAATACAGAGAAACGATATGCATTTTTCAACAATGAAACTTTTGTTATTAATATGAGTTTAAGAAGATCTGATATTATAAAATTAGCAATATCTTCGAATAGAATTCTGGTACACGGCTGGAAATTTGATTTCTTATAAATAAGCACATTTTCTTATGTAGGAAATAAAAAAAATTCTGTTTTGAAGTTATTCGACTTTGTAAAATATTTAAAATATAAAACACAGTGAAACGATATACATTTTTCAACAATGAAACCTTTGTTATTAATACATGTTAAAGAAGATCTGATATTATAAAATTAGCAATATCTTCGAATAGATTTATGGTGCACAGCTGGAAATTCGTTTAGTTGCAAATCAGCACGTTTTCTTATGTAGGAAGGAAAAAAAAAATTCGGTTTTGAAGATGTTCGACTTTGTAAAATATTTAAAATATAAAATAGAGTAAAACGATATACATTTTTCAACAATGAAACCTTTGTCATTAATACGAGTTAAAGAAGATACGACACTATAAAATTAGCAATATCTTCGAATAGAATTCTGGTGCACGGCTGGGATTTGGTTTTCGTATAAATCAGCACATTTTCTTATGTAGGAAGTAAAAAAAAATTCGGTTTTGAAGTTGTTCGCTTTTGCAAAATATTTAAAATATAAAATACAGTGAAACGAAATGCATTTTTCTACAATGAAATCTTTGTTATTAATACGAGTTAAAAAAGATCTGATATTATAAAAGTAGCAATATATTCGAAAATAATTCTGGTGCACGGCTGGAAATTCTTTTACATATAAATCAGCCCATTTTCTTATGTACGAAGTAAAAAAAATTCGGTTTTGAAGTTGTTTGACTTTGTAAAATATTTAAAATATAAAACACAGTGAAACGATATACATTTTTCAATAATTAAAGCTTTGTTATAAATACGAGATAAAATGGATTATAAAATTAGCAATATCTTCGAATAGAATTCTGGTGCACGGCTGGAAATTGGTTTTCTTATAAATCAGCACATTTTCTTATTTAGGAAGTAAAAAAAATTCGATTTTGAAGTTGTTCGCTTTTGTAAAATATTTAAAATATAAAATACAGTGAAACGATATACATTTTTCAACAATGAAACCTTTGTTATAAATACGAGTCAAAAAAGATACGGCACTATAAAATTAGCAATATCTGCGAATAGAAATCTGGTGCACGGCTGGGATTTGGTTTTCTTATAAATCAGCACATTTTCTTATGTAGGAAGTAAAAAAAAATAAGTTTTGAAGTTTTTCGACTTTGTAAAATATTTAAAATTAAAATACAGTCAAACGATATACATTTTTCAACAATGAAACCTTTGTTATAAATACGAGGTAAAATGGATGTGATATTATAAAATCAGCAATATCTTCGAATAGAATTCTGGTGCACGGGTGGAAATTGGTTTTCTTATAAATGAGCACATTTTCTTATGTAGTAAGTAAATAAAATTCGGTTTTGAAGTTGTTCGCCTTTGTAAAATATTTAAAATTAAAACACAGTGAAACGATATACATATTTCAACAATGAAACCTTTGTTATAAATACAAGGTAAAATGGATGTGATATTATAAAATTAGCAATATCTTCAAATAGAATTCTGGTGCACGGCTGGAAATTGGTTTTCTGATAAATCAGCACATTTACTTATGTAGGAAGTAAAAAAAAATCGGTTTTGAAGTTGTTCGCCTTTGTAAAATATTTAAAACGTAAAATACATTGAAACGATCTACTCTGTTTCAACAATGAAAGCTTTGTTATAATTAAGAGGTAAAGGAGATGTGATATTATAAAATTTGCAATATCTTCGAATAGAATTCTGGTACATGGCTGGAAATTTGTTTTCTTATAAATCAGCATATTTTCTTATGTAGGAAGTAAAAAAAAATTTGGTTTTGAAGTTGTTCCACTTCGTAAAATATTTAAAATATAAAATAGAGTAAAACGATATACATTTTTCAACAATGAAAACTTTGTTATTAAAACGAGTCAAAAAAGATACGGCACTATAAAATTAGCAATATCTGCGAATAGAAATCTGGTGCACGGCTGGGATTTGGTTTTCTTATAAATCAGCACATTTTCGTATGTAGGAAGTAAAAAAACTCCAATTTTAAAGTTGTTCGACTTTGAAAAATATTAAAAATATAAAATACAGTGAAACGATATACATTTTTCAACAATGAAACCTTTGTTATTAATACATGTTAAAGAAGATCTGATATTATAAAATTAGCAATATCTTGGAATAGATTTATGGTGCACAGCTGGAAATTCGTTTACTTGCAAATCAGCACGTTTTCTTATGTAGGAAGGAAAAAAAAATTCGGTTTTGAAGATGTTCGACTTTGTAAAATATTTAAAATATAAAAAAGAGTAAAACGATATACATTTTTCAACAATGAAACCTTTGTCATTAATACGAGTTAAAGAAGATACGACACTATAAAATTAGCAATATCTTCGAATAGAATTCTGGTGCACGGCTGGGATTTGGTTTTCGTATAAATCAGCACATTTTCTTATGTAGGAAGTAAAAAAAAATTCGGTTTTGAAGTTGTTCGCTTTTGCAAAATATTTAAAATATAAAATACAGTGAAACGAAATGCATTTTTCTACAATGAAATCTTTGTTATTAATACGAGTTAAAAAAGATCTGATATTATAAAACTAGCAATATATTCGAAAATAATTCTGGTGCACGGCTGGAAATTCTTTTACTTATACATCAGCACATTTTCTTATGCACGAAGTAAAAAAAATTCGGTTTTGAAGTTGTTCGCTTTTGTAAAATATTTAAAACATAAAATACATTGAAACGATCTACTCTGTTTCAACAATGAAAGCTTTGTTATAATTAAGAGGTAAAGGAGATGTGATATTATAAAATTAGCAATATCTTCAAATAGAATTCTGGTAAACTGCTGGAAATTGGTTTTCTTATAAATCAGCACATTTTCTTATGTAGGAAGTAAAAAAAATTCGGTTTTGAAGTTGTTCGCTTTTGTAAAATATTTAAAATATAAAATACAGTGTAACGATCTACTCTGTTCTAACAATGAAACCTTTGTTATAAATACGATGTAAAGAAGATCTGATATTATAAAATTTGAAATATTTTCGAATAGAATTATGGTGCACGGCTGGAAATTGGTTTTCTTATAAATCAGCACATTTTCTTATGTAGGAAGGAAAAAAAATTCTGTTTTGAAGTTGTTCGCCTTTGTGAAAAATTTAAAATATAAAATACAGAGAAACGATATGCATTTTTCAACAATGAAACTTTTGTTATTAATATGAGTTTAAGAAGATCTGATGTTATAAAATTAGCAATATCTTCGAATAGAATTCTGGTACACGGCTGGAAATTTGATTTCTTATAAATAAGCACATTTTCTTATGTAAGAAATAAAAAAAATTCTGTTTTGAAGTTATTCGACTTTGTAAGATATTTAAAATATAAAACACAGTGAAACGATATACATTTTTCAACAATGAAACCTTTGTTATTAATACATGTTAAAGAAGATCTGATATTATAAAATTAGCAATATCTTCGAATAGATTTATGGTGCACAGCTGGAAATTCGTTTACTTGCAAATCAGCACGTTTTCTTATGTAGGAAGGAAAAAAAAAAAGTTTTGAAGATGTTCGACTTTGTAAAATATTTAAAATATAAAATAGAGTAAAACGATATACATTTTTCAACAATGAAACCTTTGTCATTAATACGAGTTAAAGAAGATACGACACTATAAAATTAGCAATATCTTCGAATAGAATTCTGGTGCACGGCTGGGATTTGGTTTTCGTATAAATCAGCACATTTTCTTATGTAGGAAGTAGAAAAAAATTCGGTTTTGAAGTTGTTCGCTTTTGCAAAATATTTAAAATATAAAATACAGTGAAACGAAATGTATTTTTCTACAATGAAACCTTTGTTATTAATACGAGTTAAAAAAGATCTGATATTATAAAACTAGCAATATATTCGAAAATAATTCTGGTGCACGGCTGGAAATTCTTTTACTTATACATCAGCACATTTTCTTATGTACGAAGTAAAAAAAATTCGGTTTTGAAGTTGTTTGACTTTGTAAATATTTAAAATATAAAACAAGGTGAAACGATATACATTTTTCAACAATGAAACCTTTGTTATAAATACGAGGTAAAATGGATGTGATATTATAAAATTAGCAATATCTTCAAATAGAATTCTTGTGCACGGCTGGAAATTGGTTTTCTTATAAATCAGCACATTTTCTTATGTAGGAAGTAAAAAAAAATCGGTTTTGAAGTTGTTCGCCTTTGCAAAATATTTAAAACATAAAATACATTGAAACGATCTACTCTGTTTCAACAATGAAAGCTTTGTTATAATTAAGAGGTAAAGGAGATGTGATATTATAAAATTAGAAATATTTTCGACTAGAATTATGGTGCACGGCTGGAAATTGGTTTTCTTATAAATCAGCACATTTTCTTATGTAGGAAGTAAAAAAAAATTCTGTTTTGAAGTTGTTCGCCTTTGTGAAAAATTTAAAATATAAAATTTAGAGAGACGATATGCATTTTTCAACAATGAAACCTTTGTTATTAATACGAGTTAAAAAAGATCTGATATTATAAAACTAGCAATATATTCGAAAATAATTCTGGTGCACGGCTGGAAATTTGCTTTCTTATAAATAAGCACATTTTCTTATGTAGGAAATAAAAAAATTTGGTTTTGAAGTTATTCGACTTTGTAAAATATTTAACATATAAAACACAGTGAAACGATATACATTTTTCAACAATGAAAGCTTTGTTACAATTAAGAGGTAAAGGAGATGTGATATTATAAAATTAGCAGTATCTTCAAATAGAATTCTGGTGCACGTCTGGAAATTGGTTTTCTTATAAATCAGCCCATTTTCTTATTTAGGAAGTAAAAAAATCCGGTTTTGAAGTTGTTCGCTTTTGTAAAATATTTAAATCATAAAATACATTGAAAAGATCTACTCTGTTTCAACAATGAAAGCTTTGTTATAATTAAGAGGTAAAGGAGATGTGATATTATAAAATTTGCAATATCTTCGAATAGAATTCTGGTAAACGGCTGGAAATTTGTTTTCTTATATATCAGCACATTTTCTTATGTAGGAAATAAAAAAAATCCAATTTTGAAGTTGTTCCACTTTGTAAAATATTTAAAGTATGAAATACAGTGAGACGAACTACCCTGTTCCAACAATGAAACCTTTGTTATAAATAAGATGTAAAAAAGATCTGATATTATAAAATTAGCAATATCTTCAAATAGAATTCTGGTGCACGGCTGGAAATTGGTTTTCTTATAAATCAGCACGTTTTGTTATGTAGGAAGTAAAAAAGAATTCGGTTTTGAAGTTGTTCGACTTTGTAAAATATTTAAAATATAAAATAGAGTAAAACGATATACATTTTTCAACAATGAAACAATTGTTATTAATACGAGTTAAAGAAGATACGGCACTATAAAACTAGCAATATCTTCGAATAGAATTCTGGTGTACGGCTGGGATTTGGTTTTCTTATAAATCAGCACATTTTCTTATGTTAGGAAGTAAAAAAAATTCGGTTTTGATGTTGTTCGACTTTGGTAAAATATTTAAAATATAAAATACAGTGAAATGATCTACTCTGTTCTAACAATGAAATCTTTGTTATAAATACGATGTAAAGAAGATCTGATATTATGAAAGTAGAAATATCTTCGAAAATAATTCTGGTGCACGGCTGGAAATTCGTTTACTTATAAATCAGAGCACGTTTTCTTATGTAGGAAGTAAAAAAAAAAAATCGCTTTTGAACTTGTTAGCCGTTGTAAAATATTTAAAACATAAAGTATAGTGAAACGATATACTCTGTTTCAACAATAAAAGCTTTGTTATAAATACGAGGTAAAGTGGATGTGATATTATAAAATTATGAATATCTTCGAATAGAATTCTGGTGTACGGCTGGAAATTCGTTTACTTATAAATCTGCACATTTTCTTATGTAGAAAGTAAAAAAAAATCGGTTTTGATGTTGTTCGAATTTGTAAAATATTTAAAATAAAAAATACAGAGAAACGATCTACTCTGTTCTAACAATGAAACCTTTGTTATAAATACGATGTAAAGATGATCTGATATTATAAAATTAGAAATATCTTCGAATAGAAATATGGTGCACGGCTGGAAATTGGTTTTCTTATAAATCAGCACATTTTCTTATGTAGGAAGTAAAAAAAAATTGGTTTTGATGTTGTTCGCCTTTGTAAAATATTTAAAATTAAAATACAGTCAAACGATATGCATTTTTCAACAATGAAACCTTTGTTATTAATACTAGTTAAAGAAGATCTGATATTATAAAATTAGCAATATCTTCGAATAGAATTCTGGTGTACGGCTGGAAATTCGTTTACTTATAAATCAGCACATTTTCTTTTGTAGGAAGTAAAAAAAATTCGGTTTTGATGTTGTTCGACTTTGGTAAAATATTTAAAATATAAAATACAGTGAAACGATCTACTCTGTTCTAACAATGAAATCTTTGTTATAAATACGATGTAAAGAAGATCTGATATTATGAAAGTAGAAATATCTTCGAAAATAATTCTGGTGCACGGCTGGAAATTCGTTTACTTATAAATCAGAGCACGTTTTCTTATGTAGGAAGTAAAAAAAAAATCGCTTTTGAAGTTGTCCGCCGTTGTAAAATATTTAAAACATAAAATATAGTGAAACGATATACTCTGTTTCAACAATAAAAGCTTTGTTATAAATACGAGGTAAAGTTGATGTGATATTATAAAATTATAAAAATCTTCCAATAGAATTCTGGTGCACCGCTGGAAATACGTTTACTTATAAATCAGCACTATTCCTTATATAGGAATTAAAAAAAATTCGGTTTTGAAGTTGTTCGCCTTTGTAAAATATTTAAAATACGAGCAGGGAAGACCGAGCTATGCTCGGTCATAATTAAATTTGAGTTCAAATATCATGACCCATGACCAAAATGACCCACTAATTGAATTTTATCGAACATGTGACTTAGCCCAACAGTCCTTTCGTGCCCGAAAACCATAGGATGCAAAATTTAGTGTAAATAATCTGAGCCGTTTTTAAGATAAAATAGCTTGACCCATGACCAAAATCACCCACTAATTGAATTTTCTTGAACATGTGACCTAGCCCAACAGTCTTCTCGTGCTCGAAAACCATTGGATGCAAAATTTAATGTAAATTGAACCGCTTTTTAGATCTTCACCCACAATGACCCATGACCAAAATGACCCACTAATTGAATTTTCTAGAACATGTGACCTAGCCCAACAGTCTTCTCCTGCTCGAAAACCATTGGATGCAAAATTTAGTGTAAATTGAGCCGCTTTTTAGATTTTGACCCATAATGACCCAGAAATGACCCACTAATCGAATTTTCTCGAACATGTGATCTAGCCCAATGATTATCGCGTGCCCGAAACTCGTAGGATAGAAAATTTCGTCAAAATCGTTTGAACCGTTTTTTAGATACAATTAGCTTGACCATGATCCAAAGTGACCAAAATGACCCACTAATTGAATTTTCTCGAACATGTGACCTAGCCCAACAGTCTTCTCGTGCCGAAAAACCATTGGATGCAAAATTTAATGTAAATTGAGCCGCTTTTTAGATCTTGACCCACAATGACCCAGAAATGACCCACTAATCGAATTTTCTCGAACATGTGATCTAGCCCAATGATTTTTGCGTGCCCGAAACTCGTAGGATAGAAAATTTCGTCAAAATCGTTTGAACAGTTTTTTAGATACAATTAGCTTGACCATGATCCAAAGTGACCAAAATGACCCACTAATTGAATTTTCTCGAACATGTGAGCTAGCCCAACAGTCTTCTCGTGCCGAAAAATCATTGGATGCAAAATTTAGTGTAAATTGAGCCGCTTTTTAGATCTAGACCCACAATGACCCAGAAATGACCCACTAATCGAATTTTCTCGAACATGTGACCTAGCCCAATGGTTTTCTAGTGCCCCAAAACGGTAGGATACAAAATTTCGTCAAAATCGTTAGAGCCGTTTTTAAGATAAAATTTGCATACATATGTATATACATACATATATATATATATATATATATATATATAACCACACACAAGATTTGCTCGTACTAGAATATATGATAAATAGCAGTGAAACGATATGCATTTTTCAACAATGAAATCTTTGTTATTAATACGAGTAAAAGAAGATCTGATATTATAAAAGTAGCAATATCTTCGAAAATAATTCTGGTGCACGGCTGGAAATTCGTTTATATATAAATCAGCCCATTTTCTTATGTACGAAGTAAAAAAAAATCGGTTTTGAAGTTGTTTGACTTTGTAAAATATTTAAAATATAAAACACAGTGAAACGATATACATTTTTCAATAATTAAAGCTTTGTTATAAATACGAGGTAAAATGGATTATAAAATTAGCAATATCTTCGAATAGAATTCTGGTGCACGGCTGGAAATTGGTTTTCTTATAAATCAGCACATTTTCCTATGTAGGAAGTAAAAAAAAAATCTGTTTTGAAGTTGTTCTCCTTTGTGAAAAATTTAAAATATAAAATACAGAGCAACGACATGCATTTTTAAACAGTGAAACCTTTGTTATTGATACAAGTTAAAGAAGATCTGATATTATAAAATTAGCAATATCTTCGAATAGATTTCTGGTACACAGCTGGAAATTTGTTTTCTTATAAATAAGCACATTTTCTTATGTAGGAAATAAAAAAAATTTGGTTTTGAAGTTGTTCGACTTTGAAAAAAATATTTAAAATATAAAATACAGTGACACGATATACATTTTTTAACAATGAAACCTTTGTTATAAATACGAGGTAAACTTGATGTGATATTATAAAATTATAAAAATCTGCCAATAGAATTCTGGTGCATGGCTGGAAATACGTTTACTTATAAATCAGCACTTTTCCTTAAATAGGAATTAAAAAAAAATTCGGTTTTTAAGTTGTTCGACTTTGTAAAATACTTAAAATATAAAATGCAGTGAAACGAAATGCATTTTTCAACAATGAAACCTTTGTTATAAATACGAGTTAAAGAATATACGACACTATAAAATTAGCAATATCTTCGAATAGAATTCTGGTGCACGGCTGGGATTTGGTTTTCTTATAAATCAGCCCATTTTCTTATGTAGGAAGTAACAAAAATTAGGTTTTGAAGTTGTTCGACTTTGTAAAATATTTAAAATATAAAATACAGTGAAACGAAATGTATTTTTCTACAATGAAACCTTTGTTATTAATACGAGTTAAAAAAGATCTGATATTATAAAACTAGCAATATATTCGAAAATAATTCTGGTGCACGGCTGGAAATTCTTTTACTTATACATCAGCACATTTTCTTATGTACGAAGTAAAAAAAATTCGGTTTTGAAGTTGTTTGACTTTGTAAATATTTAAAATATAAAACAAGGTGAAACGATATACATTTTTCAACAATGAAACCTTTGTTATAAATACGAGGTAAAATGGATGTGATATTATAAAATTAGCAATATCTTCAAATAGTATTCTGGTGCACGGCTGGAAATTGGTTTTCTTATAAATCAGCACATTTTCTTATGTAGGAAGTAAAAAAAATTCGGTTTTGAAGTTGTTCGCTTTTGTAAAATATTTAAAATATAAAATACAGTGTAACGATCTACTCTGTTCTAACAATGAAACCTTTGTTATAAATACGATGTAAAGAAGATCTGATATTATAAAATTTGAAATATTTTCGAAAAGAATTATGGTGCACGGCTGGAAATTGGTTTTCTTATAAATCAGCACATTTTCTTATGTAGGAAGGAAAAAAAATTCTGTTTTGAAGTTGTTCGCCTTTGTGAAAAATTTAAAATATAAAATACAGAGAAACGATATGCATTTTTCAACAATGAAACTTTTGTTATTAATATGAGTTTAAGAAGATCTGATATTATAAAATTAGCAATATCTTCGAATAGAATTCTGGTACACGGCTGGAAATTTGATTTCTTATAAATAAGCACATTTTCTTATGTAAGAAATAAAAAAAATTCTGTTTTGAAGTTATTCGACTTTGTAAAATATTTAAAATATAAAACACAGTGAAACGATATACATTTTTCAAAAATGAAACCTTTGTTATTAATACATGTTAAAGAAGATCTGATATTATAAAATTAGCAATATCTTCGAATAGATTTATGGTGCACAGCTGGAAATTCGTTTACTTGCAAATCAGCACGTTTTCTTATGTAGGAAGGAAAAAAAATTCGGTTTTGAAGATGTTCGACTTTGTAAAATATTTAAAATATAAAATAGAGTAAAACGATATACATTTTTCAACAATGAAACCTTTGTCATTAATACGAGTTAAAGAAGATACGACACTATAAAATTAGCAATATCTTCGAATAGAATTCTGGTGCACGGCGGGGATTTGGTTTTCGTATAAATCAGCACATTTTCTTATGTAGGAAGTAAAAAAAAATTCGGTTTTGAAGTTGTTCGCTTTTGCAAAATATTTAAAATATAAAATACAGTGAAACGAAATGTATTTTTCTACAATGAAAACTTTGTTATTAATACGAGTTAAAAAAGATCTGATATTATAAAACTAGCAATATATTCGAAAATAATTCTGGTGCACGGCTGGAAATTCTTTTACTTATACATCAGCACATTTTCTTATGTACGAAGTAAAAAAAATTCGGTTTTGAAGTTGTTGACTTTGTAAATGTTTAAAATATAAAACAAGGTGAAACGATATACATTTTTCAACAATGAAACCTTTGTTATAAATACGAGGTAAAATGGATGTGATATTATAAAATTAGCAATATCTTCGAATAGAATTCTGGTGCACGGCGGGGATTTGGTTTTCGTATAAATCAGCACATTTTCTTATGTAGGAAGTAAAAAAAATTCGGTTTTGAAGTTGTTCGCTTTTGTAAAATATTTAAAATATAAAATACAGTGTAATGATCTACTCTGTTCTAACAATGAAACCTTTGTTATAAATGCGATGTAAAGAAGATCTGATATTATAAAATTTGAAATATCTTCGAATAGAATTCTGGTAAACGGCTGGAAATTTGTTTTCTTATAAATCAGCACATTTTCTTATGTAGGAAGTAAAAAAACTCCAATTTTGAAGTTGTTCCATTTTGTAAAATATTTAAAGTATGAAATACAGTGAGACGAACTACCCTGTTCCAACAATGAAACCTTTGTTATAAATAAGATGTAAAAAAGATCTGATATTATAAAATTAGCAATATCTTCAAATAGAATTCTGGTGCACGGCTGGAAATTGGTTTTCTTATAAATCAGCACGTTTTGTTATGTAGGAAGTAAAAAAGAATTCGGTTTTGAAGTTGTTCGACTTTGTAAAATATTTAAAATATAAAATAGAGTAAAACGATATACATTTTTCAACAATGAAACAATTGTTATTAATACGAGTTAAAGAAGATACGGCACTATAAAACTAGCAATATCTTCGAATAGAATTCTGGTGTACGGCTGGGATTTGGTTTTCTTATAAATCAGCACATTTGCTTATGTTAGGAAGTAAAAAAAATTCGGTTTTGATGTTGTTCGACTTTGGTAAAATATTTAAAATATAAAATACAGTGAAATGATCTACTCTGTTCTAACAATGAAATCTTTGTTATAAATACGATGTAAAGAAGATCTGATATTATGAAAGTAGAAATATCTTCGAAAATAATTCTGGTGCACGGCTGGAAATTCGTTTACTTATAAATCAGAGCACGTTTTCTTATGTAGGAAGTAAAAAAAAAAATCGCTTTTGAACTTGTTCGCCGTTGTAAAATATTTAAAACATAAAATATAGTGAAACGATATACTCTGTTTCAACAATAAAAGCTTTGTTGTAAATACGAGGTAAAGTGGATGTGATATTATAAAATTATGATTATCTTCGAATAGAATTCTAGTGTACGGCTGGAAATTCGTTTACTTATAAATCTGCACATTTTCTTATGTAGAAAGTAAAAAAAAATCGGTTTTGATGTTGTTCGAATTTGTAAAATATTTAAAATAAAAAATACAGAGAAACGATCTACTCTGTTCTAACAATGAAACCTTTGTTATAAATACGATGTAAAGATGATCTGATATTATAAAATTAGAAATATCTTCGAATAGAAATATGGTGCACGGCTGGAAATTGGTTTTCTTATAAATCAGCACATTTTCTTATGTAGGAAGTAAAAAAAAATTGGTTTTGATGTTGTTCGCCTTTGTAAAATATTTAAAATTAAAATACAGTCAAACGATATGCATTTTTCAACAATGAAACCTTTGTTATTAATACTAGTTAAAGAAGATCTGATATTATAAAATTAGCAATATCTTCGAATAGAATTCTGGTGTACGGCTGGAAATTCGTTTACTTATAAATCAGCACATTTTCTTTTGTAGGAAGTAAAAAAAATTCGGTTTTGATGTTGTTCGACTTTGGTAAAATATTTAAAATATAAAATACAGTGAAACGATCTACTCTGTTCTAACAATGAAATCTTTGATATAAATACGATGTAAAGAAGATCTGATATTATGAAAGTAGAAATATCTTCGAAAATAATTCTGGTGCACGGCTGGAAATTCGTTTACTTATAAATCAGAGCACGTTTTCTTATGTAGGAAGTAAAAAAAAAATCGCTTTTGAAGTTGTCCGCCGTTGTAAAATATTTAAAACATAAAATATAGTGAAACGATATACTCTGTTTCAACAATAAAAGCTTTGTTATAAATACGAGGTAAAGTTGATGTGATATTATAAAATTATAAAAATCTTCCAATAGAATTCTGGTGCACCGCTGGAAATACGTTTACTTATAAATCAGCACTATTCCTTATATAGGAATTAAAAAAAATTCGGTTTTGAAGTTGTTCGCCTTTGTAAAATATTTAAAATACGAGCAGGGAAGACCGAGCTATGCTCGGTCATAATTAAATTTGAGTTCAAATATCATGACCCATGACCAAAATGACCCACTAATTGAATTTTATCGAACATGTGACTTAGCCCAACAGTCCTTTCGTGCCCGAAAACCATAGGATGCAAAATTTAGTGTAAATAATCTGAGCCGTTTTTAAGATAAAATAGCTTGACCCATGACCAAAATCACCCACTAATTGAATTTTCTTGAACATGTGACCTAGCCCAACAGTCTTCTCGTGCTCGAAAACCATTGGATGCAAAATTTAATGTAAATTGAACCGCTTTTTAGATCTTCACCCACAATGACCCATGACCAAAATGACCCACTAATTGAATTTTCTAGAACATGTGACCTAGCCCAACAGTCTTCTCCTGCTCGAAAACCATTGGATGCAAAATTTAGTGTAAATTGAGCCGCTTTTTAGATTTTGACCCATAATGACCCAGAAATGACCCACTAATCGAATTTTCTCGAACATGTGATCTAGCCCAATGATTATCGCGTGCCCGAAACTCGTAGGATAGAAAATTTCGTCAAAATCGTTTGAACCGTTTTTTAGATACAATTAGCTTGACCATGATCCAAAGTGACCAAAATGACCCACTAATTGAATTTTCTCGAACATGTGACCTAGCCCAACAGTCTTCTCGTGCCGAAAAACCATTGGATGCAAAATTTAATGTAAATTGAGCCGCTTTTTAGATCTTGACCCACAATGACCCAGAAATGACCCACTAATCGAATTTTCTCGAACATGTGATCTAGCCCAATGATTTTTGCGTGCCCGAAACTCGTAGGATAGAAAATTTCGTCAAAATCGTTTGAACAGTTTTTTAGATACAATTAGCTTGACCATGATCCAAAGTGACCAAAATGACCCACTAATTGAATTTTCTCGAACATGTGACCTAGCCCAACAGTCTTCTCGTGCCGAAAAATCATTGGATGCAAAATTTAGTGTAAATTGAGCCGCTTTTTAGATCTAGACCCACAATGACCCAGAAATGACCCACTAATCGAATTTTCTCGAACATGTGACCTAGCCCAATGGTTTTCTAGTGCCCCAAAACGGTAGGATACAAAATTTCGTCAAAATCGTTAGAGCCGTTTTTAAGATAAAATTTGCATACATATGTATATACATACATATATATATATATATATATATATATATATAACCACACACAAGATTTGCTCGTACTAGAATATATGATAAATAGCAGTGAAACGATATGCATTTTTCAACAATGAAATCTTTGTTATTAATACGAGTAAAAGAAGATCTGATATTATAAAAGTAGCAATATCTTCGAAAATAATTCTGGTGCACGGCTGGAAATTCGTTTATATATAAATCAGCCCATTTTCTTATGTACGAAGTAAAAAAAAATCGGTTTTGAAGTTGTTTGACTTTGTAAAATATTTAAAATATAAAACACAGTGAAACGATATACATTTTTCAATAATTAAAGCTTTGTTATAAATACGAGGTAAAATGGATTATAAAATTAGCAATATCTTCGAATAGAATTCTGGTGCACGGCTGGAAATTGGTTTTCTTATAAATCAGCACATTTTCTTATGTAGGAAGTAAAAAAAAAATCTGTTTTGAAGTTGTTCTCCTTTGTGAAAAATTTAAAATATAAAATACAGAGCAACGACATGCATTTTTCAACAGTGAAACCTTTGTTATTGATACAAGTTAAAGAAGATCTGATATTATAAAATTAGCAATATCTTCGAATAGATTTCTGGTACACAGCTGGAAATTTGTTTTCTTATAAATAAGCACATTTTCTTATGTAGGAAATAAAAAAAATTTGGTTTTGAAGTTGTTCGACTTTGAAAAAAATATTTAAAATATAAAATACAGTGACACGATATACATTTTTTAACAATGAAACCTTTGTTATAAATACGAGGTAAACTTGATGTGATATTATAAAATTATAAAAATCTGCCAATAGAATTCTGGTGCATGGCTGGAAATACGTTTACTTATAAATCAGCACTTTTCCTTAAATAGGAATTAAAAAAAAATTCGGTTTTTAAGTTGTTCGACTTTGTAAAATACTTAAAATATAAAATGCAGTGAAACGAAATGCATTTTTCAACAATGAAACCTTTGTTATAAATACGAGTTAAAGAATATACGACACTATAAAATTAGCAATATCTTCGAATAGAATTCTGGTGCACGGCTGGGATTTGGTTTTCTTATAAATCAGCCCATTTTCTTATGTAGGAAGTAAAAAAAATTAGGTTTTGAAGTTGTTCGACTTTGTAAAATATTTAAAATATAAAATACAGTGAAACGAAATGTATTTTTCTACAATGAAACCTTTGTTATTAATACGAGTTAAAAAAGATCTGATATTATAAAACTAGCAATATATTCGAAAATAATTCTGGTGCACGGCTGGAAATTCTTTTACTTATACATCAGCACATTTTCTTATGTACGAAGTAAAAAAAATTCGGTTTTGAAGTTGTTTGACTTTGTAAATATTTAAAATATAAAACAAGGTGAAACGATATACATTTTTCAACAATGAAACCTTTGTTATAAATACGAGGTAAAATGGATGTGATATTATAAAATTAGCAATATCTTCAAATAGAATTCTGGTGCACGGCTGGAAATTGGTTTTCTTATAAATCAGCACATTTTCTTATGTAGGAAGTAAAAAAAATTCGGTTTTGAAGTTGTTCGCTTTTGTAAAATATTTAAAATATAAAATACAGTGTAACGATCTACTCTGTTCTAACAATGAAACCTTTGTTATAAATACGATGTAAAGAAGATCTGATATTATAAAATTTGAAATATTTTCGAAAAGAATTATGGTGCACGGCTGGAAATTTTTTTTCTTATAAATCAGCACATTTTCTTATGTAGGAAGGAAAAAAAATTCTGTTTTGAAGTTGTTCGCCTTTGTGAAAAATTTAAAATATAAAATACAGAGAAACGATATGCATTTTTCAACAATGAAACTTTTGTTATTAATATGAGTTTAAGAAGATCTGATATTATAAAATTAGCAATATCTTCGAATAGAATTCTGGTACACGGCTGGAAATTTGATTTCTTATAAATAAGCACATTTTCTTATGTAAGAAATAAAAAAAATTCTGTTTTGAAGTTATTCGACTTTGTAAAATATTTAAAATATAAAACACAGTGAAACGATATACATTTTTCAAAAATGAAACCTTTGTTATTAATACATGTTAAAGAAGATCTGATATTATAAAATTAGCAATATCTTCGAATAGATTTATGGTGCACAGCTGGAAATTCGTTTACTTGCAAATCAGCACGTTTTCTTATGTAGGAAGGAAAAAAAATTCGTTTTTGAAGATGTTCGACTTTGTAAAATATTTAAAATATAAAATAGAGTAAAACGATATACATTTTTCAACAATGAAACCTTTGTCATTAATACGAGTTAAAGAAGATACGACACTATAAAATTAGCAATATCTTCGAATAGAATTCTGGTGCACGGCGGGGATTTGGTTTTCGTATAAATCAGCACATTTTCTTATGTAGGAAGTAAAAAAAAATTCGGTTTTGAAGTTGTTCGCTTTTGCAAAATATTTAAAATATAAAATACAGTGAAACGAAATGTATTTTTCTACAATGAAACCTTTGTTATTAATACGAGTTAAAAAAGATCTGATATTATAAAACTAGCAATATATTCGAAAATAATTCTGGTGCACGGCTGGAAATTCTTTTACTTATACATCAGCACATTTTCTTATGTACGAAGTAAAAAAAATTCGGTTTTGAAGTTGTTGACTTTGTAAATGTTTAAAATATAAAACAAGGTGAAACGATATACATTTTTCAACAATGAAACCTTTGTTATAAATACGAGGTAAAATGGATGTGATATTATAAAATTAGCAATATCTTCGAATAGAATTCTGGTGCACGGCGGGGATTTGGTTTTCGTATAAATCAGCACATTTTCTTATGTAGGAAGTAAAAAAAAATCGGTTTTGAAGTTGTTCGCTTTTGTAAAATATTTAAAATATAAAATACAGTGTAATGATCTACTCTGTTCTAACAATGAAACCTTTGTTATAAATGCGATGTAAAGAAGATCTGATATTATAACATTTGAAATATCTTCGAATAGAATTCTGGTAAACGGCTGGAAATTTGTTTTCTTATAAATCAGCACATTTTCTTATGTAGGAAGTAAAAAAACTCCAATTTTGAAGTTGTTCCATTTTGTAAAATATTTAAAGTATGAAATACAGTGAGACGAACTACCCTGTTCCAACAATGAAACCTTTGTTATAAATAAGATGTAAAAAAGATCTGATATTATAAAATTAGCAATATCTTCAAATAGAATTCTGGTGCACGGCTGGAAATTGGTTTTCTTATAAATCAGCACGTTTTGTTATGTAGGAAGTAAAAAAGAATTCGGTTTTGAAGTTGTTCGACTTTGTAAAATATTTAAAATATAAAATAGAGTAAAACGATATACATTTTTCAACAATGAAACAATTGTTATTAATACGAGTTAAAGAAGATACGGCACTATAAAACTAGCAATATCTTCGAATAGAATTCTGGTGTACGGCTGGGATTTGGTTTTCTTATAAATCAGCACATTTGCTTATGTTAGGAAGTAAAAAAAATTCGGTTTTGATGTTGTTCGACTTTGGTAAAATATTTAAAATATAAAATACAGTGAAATGATCTACTCTGTTCTAACAATGAAATCTTTGTTATAAATACGATGTAAAGAAGATCTGATATTATGAAAGTAGAAATATCTTCGAAAATAATTCTGGTGCACGGCTGGAAATTCGTTTACTTATAAATCAGAGCACGTTTTCTTATGTAGGAAGTAAAAAAAAAAATCGCTTTTGAACTTGTTCGCCGTTGTAAAATATTTAAAACATAAAATATAGTGAAACGATATACTCTGTTTCAACAATAAAAGCTTTGTTGTAAATACGAGGTAAAGTGGATGTGATATTATAAAATTATGAATATCTTCGAATAGAATTCTGGTGTACGGCTGGAAATTCGTTTACTTATAAATCTGCACATTTTCTTATGTAGAAAATAAAAAAAAATCGGTTTTGATGTTGTTCGAATTTGTAAAATATTTAAAATAAAAAATACAGAGAAACGATCTACTCTGTTCTAACAATGAAACCTTTGTTATAAATACGATGTAAAGATGATCTGATATTATAAAATTAGAAATATCTTCGAATAGAAATATGGTGCACGGCTGGAAATTGGTTTTCTTATAAATCAGCACATTTTCTTATGTAGGAAGGAAAAAAAATTCTGTTTTGAAGTTGTTCGCCTTTGTGAAAAATTTAAAATATAAAATACAGAGAAACGATATGCATTTTTCAACAATGAAACTTTTGTTATTAATATGAGTTTAAGAAGATCTGATATTATAAAATTAGCAATATCTTCGAATAGAATTCTGGTACACGGCTGGAAATTTGATTTCTTATAAATAAGCACATTTTCTTATGTAAGAAATAAAAAAAATTCTGTTTTGAAGTTATTCGACTTTGTAAAATATTTAAAATATAAAACACAGTGAAACGATATACATTTTTCAAAAATGAAACCTTTGTTATTAATACATGTTAAAGAAGATCTGATATTATAAAATTAGCAATATCTTCGAATAGATTTATGGTGCACAGCTGGAAATTCGTTTACTTGCAAATCAGCACGTTTTCTTATGTAGGAAGGAAAAAAAATTCGGTTTTGAAGATGTTCGACTTTGTAAAATATTTAAAATATAAAATAGAGTAAAACGATATACATTTTTCAACAATGAAACCTTTGTCATTAATACGAGTTAAAGAAGATACGACACTATAAAATTAGCAATATCTTCGAATAGAATTCTGGTGCACGGCGGGGATTTGGTTTTCGTATAAATCAGCACATTTTCTTATGTAGGAAGTAAAAAAAAATTCGGTTTTGAAGTTGTTCGCTTTTGCAAAATATTTAAAATATAAAATACAGTGAAACGAAATGTATTTTTCTACAATGAAACCTTTGTTATTAATACGAGTTAAAAAAGATCTGATATTATAAAACTAGCAATATATTCGAAAATAATTCTGGTGCACGGCTGGAAATTCTTTTACTTATACATCAGCACATTTTCTTATGTACGAAGTAAAAAAAATTCGGTTTTGAAGTTGTTGACTTTGTAAATGTTTAAAATATAAAACAAGGTGAAACGATATACATTTTTCAACAATGAAACCTTTGTTATAAATACGAGGTAAAATGGATGTGATATTATAAAATTAGCAATATCTTCGAATAGAATTCTGGTGCACGGCGGGGATTTGGTTTTCGTATAAATCAGCACATTTTCTTATGTAGGAAGTAAAAAAAATTCGGTTTTGAAGTTGTTCGCTTTTGTAAAATATTTAAAATATAAAATACAGTGTAATGATCTACTCTGTTCTAACAATGAAACCTTTGTTATAAATGCGATGTAAAGAAGATCTGATATTATAACATTTGAAATATCTTCGAATAGAATTCTGGTAAACGGCTGGAAATTTGTTTTCTTATAAATCAGCACATTTTCTTATGTAGGAAGTAAAAAAACTCCAATTTTGAAGTTGTTCCATTTTGTAAAATATTTAAAGTATGAAATACAGTGAGACGAACTACCCTGTTCCAACAATGAAACCTTTGTTATAAATAAGATGTAAAAAAGATCTGATATTATAAAATTAGCAATATCTTCAAATAGAATTCTGGTGCACGGCTGGAAATTGGTTTTCTTATAAATCAGCACGTTTTGTTATGTAGGAAGTAAAAAAGAATTCGGTTTTGAAGTTGTTCGACTTTGTAAAATATTTAAAATATAAAATAGAGTAAAACGATATACATTTTTCAACAATGAAACAATTGTTATTAATACGAGTTAAAGAAGATACGGCACTATAAAACTAGCAATATCTTCGAATAGAATTCTGGTGTACGGCTGGGATTTGGTTTTCTTATAAATCAGCACATTTGCTTATGTTAGGAAGTAAAAAAAATTCGGTTTTGATGTTGTTCGACTTTGGTAAAATATTTAAAATATAAAATACAGTGAAATGATCTACTCTGTTCTAACAATGAAATCTTTGTTATAAATACGATGTAAAGAAGATCTGATATTATGAAAGTAGAAATATCTTCGAAAATAATTCTGGTGCACGGCTGGAAATTCGTTTACTTATAAATCAGAGCACGTTTTCTTATGTAGGAAGTAAAAAAAAAAATCGCTTTTGAACTTGTTCGCCGTTGTAAAATATTTAAAACATAAAATATAGTGAAACGATATACTCTGTTTCAACAATAAAAGCTTTGTTGTAAATACGAGGTAAAGTGGATGTGATATTATAAAATTATGAATATCTTCGAATAGAATTCTGGTGTACGGCTGGAAATTCGTTTACTTATAAATCTGCACATTTTCTTATGTAGAAAGTAAAAAAAAATCGGTTTTGATGTTGTTCGAATTTGTAAAATATTTAAAATAAAAAATACAGAGAAACGATCTACTCTGTTCTAACAATGAAACCTTTGTTATAAATACGATGTAAAGATGATCTGATATTATAAAATTAGAAATATCTTCGAATAGAAATATGGTGCACGGCTGGAAATTGGTTTTCTTATAAATCAGCACATTTTCTTATGTAGGAAGTAAAAAAAAATTGGTTTTGATGTTGTTCGCCTTTGTAAAATATTTAAAATTAAAATACAGTCAAACGATATGCATTTTTCAACAATGAAACCTTTGTTATTAATACTAGTTAAAGAAGATCTGATATTATAAAATTAGCAATATCTTCGTATAGAATTCTGGTGTACGGCTGGAAATTCGTTTACTTATAAATCAGCACATTTTCTTATGTAGGAAGTAAAAAAAATTCGGTTTTGATGTTGTTCGACTTTGGTAAAATATTTAAAATATAAAATACAGTGAAACGATCTACTCTGTTCTAACAATGAAATCTTTGTTATAAATACGATGTAAAGAAGATCTGATATTATGAAAGTAGAAATATCTTCGAAAATAATTCTGGTGCAAGGCTGGAAATTCGTTTACTTATAAATCAGAGCACGTCTTCTTATGTAGGAAGTAAAAAAAAAATCGCTTTTGAAGTTGTCCGCCGTTGTAAAATATTTAAAACATAAAATATAGTGAAACGATATACTCTGTTTCAACAATAAAAGCTTTGTTATAAATACGAGGTAAAGTTGATGTGATATTATAAAATTATAAAAATCTTCCAATAGAATTCTGGTGCACCGCTGGAAATACGTTTACTTATAAATCAGCACTTTTCCTTATATAGGAATTAAAAAAAATTCGGTTTTGAAGTTGTTCGACTTTGTAAAATATTTAAAATACGAGCAGGGAAGACCGAGCTATGCTCGGTCAAAATTAAATTTGAGTTCAAATATCATGACCCATGACCAAAATGACCCACTAATTGAATTTTCTCGAACATGTGACTTAGCCCAACAGTCCTTTCGTGTCCGAAAACCATAGGATGTAAAATTTAGTGTAAATAATCTGAGCCGTTTTTAAGATAAAATAGCTTGACCCATGACCAAAATCACCCACTAATTGAATTTTCTTGAACATGTGACCTAGCCCAACAGTCTTCTCGTGCTCGAAAACCATTGGATGCAAAATTTAATGTAAATTGAACCGCTTTTTAGATCTTCACCCTCAATGACCCATGACCAAAATGACCCACTAATTGAATTTTCTAGAACATGTGACCTAGCCCAACAGTCTTCTCCTGCTCGAAAACCATTGGATGCAAAATTTAGTGTAAATTGAGCCGCTTTTTAGATTTTGACCTAGAATGACCCAGAAATGACCCACTAATCGAATTTTCTCGAACATGTGATCTAGCCCAATGATTATCGCGTGCCCGAAACTCGTAGGATAGAAAATTTCGTCAAAATCGTTTGAACCGTTTTTTAGATACAATTAGCTTGACCATGATCCAAAGTGACCAAAATGACCCACTAATTGAATTTTCTCGAACATGTGACCTAGCCCAACCGTCTTCTCGTGCCGAAAAACCATTGGATGCAAAATTTAGTGTAAATTGAGCCGCTTTTTAGATCTTGACCCACAATGACCCAGAAATGACCCACTAATCGAATTTTCTCGAACATGTGATCTAGCCCAATGATTTTCGCGTGCCCGAAACTCGTAGGATAGAAAATTTCGTCAAAATCGTTTGAACCGTTTTTTAGATACAATTAGCTTGACCATGATCCAAAGTGATCAAAATGACCCACTAATTGAATTTTCTCGAACATGTGACCTAGCCCAACAGTCTTCTCGTGCCGAAAAATCATTGGATGCAAAATTTAGTGTAAATTGAGCCGCTTTTTAGATCTAGACCCACAATGACCCAGAAATGACCCACTAATCGAATTTTCTCGAACATGTGAACTAGCCCAATAATTTTATCGTGCTCGAAACTCGTAGGACACAAAATTTAATAAAAATCGTTAGAGCCGTTTTTTAGATTAAATTAATTTGACCCGCGTTGACCCACAAATGACCCACTAATCGAAAGTTCTCGAACATGTGACCCAGCCCAATCGTCTTCTCGTGCCCGAAAATGGTCGGATACAAAATTTCGTCAAAATCGTTTGAACCGTTTTTTAGATACAATTAGCTCAACCATGACCCAAAATGACCCACTAATCGAATTTTCTCGAACATGTGACCTAGCCCAATGGTTTTCTGGTGCCCCAAAACGGTAGGATACAAAATTTCGTCAAAATCGTTAGAGCCGTTTTTAAGATAAAATTTGCATACATATGTATATACATACATACATATATATATATATATATATATATATATATATATATATATATATATATATATAACCACACACAAGATTTGCTCGTACTAGAATATATGATAAATAGCAGTGAAACGATATGCATTTTTCAACAGTGAAACCTTTGTTATTGATACAAGTTAAAGAAGATCTGATATTATAAAATTAGCAATATCTTCGAATAGATTTCTGGTACACAGCTGGAAATTTGTTTTCTTATAAATAAGCACATTTTCTTATGTAGGAAATAAAAAAAATTTGGTTTTGAAGTTGTTCGACTTTGTAAAATATTTAAAATATAAAATACAGTGACACGATATACATTTTTTAACAATGAAACCTTTGTTATAAATACGAGGTAAACTTGATGTGATATTATAAAATTATAAAAATCTGCCAATAGAATTCTGGTGCATGGCTGGAAATACGTTTACTTATAAATCAGCACTTTTCCTTAAATAGGAATTAAAAAAAAATTCGGTTTTTAAGTTGTTCGACTTTGTAAAATACTTAAAATATAAAATGCAGTGAAACGAAATGCATTTTTCAACAATGAAACCTTTGTTATAAATACGAGTTAAAGAATATACGACACTATAAAATTAGCAATATCTTCGAATAGAATTCTGGTGCACGGCTGGGATTTGGTTTTCTTATAAATCAGCCCATTTTCTTATGTAGGAAGTAAAAAAAATTAGGTTTTGAAGTTGTTCGACTTTGTAAAATATTTAAAATATAAAATACAGTGAAACGAAATGTATTTTTCTACAATGATACCTTTGTTATTAATACGAGTTAAAAAAGATCTGATATTATAAAACTAGCAATATATTCGAATAGAATTCTGGTACACGGCTGGAAATTTGATTTCTTATAAATAAGCACATTTTCTTATGTAAGAAATAAAAAAAATTCTGTTTTGAAGTTATTCGACTTTGTAAAATATTTAAAATATAAAACACAGTGAAACGATATACATTTTTCAACAATGAAACCTTTGTTATTAATACATGTTAAAGATGATCTGATATTATAAAATTAGCAATATCTTCGAATAGATTTATGGTGCACAGCTGGAAATTCGTTTACTTGCAAATCAGCACGTTTTCTTATGTAGGAAGGAAAAAAAATTCGGTTTTGAAGTTGTTCGCTTTTGCAAAATATTTAAAATATAAAATACAGTGAAACGAAATGTATTTTTCTACAATGAAACCTTTGTTATTAATACGAGTTAAAAAAGATCTGATATTATAAATCTAGCAATATATTCGAAAATAATTCTGGTGCACGGCTGGAAATTCTTTTACTTATACATCAGCACATTTTCTTATGTACGAAGTAAAAAAAATTCGGTTTTGAAGTTGTTTGACTTTGTAAATATTTAAAATATAAAACAAGGTGAAACGATATACATTTTTCAACAATGAAACCTTTGTTATAAATACGAGGTAAAATGGATGTGATATTATAAAATTAGCAATATCTTCAAATAGAATTCTGGTGCACGGCTGGAAATTCGTTTACTTATAAATCAGAGCACGTTTTCTTATGTAGGAAGTAAAAAAAAAATCGCTTTTGAAGTTGTCCGCCGTTGTAAAATATTTAAAACATAAAATATAGTGAAACGATATACTCTGTTTCAACAATAAAAGCTTTGTTATAAATACGAGGTAAAGTTGATGTGATATTATAAAATTATAAAAATCTTCCAATAGAATTCTGGTGCACCGCTGGAAATACGTTTACTTATAAATCAGCACTATTCCTTATATAGGAATTAAAAAAAATTCGGTTTTGAAGTTGTTCGCCTTTGTAAAATATTTAAAATACGAGCAGGGAAGACCGAGCTATGCTCGGTCATAATTAAATTTGAGTTCAAATATCATGACCCATGACCAAAATGACCCACTAATTGAATTTTATCGAACATGTGACTTAGCCCAACAGTCCTTTCGTGCCCGAAAACCATAGGATGCAAAATTTAGTGTAAATAATCTGAGCCGTTTTTAAGATAAAATAGCTTGACCCATGACCAAAATCACCCACTAATTGAATTTTCTTGAACATGTGACCTAGCCCAACAGTCTTCTCGTGCTCGAAAACCATTGGATGCAAAATTTAATGTAAATTGAACCGCTTTTTAGATCTTCACCCACAATGACCCATGACCAAAATGACCCACTAATTGAATTTTCTAGAACATGTGACCTAGCCCAACAGTCTTCTCCTGCTCGAAAACCATTGGATGCAAAATTTAGTGTAAATTGAGCCGCTTTTTAGATTTTGACCCATAATGACCCAGAAATGACCCACTAATCGAATTTTCTCGAACATGTGATCTAGCCCAATGATTATCGCGTGCCCGAAACTCGTAGGATAGAAAATTTCGTCAAAATCGTTTGAACCGTTTTTTAGATACAATTAGCTTGACCATGATCCAAAGTGACCAAAATGACCCACTAATTGAATTTTCTCGAACATGTGACCTAGCCCAACAGTCTTCTCGTGCCGAAAAACCATTGGATGCAAAATTTAATGTAAATTGAGCCGCTTTTTAGATCTTGACCCACAATGACCCAGAAATGACCCACTAATCGAATTTTCTCGAACATGTGATCTAGCCCAATGATTTTTGCGTGCCCGAAACTCGTAGGATAGAAAATTTCGTCAAAATCGTTTGAACAGTTTTTTAGATACAATTAGCTTGACCATGATCCAAAGTGACCAAAATGACCCACTAATTGAATTTTCTCGAACATGTGACCTAGCCCAACAGTCTTCTCGTGCCGAAAAATCATTGGATGCAAAATTTAATGTAAATTGAGCCGCTTTTTAGATCTAGACCCACAATGACCCAGAAATGACCCACTAATCGAATTTTCTCGAACATGTGACCTAGCCCAATGGTTTTCTAGTGCCCCAAAACGGTAGGATACAAAATTTCGTCAAAATCGTTAGAGCCGTTTTTAAGATAAAATTTGCATACATATGTATATACATACATATATATATATATATATATATATATATAACCACACACAAGATTTGCTCGTACTAGAATATATGATAAATAGCAGTGAAACGATATGCATTTTTCAACAATGAAATCTTTGTTATTAATACGAGTAAAAGAAGATCTGATATTATAAAAGTAGCAATATCTTCGAAAATAATTCTGGTGCACGGCTGGAAATTCGTTTATATATAAATCAGCCCATTTTCTTATGTACGAAGTAAAAAAAAATCGGTTTTGAAGTTGTTTGACTTTGTAAAATATTTAAAATATAAAACACAGTGAAACGATATACATTTTTCAATAATTAAAGCTTTGTTATAAATACGAGGTAAAATGGATTATAAAATTAGCAATATCTTCGAATAGAATTCTGGTGCACGGCTGGAAATTGGTTTTCTTATAAATCAGCACATTTTCTTATGTAGGATGTAAAAAAAAAATCTGTTTTGAAGTTGTTCTCCTTTGTGAAAAATTTAAAATATAAAATACAGAGCAACGACATGCATTTTTCAACAGTGAAACCTTTGTTATTGATACAAGTTAAAGAAGATCTGATATTATAAAATTAGCAATATCTTCGAATAGATTTCTGGTACACAGCTGGAAATTTGTTTTCTTATAAATAAGCACATTTTCTTATGTAGGAAATAAAAAAAATTTGGTTTTGAAGTTGTTCGACTTTGAAAAAAATATTTAAAATATAAAATACAGTGACACGATATACATTTTTTAACAATGAAACCTTTGTTATAAATACGAGGTAAACTTGATGTGATATTATAAAATTATAAAAATCTGCCAATAGAATTCTGGTGCATGGCTGGAAATACGTTTACTTATAAATCAGCACTTTTCCTTAAATAGGAATTAAAAAAAAATTCGGTTTTTAAGTTGTTCGACTTTGTAAAATACTTAAAATATAAAATGCAGTGAAACGAAATGCATTTTTCAACAATGAAACCTTTGTTATAAATACGAGTTAAAGAATATACGACACTATAAAATTAGCAATATCTTCGAATAGAATTCTGGTGCACGGCTGGGATTTGGTTTTCTTATAAATCAGCCCATTTTCTTATGTAGGAAGTAAAAAAAATTAGGTTTTGAAGTTGTTCGACTTTGTAAAATATTTAAAATATAAAATACAGTGAAACGAAATGTATTTTTCTACAATGAAACCTTTGTTATTAATACGAGTTAAAAAAGATCTGATATTATAAAACTAGCAATATATTCGAAAATAATTCTGGTGCACGGCTGGAAATTCTTTTACTTATACATCAGCACATTTTCTTATGTACGAAGTAAAAAAAATTCGGTTTTGAAGTTGTTTGACTTTGTAAATATTTAAAATATAAAACAAGGTGAAACGATATACATTTTTCAACAATGAAACCTTTGTTATAAATACGAGGTAAAATGGATGTGATATTATAAAATTAGCAATATCTTCAAATAGAATTCTGGTGCACGGCTGGAAATTGGTTTTCTTATAAATCAGCACATTTTCTTATGTAGGAAGTAAAAAAAATTCGGTTTTGAAGTTGTTCGCTTTTGTAAAATATTTAAAATATAAAATACAGTGTAACGATCTACTCTGTTCTAACAATGAAACCTTTGTTATAAATACGATGTAAAGAAGATCTGATATTATAAAATTTGAAATATTTTCGAAAAGAATTATGGTGCACGGCTGGAAATTGGTTTTCTTATAAATCAGCACATTTTCTTATGTAGGAAGGAAAAAAAATTCTGTTTTGAAGTTGTTCGCCTTTGTGAAAAATTTAAAATATAAAATACAGAGAAACGATATGCATTTTTCAACAATGAAACTTTTGTTATTAATATGAGTTTAAGAAGATCTGATATTATAAAATTAGCAATATCTTCGAATAGAATTCTGGTACACGGCTGGAAATTTGTTTTCTTATAAATAAGCACATTTTCTTATGTAAGAAATAAAAAAAATTCTGTTTTGAAGTTATTCGACTTTGTAAAATATTTAAAATATAAAACACAGTGAAACGATATACATTTTTCAAAAATGAAACCTTTGTTATTAATACATGTTAAAGAAGATCTGATATTATAAAATTAGCAATATCTTCGAATAGATTTATGGTGCACAGCTGGAAATTCGTTTACTTGCAAATCAGCACGTTTTCTTATGTAGGAAGGAAAAAAAATTCGGTTTTGAAGATGTTCGACTTTGTAAAATATTTAAAATATAAAATAGAGTAAAACGATATACATTTTTCAACAATGAAACCTTTGTCATTAATACGAGTTAAAGAAGATACGACACTATAAAATTAGCAATATCTTCGAATAGAATTCTGGTGCACGGCGGGGATTTGGTTTTCGTATAAATCAGCACATTTTCTTATGTAGGAAGTAAAAAAAAATTCGGTTTTGAAGTTGTTCGCTTTTGCAAAATATTTAAAATATAAAATACAGTGAAACGAAATGTATTTTTCTACAATGAAACCTTTGTTATTAATACGAGTTAAAAAAGATCTGATATTATAAAACTAGCAATATATTCGAAAATAATTCTGGTGCACGGCTGGAAATTCTTTTACTTATACATCAGCACATTTTCTTATGTACGAAGTAAAAAAAATTCGGTTTTGAAGTTGTTGACTTTGTAAATGTTTAAAATATAAAACAAGGTGAAACGATATACATTTTTCAACAATGAAACCTTTGTTATAAATACGAGGTAAAATGGATGTGATATTATAAAATTAGCAATATCTTCGAATAGAATTCTGGTGCACGGCGGGGATTTGGTTTTCGTATAAATCAGCACATTTTCTTATGTAGGAAGTAAAAAAAATTCGGTTTTGAAGTTGTTCGCTTTTGTAAAATATTTAAAATATAAAATACAGTGTAATGATCTACTCTGTTCTAACAATGAAACCTTTGTTATAAATGCGATGTAAAGAAGATCTGATATTATAACATTTGAAATATCTTCGAATAGAATTCTGGTAAACGGCTGGAAATTTGTTTTCTTATAAATCAGCACATTTTCTTATGTAGGAAGTAAAAAAACTCCAATTTTGAAGTTGTTCCATTTTGTAAAATATTTAAAGTATGAAATACAGTGAGACGAACTACCCTGTTCCAACAATGAAACCTTTGTTATAAATAAGATGTAAAAAAGATCTGATATTATAAAATTAGCAATATCTTCAAATAGAATTCTGGTGCACGGCTGGAAATTGGTTTTCTTATAAATCAGCACGTTTTGTTATGTAGGAAGTAAAAAAGAATTCGGTTTTGAAGTTGTTCGACTTTGTAAAATATTTAAAATATAAAATAGAGTAAAACGATATACATTTTTCAACAATGAAACAATTGTTATTAATACGAGTTAAAGAAGATACGGCACTATAAAACTAGCAATATCTTCGAATAGAATTCTGGTGTACGGCTGGGATTTGGTTTTCTTATAAATCAGCACATTTGCTTATGTTAGGAAGTAAAAAAAATTCGGTTTTGATGTTGTTCGACTTTGGTAAAATATTTAAAATATAAAATACAGTGAAATGATCTACTCTGTTCTAACAATGAAATCTTTGTTATAAATACGATGTAAAGAAGATCTGATATTATGAAAGTAGAAATATCTTCGAAAATAATTCTGGTGCACGGCTGGAAATTCGTTTACTTATAAATCAGAGCACGTTTTCTTATGTAGGAAGTAAAAAAAAAAATCGCTTTTGAACTTGTTCGCCGTTGTAAAATATTTAAAACATAAAATATAGTGAAACGATATACTCTGTTTCAACAATAAAAGCTTTGTTGTAAATACGAGGTAAAGTGGATGTGATATTATAAAATTATGAATATCTTCGAATAGAATTCTGGTGTACGGCTGGAAATTCGTTTACTTATAAATCTGCACATTTTCTTATGTAGAAAGTAAAAAAAAATCGGTTTTGATGTTGTTCGAATTTGTAAAATATTTAAAATAAAAAATACAGAGAAACGATCTACTCTGTTCTAACAATGAAACCTTTGTTATAAATACGATGTAAAGATGATCTGATATTATAAAATTAGAAATATCTTCGAATAGAAATATGGTGCACGGCTGGAAATTGGTTTTCTTATAAATCAGCACATTTTCTTATGTAGGAAGTAAAAAAAAATTGGTTTTGATGTTGTTCGCCTTTGTAAAATATTTAAAATTAAAATACAGTCAAACGATATGCATTTTTCAACAATGAAACCTTTGTTATTAATACTAGTTAAAGAAGATCTGATATTATAAAATTAGCAATATCTTCGTATAGAATTCTGGTGTACGGCTGGAAATTCGTTTACTTATAAATCAGCACATTTTCTTATGTAGGAAGTAAAAAAAATTCGGTTTTGATGTTGTTCGACTTTGGTAAAATATTTAAAATATAAAATACAGTGAAACGATCTACTCTGTTCTAACAATGAAATCTTTGTTATAAATACGATGTAAAGAAGATCTGATATTATGAAAGTAGAAATATCTTCGAAAATAATTCTGGTGCAAGGCTGGAAATTCGTTTACTTATAAATCAGAGCACGTCTTCTTATGTAGGAAGTAAAAAAAAAATCGCTTTTGAAGTTGTCCGCCGTTGTAAAATATTTAAAACATAAAATATAGTGAAACGATATACTCTGTTTCAACAATAAAAGCTTTGTTATAAATACGAGGTAAAGTTGATGTGATATTATAAAATTATAAAAATCTTCCAATAGAATTCTGGTGCACCGCTGGAAATACGTTTACTTATAAATCAGCACTTTTCCTTATATAGGAATTAAAAAAAAATCGGTTTTGAAGTTGTTCGACTTTGTAAAATATTTAAAATACGAGCAGGGAAGACCGAGCTATGCTCGGTCAAAATTAAATTTGAGTTCAAATATCATGACCCATGACCAAAATGACCCACTAATTGAATTTTCTCGAACATGTGACTTAGCCCAACAGTCCTTTCGTGTCCGAAAACCATAGGATGCAAAATTTAGTGTAAATAATCTGAGCCGTTTTTAAGATAAAATAGCTTGACCCATGACCAAAATCACCCACTAATTGAATTTTCTTGAACATGTGACCTAGCCCAACAGTCTTCTCGTGCTCGAAAACCATTGGATGCAAAATTTAATGTAAATTGAACCGCTTTTTAGATCTTCACCCACAATGACCCATGACCAAAATGACCCACTAATTGAATTTTCTAGAACATGTGACCTAGCCCAACAGTCTTCTCCTGCTCGAAAACCATTGGATGCAAAATTTAGTGTAAATTGAGCCGCTTTTTAGATTTTGACCTAGAATGACCCAGAAATGACCCACTAATCGAATTTTCTCGAACATGTGATCTAGCCCAATGATTATCGCGTGCCCGAAACTCGTAGGATAGAAAATTTCGTCAAAATCGTTTGAACCGTTTTTTAGATACAATTAGCTTGACCATGATCCAAAGTGACCAAAATGACCCACTAATTGAATTTTCTCGAACATGTGACCTAGCCCAACCGTCTTCTCGTGCCGAAAAACCATTGGATGCAAAATTTAGTGTAAATTGAGCCGCTTTTTAGATCTTGACCCACAATGACCCAGAAATGACCCACTAATCGAATTTTCTCGAACATGTGATCTAGCCCAATGATTTTCGCGTGCCCGAAACTCGTAGGATAGAAAATTTCGTCAAAATCGTTTGAACCGTTTTTTAGATACAATTAGCTTGACCATGATCCAAAGTGATCAAAATGACCCACTAATTGAATTTTCTCGAACATGTGACCTAGCCCAACAGTCTTCTCGTGCCGAAAAATCATTGGATGCAAAATTTAGTGTAAATTGAGCCGCTTTTTAGATCTAGACCCACAATGACCCAGAAATGACCCACTAATCGAATTTTCTCGAACATGTGAACTAGCCCAATAATTTTATCGTGCTCGAAACTCGTAGGACACAAAATTTAATAAAAATCGTTAGAGCCGTTTTTTAGATTAAATTAATTTGACCCGCGTTGACCCACAAATGACCCACTAATCGAAAGTTCTCGAACATGTGACCCAGCCCAATCGTCTTCTCGTGCCCGAAAATGGTCGGATACAAAATTTCGTCAAAATCGTTTGAACCGTTTTTTAGATACAATTAGCTCAACCATGACCCAAAATGACCCACTAATCGAATTTTCTCGAACATGTGACCTAGCCCAATGGTTTTCTGGTGCCCCAAAACGGTAGGATACAAAATTTCGTCAAAATCGTTAGAGCCGTTTTTAAGATAAAATTTGCATACATATGTATATACATACATATATATATATATATATATATATATATATATATATATATATATATATATATATATATATATATATATAACCACACACAAGATTTGCTCGTACTAGAATATATGATAAATAGCAGTGAAACGATATGCATTTTTCAACAGTGAAACCTTTGTTATTGATACAAGTTAAAGAAGATCTGATATTATAAAATTAGCAATATCTTCGAATAGATTTCTGGTACACAGCTGGAAATTTGTTTTCTTATAAATAAGCACATTTTCTTATGTAGGAAATAAAAAAAATTTGGTTTTGAAGTTGTTCGACTTTGTAAAATATTTAAAATATAAAATACAGTGACACGATATACATTTTTTAACAATGAAACCTTTGTTATAAATACGAGGTAAACTTGATGTGATATTATAAAATTATAAAAATCTGCCAATAGAATTCTGGTGCATGGCTGGAAATACGTTTACTTATAAATCAGCACTTTTCCTTAAATAGGAATTAAAAAAAAATTCGGTTTTTAAGTTGTTCGACTTTGTAAAATACTTAAAATATAAAATGCAGTGAAACGAAATGCATTTTTCAACAATGAAACCTTTGTTATAAATACGAGTTAAAGAATATACGACACTATAAAATTAGCAATATCTTCGAATAGAATTCTGGTGCACGGCTGGGATTTGGTTTTCTTATAAATCAGCCCATTTTCTTATGTAGGAAGTAAAAAAAATTAGGTTTTGAAGTTGTTCGACTTTGTAAAATATTTAAAATATAAAATACAGTGAAACGAAATGTATTTTTCTACAATGATACCTTTGTTATTAATACGAGTTAAAAAAGATCTGATATTATAAAACTAGCAATATATTCGAATAGAATTCTGGTACACGGCTGGAAATTTGATTTCTTATAAATAAGCACATTTTCTTATGTAAGAAATAAAAAAAATTCTGTTTTGAAGTTATTCGACTTTGTAAAATATTTAAAATATAAAACACAGTGAAACGATATACATTTTTCAACAATGAAACCTTTGTTATTAATACATGTTAAAGATGATCTGATATTATAAAATTAGCAATATCTTCGAATAGATTTATGGTGCACAGCTGGAAATTCGTTTACTTGCAAATCAGCACGTTTTCTTATGTAGGAAGGAAAAAAAATTCGGTTTTGAAGTTGTTCGCTTTTGCAAAATATTTAAAATATAAAATACAGTGAAACGAAATGTATTTTTCTACAATGAAACCTTTGTTATTAATACGAGTTAAAAAAGATCTGATATTATAAAACTAGCAATATATTCGAAAATAATTCTGGTGCACGGCTGGAAATTCTTTTACTTATACATCAGCACATTTTCTTATGTACGAAGTAAAAAAAATTCGGTTTTGAAGTTGTTTGACTTTGTAAATATTTAAAATATAAAACAAGGTGAAACGATATACATTTTTCAACAATGAAACCTTTGTTATAAATACGAGGTAAAATGGATGTGATATTATAAAATTAGCAATATCTTCAAATAGAATTCTGGTGCACGGCTGGAAATTGGTTTTCTTATAAATCAGCACATTTTCTTATGTAGGAAGTAAAAAAAAATTCGGTTTTGAAGTTGTTCGCCTTTGCAAAATATTTAAAACATAAAATACATTGAAACGATCTACTCTGTTTCAACAATGAAAGCTTTGTTATAATTAAGAGGTAAAGGAGATGTGATATTATAAAATTAGAAATATTTTCGACTAGAATTATGGTGCACGGCTGGAAATTGGTTTTCTTATAAATCAGCACATTTTCTTATGTAGGAAGTAAAAAAAAATTCTGTTTTGAAGTTGTTCGCCTTTGTGAAAAATTTAAAATATAAAATTTAGAGAGACGATATGCATTTTTCAACAATGAAACCTTTGTTATTAATACGAGTTTAAGAAGATCTGATATAATAAAATTACCAATATCTTCGAATAGAATTCTTGTACACGGCTGGAAATTTGCTTTCTTATAAATAAGCACATTTTCTTATGTAGGAAATAAAAAAATTTGGTTTTGAAGTTATTCCACTTTGTAAAATATTTAACATATAAAACACAGTGAAACGATATACATTTTTCAACAATGAAAGCTTTGTTATAATTAAGAGGTAAAGGAGATGTGATATTATAAAATTAGCAGTATCTTCAAATAGAATTCTGGTGCACGTCTGGAAATTGGTTTTCTTATAAATCAGCCCATTTTCTTATTTAGGAAGTAAAAAAATCCGGTTTTGAAGTTGTTCGCATTTGTAAAATATTTGAAATATAAAATACAGTGAAACGATATACATTTTTCAACAATGAAACCCTTGTTATAAATACGATGTAAAGAAGATCTGATATTATAAAATTAGAAATATCTTCGCATAGAATTATGGTGCACGGCTGGAAATTGGTTTTCTTATAAATCAGCACATTTTCTTATGTAGGAAGTAAAAAAAAATTCGGTTTTGAAGTTGTTCGCTTTTGTAAAATATTTAAAACATAAAATACATTGAAAAGATCTACTCTGTTTCAACAATGAAAGCTTTGTTATAATTAAGAGGTAAAGGAGATGTGATATTATAAAATTTGCAATATCTTCGAATAGAATTCTGGTAAACGGCTGGAAATTTGTTTTCTTATAAATCAGCACATTTTCTTATGTAGGAAGTAAAAAAACTCCAATTTTGAAGTTGTTCCACTTTGTAAAATATTTAAAGTATGAAATACAGTGAGACGAACTACCCTGTTCCAACAATGAAACCTTTGTTATAAATAAGATGTAAAAAAGATCTGATATTATAAAATTAGCAATATCTTCAAATAGAATTCTGGTGCACGGCTGGAAATTGGTTTTCTTATAAATCAGCACGTTTTGTTATGTAGGAAGTAAAAAAGAATTCGGTTTTGAAGTTGTTCGACTTTGTAAAATATTTAAAATATAAAATAGAGTAAAACGATATACATTTTTCAACAATGAAACAATTGTTATTAATACGAGTTAAAGAAGATACGGCACTATAAAACTAGCAATATCTTCGAATAGAATTCTGGTGTACGGCTGGGATTTGGTTTTCTTATAAATCAGCACATTTTCTTATGTTAGGAAGTAAAAAAAATTCGGTTTTGATGTTGTTCGACTTTGGTAAAATATTTAAAATATAAAATACAGTGAAATGATCTACTCTGTTCTAACAATGAAATCTTTGTTATAAATACGATGTAAAGAAGATCTGATATTATGAAAGTAGAAATATCTTCGAAAATAATTCTGGTGCACGGCTGGAAATTCGTTTACTTATAAATCAGAGCACGTTTTCTTATGTAGGAAGTAAAAAAAAAAATCGCTTTTGAACTTGTTCGCCGTTGTAAAATATTTAAAACATAAAATATAGTGAAACGATATACTCTGTTTCAACAATAAAAGCTTTGTTATAAATACGAGGTAAAGTGGATGTGATATTATAAAATTATGAATATCTTCGAATAGAATTCTGGTGTACGGCTGGAAATTCGTTTACTTAAAAATCTGCACATTTTCTTATGTAGAAAGTAAAAAAAAATCGGTTTTGATGTTGTTCGAATTTGTAAAATATTTAAAACAAAAAATACAGAGAAACGATCTACTCTGTTCTAACAATGAAACCTTTGTTATAAATACGATGTAAAGATGATCTGATATTATAAAATTAGAAATATCTTCGAATAGAAATATGGTGCACGGCTGGAAATTGGTTTTCTTATAAATCAGCACATTTTCTTATGTAGGAAGTAAAAAAAAGTTGGTTTTGATGTTGTTCGCCTTTGTAAAATATTTAAAATTAAAATACAGTCAAACGATATGCATTTTTCAACAATGAAACCTTTGTTATTAATACTAGTTAAAGAAGATCTGGTATTATAAAATTAGCAATATCTTCGTATAGAATTCTGGTGTACGGCTGGAAATTCGTTTACTTATAAATCAGCACATTTTCTTTTGTAGGAAGTAAAAAAAATTCGGTTTTGATGTTGTTCGACATTGGTAAAATATTTAAAATATAAAATACAGTGAAACGATCTACTCTGTTCTAACAATGAAATCTTTGTTATAAATACGATGTAAAGAAGATCTGATATTATGAAAGTAGAAATATCTTCGAAAATAATTCTGGTGCAAGGCTGGAAATTCGTTTACTTATAAATCAGAGCACGTTTTCTTATGTAGGAAGTAAAAAAAAAAATCGCTTTTGAAGTTGTCCGCCGTTGTAAAATATTTAAAACATAAAATATAGTGAAACGATATACTCTGTTTCAACAATAAAAGCTTTGTTATAAATACGAGGTAAAGTTGATGTGATATTATAAAATTATAAAAATCTTCCAATAGAATTCTGGTGCACCGCTGGAAAAACGTTTACTTATAAATCAGCACTTTTCCTTATATAGGAATTAAAAAAAATTCGGTTTTGAAGTTGTTCGACTTTGTAAAATATTTAAAATACGAGCAGGGAAGACCGAGCTATGCTCGGTCAAAATTAAATTTGAGTTCAAATATCATGACCCATGACCAAAATGACCCACTAATTGAATTTTCTCGAACATGTGACTTAGCCCAACAGTCCTTTCGTGCCCGAAAACCATAGGATGCAAAATTTAGTGTAAATAATCTGAGCCGTTTTTAAGATAAAATAGCTTGACCCATGACCAAAATCACCCACTAATTGAATTTTCTTGAACATGTGACCTAGCCCAACAGTCTTCTCGTGCTCGAAAACCATTGGATGCAAAATTTAATGTAAATTGAACCGCTTTTTAGATCTTCACCCACAATGACCCATGACCAAAATGACCCACTAATTGAATTTTCTAGAACATGTGACCTAGCCCAACAGTCTTCTCCTGCTCGAAAACCATTGGATGCAAAATTTAGTGTAAATTGAGCCGCTTTTTAGATCTTGACCTACAATGACCCAGAAATGACCCACTAATCGAATTTTCTCGAACATGTGATCTAGCCCAATGATTTTCGCGTGCCCGAAACTCGTAGGATAGAAAATTTCGTCAAAATCGTTTGAACCGTTTTTTAGATACAATTAGCTTGACCATGATCCAAAGTGACCAAAATGACCCACTAATTGAATTTTCTCGAACATGTGACCTAGCCCAACAGTCTTCTCGTGCCGAAAAATCATTGGATGCAAAATTTAGTGTAAATTGAGCCGCTTTTTAGATCTAGACCCACAATGACCCAGAAATGACCCACTAATCGAATTTTCTCGAACATGTGAACTAGCCCAATAATTTTATCGTGCTCGAAACTCGTAGGACACAAAATTTAATAAAAATCGTTAGAGCCGTTTTTTAGATTAAATTAATTTGACCCGCGTTGACCCACAAATGACCCACTAATCGAAAGTTCTCGAACATGTGACCCAGCCCAATCGTCTTCTCGTGCCCGAAAATGGTCGGATACAAAATTTCGTCAAAATCGTTTGAACCGTTTTTTAGATACAATTAGCTCTACCATGACCCAAAATGACCCACTAATCGAATTTTCTCGAACATGTGACCTAGCCCAATGGTTTTCTGGTGCCCCAAAACGGTAGGATACAAAATTTCGTCAAAATCGTTAGAGCCGTTTTTAAGATAAAATTTGCATACATATGTATATACATATATATATATATATATAACCACACACAAGATTTGCTCGTACTAGAATATATGATAAATAGCAGTGAAACGATATGCATTTTTCAACAATGAAATCTTTGTTATTAATACGAGTAAAAGAAGATCTGATATTATAAAAGTAGCAATATCTTCGAAAATAATTCTGGTGCACGGCTGGAAATTCGTTTACATATAAATCAGCCCATTTTCTTATGTACGAAGTAAAAAAAATTCGGTTTTGAAGTTGTTTGACTTTGTAAAATATTTAAAATATAAAACACAGTGAAACGATATACATTTTTCAATAATTAAAGCTTTGTTATAAATACGAGGTAAAATGGATTATAAAATTAGCAATATCTTCGAATAGAATTCTGGTGCACGGCTGGAAATTGGTTTTCTTATAAATCAGCACATTTTCTTATGTAGGAAGTAAAAAAAATTCGGTTTTGATGTTGTTCGACATTGGTAAAATATTTAAAATATAAAATACAGTGAAACGATCTACTCTGTTCTAACAATGAAATCTTTGTTATAAATACGATGTAAAGAAGATCTGATATTATGAAAGTAGAAATATCTTCGAAAATAATTCTGGTGCAAGGCTGGAAATTCGTTTACTTATAAATCAGAGCACGTTTTCTTATGTAGGAAGTAAAAAAAAAAATCGCTTTTGAAGTTGTCCGCCGTTGTAAAATATTTAAAACATAAAATATAGTGAAACGATATACTCTGTTTCAACAATAAAAGCTTTGTTATAAATACGAGGTAAAGTTGATGTGATATTATAAAATTATAAAAATCTTCCAATAGAATTCTGGTGCACCGCTGGAAAAACGTTTACTTATAAATCAGCACTTTTCCTTATATAGGAATTAAAAAAAATTCGGTTTTGAAGTTGTTCGACTTTGTAAAATATTTAAAATACGAGCAGGGAAGACCGTGCTATGCTCGGTCAAAATTAAATTTGAGTTCAAATATCATGACCCATGACCAAAATGACCCACTAATTGAATTTTCTCGAACATGTGACTTAGCCCAACAGTCCTTTCGTGCCCGAAAACCATAGGATGCAAAATTTAGTGTAAATAATCTGAGCCGTTTTTAAGATAAAATAGCTTGACCCATGACCAAAATCACCCACTAATTGAATTTTCTTGAACATGTGACCTAGCCCAACAGTCTTCTCGTGCTCGAAAACCATTGGATGCAAAATTTAATGTAAATTGAACCGCTTTTTAGATCTTCACCCACAATGACCCATGACCAAAATGACCCACTAATTGAATTTTCTAGAACATGTGACCTAGCCCAACAGTCTTCTCCTGCTCGAAAACCATTGGATGCAAAATTTAGTGTAAATTGAGCCGCTTTTTAGATCTTGACCCACAATGACCCAGAAATGACCCACTAATCGAATTTTCTCGAACATGTGATCTAGCCCAATGATTTTCGCGTGCCCGAAACTCGTAGGATAGAAAATTTCGTCAAAATCGTTTGAACCGTTTTTTAGATACAATTAGCTTGACCATGATCCAAAGTGACCAAAATGACCCACTAATTGAATTTTCTCGAACATGTGACCTAGCCCAACAGTCTTCTCGTGCCGAAAAATCATTGGATGCAAAATTTAGTGTAAATTGAGCCGCTTTTTAGATCTAGACCCACAATGACCCAGAAATGACCCACTAATCGAATTTTCTCGAACATGTGAACTATCCCAATAATTTTATCGTGCTCGAAACTCGTAGGACACAAAATTTAATAAAAATCGTTAGAGCCGTTTTTTAGATTAAATTAATTTGACCCGCGTTGACCCACAAATGACCCACTAATCGAAAGTTCTCGAACATGTGACCCAGCCCAATCGTCTTCTCGTGCCCGAAAATGGTCGGATACAAAATTTCGTCAAAATCGTTTGAACCGTTTTTTAGATACAATTAGCTCTACCATGACCCAAAATGACCCACTAATCGAATTTTCTCGAACATGTGACCTAGCCCAATGGTTTTCTGGTGCCCCAAAACGGTAGGATACAAAATTTCGTCAAAATCGTTAGAGCCGTTTTTAAGATAAAATTTGCATACATATGTATATACATATATATATATATATATAACCACACACAAGATTTGCTCGTACTAGAATATATGATAAATAGCAGTGAAACGATATGCATTTTTCAACAATGAAATCTTTGTTATTAATACGAGTAAAAGAAGATCTGATATTATAAAAGTAGCAATATCTTCGAAAATAATTCTGGTGCACGGCTGGAAATTCGTTTACATATAAATCAGCCCATTTTCTTATGTACGAAGTAAAAAAAATTCGGTTTTGAAGTTGTTTGACTTTGTAAAATATTTAAAATATAAAACACAGTGAAACGATATACATTTTTCAATAATTAAAGCTTTGTTATAAATACGAGGTAAAATGGATTATAAAATTAGCAATATCTTCGAATAGAATTCTGGTGCACGGCTGGAAATTGGTTTTCTTATAAATCAGCACATTTTCTTATGTAGGAAGTAAAAAAAAAATCTGTTTTGAAGTTGTTCTCCTTTGTGAAAAATTTAAAATATAAAATACAGAGCAACGACATGCATTTTTCAACAGTGAAACCTTTGTTATTGATACAAGTTAAAGAAGATCTCATATTATAAAATTAGCAATATCTTCGAATAGATTTCTGGTACACAGCTGGAAATTTGTTTTCTTATAAATAAGCACATTTTCTTATGTAGGAAATAAAAAAAATTTGGTTTTGAAGTTATTCGACTTTGTAAAATATTTAAAATATAAAACACAGTGAAACGATATACATTTTTCAACAATGAAACCTTTGTTATTAATACATGTTAAAGAAGATCTGATATTATAAAATTAGCAATATCTTCGAATAGATTTATGGTGCACAGCTGGAAATTCGTTTAGTTGCAAATCAGCACGTTTTCTTATGTAGGAAGGAAAAAAAAATTCGGTTTTGAAGATGTTCGACTTTGTAAAATATTTAAAATATAAAATAGAGTAAAACGATATACATTTTTCAACAATGAAACCTTTGTCATTAATACGAGTTAAAGAAGATACGACACTATAAAATTAGCAATATCTTCGAATAGAATTCTGGTGCACGGCTGGGATTTGGTTTTCGTATAAATCAGCACATTTTCTTATGTAGGAAGTAAAAAAAAATTCGGTTTTGAAGTTGTTCGCTTTTGCAAAATATTTAAAATATAAAATACAGTGAAACGAAATGTATTTTTCTACAATGAAACCTTTGTTATTAATACGAGTTAAAAAAGATCTGATATTATAAAACTAGCAATATATTCGAAAATAATTCTGGTGCACGGCTGGAAATTCTTTTACTTATACATCAGCACATTTTCTTATGTACGAAGTAAAAAAAATTCGGTTTTGAAGTTGTTTGACTTTGTAAATATTTAAAATATAAAACAAGGTGAAACGATATACATTTTTCAACAATGAAACCTTTGTTATAAATACGAGGTAAAATGGATGTGATATTATAAAATTAGCAATATCTTCAAATAGAATTCTGGTGCACGGCTGGAAATTGGTTTTCTTATAAATCAGCACATTTTCTTATGTAGGAAGTAAAAAAAATTCGGTTTTGAAGTTGTTCGCTTTTGTAAAATATTTAAAATATAAAATACAGTGTAACGATCTACTCTGTTCTAACAATGAAACCTTTGTTATAAATACGATGTAAAGAAGATCTGATATTATAAAATTTGAAATATTTTCGAATAGAATTATGGTGCACGGCTGGAAATTGGTTTTCTTATAAATCAGCACATTTTCTTATGTAGGAAGGAAAAAAAATTCTGTTTTGAAGTTGTTCGCCATTGTGAAAAATTTAAAATATAAAATACAGAGAAACGATATGCATTTTTCAACAATGAAACTTTTGTTATTAATATGAGTTTAATAAGATCTGATATTATAAAATTAGCAATATCTTCGAATAGAATTCTGGTACACGGCTGGAAATTTGATTTCTTATAAATAAGCACATTTTCTTATGTAAGAAATAAAAAAAATTCTGTTTTGAAGTTATTCGACTTTGTAAAATATTTAAAATATAAAACACAGTGAAACGATATACATTTTTCAACAATGAAACCTTTGTTATTAATACATGTTAAAGAAGATCTGATATTATAAAATTAGCAATATCTTCGAATAGATTTATGGTGCACAGCTGGAAATTCGTTTACTTGCAAATCAGCACGTTTTCTTATGTAGGAAGGAAAAAAAAATTCGGTTTTGAAGATGTTCGACTTTGTAAAATATTTAAAATATAAAATAGAGTAAAACGATATACATTTTTCAACAATGAAACCTTTGTCATTAATACGAGTTAAAGAAGATACGACACTATAAAATTAGCAATATCTTCGAATAGAATTCTGGTGCACGGCTGGGATTTGGTTTTCGTATAAATCAGCACATTTTCTTATGTAGGAAGTAAAAAAAAATTCGGTTTTGAAGTTGTTCGCTTTTGCAGAATATTTAAAATATAAAATACAGTGAAACGAAATGTATTTTTCTACAATGAAACCTTTGTTATTAATACGAGTTAAAAAAGATCTGATATTATAAAACTAGCAATATATTCGAAAATAATTCTGGTGCACGGCTGGAAATTCTTTTACTTATACATCAGCACATTTTCTTATGTACGAAGTAAAAAAAATTCGGTTTTGAAGTTGTTTGACTTTGTAAATATTTAAAATATAAAACAAGGTGAAACGATATACATTTTTCAACAATGAAACCTTTGTTATAAATACGAGGTAAAATGGATGTGATATTATAAAATTAGCAATATCTTCGAATAGAATTCTGGTGCACGGCTGGGATTTGGTTTTCGTATAAATCAGCACATTTTCTTATGTAGGAAGTAAAAAAAAATTCGGTTTTGAAGTTGTTCGCTTTTGCAAAATATTTAAAATATAAAATACAGTGAAACGATATACATTTTTCAACAATGAAACCTTTGTTATTAATACATGTTAAAGAAGATCTGATATTATAAAATTAGCAATATCTTCGAATAGATTTATGGTGCACAGCTGGAAATTCGTTTACTTGCAAATCAGCACGTTTTCTTATGTAGGAAGGAACAAAAAATTTGGTTTTGAAGTTGTTCCACTTCGTAAAATATTTAAAATATAAAATAGAGTAAAACGATATACATTTTTCAACAATGAAAACTTTGTTATTAAAACGAGTCAAAAAAGATACGGCACTATAAAATTAGCAATATCTGCGAATAGAAATCTGGTGCACGGCTGGGATTTGGTTTTCTTATAAATCAGCACATTTTCGTATGTAGGAAGTAAAAAAACTCCAATTTTAAAGTTGTTCGACTTTGAAAAATATTAAAAATATAAAATACAGTGAAACGATATACATTTTTCAACAATGAAACCTTTGTTATTAATACATGTTAAAGAAGATCTGATATTATAAAATTAGCAATATCTTCGAATAGATTTATGGTGCACAGCAGGAAATTCGTTTACTTGCAAATCAGCACGTTTTCTTATATAGGAAGGAAAAAAAAATTCGGTTTTGAAGATGTTCGACTTTGTAAAATATTTAAAATATAAAAAAGAGTAAAACGATATACATTTTTCAACAATGAAACCTTTGTCATTAATACGAGTTAAAGAAGATACGACACTATAAAATTAGCAATATCTTCGAATAGAATTCTGGTGCACGGCTGGGATTTGGTTTTCGTATAAATCAGCACATTTTCTTATGTAGGAAGTAAAAAAAAAATTCGGTTTTGAAGTTGTTCGCTTTTGCAAAATATTTAAAATATAAAATACAGTGAAACGAAATGCATTTTTCTACAATGAAATCTTTGTTATTAATACGAGTTAAAAAAGATCTGATATTATAAAACTAGCAATATATTCGAAAATAATTCTGGTGCACGGCTGGAAATTCTTTTACTTATACATCAGCACATTTTCTTATGTACGAAGTAAAAAAAATTCGGTTTTGAAGTTGTTCGCTTTTGTAAAATATTTAAAACATAAAATACATTGAAACGATCTACTCTGTTTCAACAATGAAAGCTTTGTTATAATTAAGAGGTAAAGGAGATGTGATATTATAAAATTAGCAATATCTTCAAATAGAATTCTGGTAAACTGCTGGAAATTGGTTTTCTTATAAATCAGCACATTTTCTTATGTAGGAAGTAAAAAAAATTCGGTTTTGAAGTTGTTCGCTTTTGTAAAATATTTAAAATATAAAATACAGTGTAACGATCTACTCTGTTCTAACAATGAAACCTTTGTTATAAATACGATGTAAAGAAGATCTGATATTATAAAATTTGAAATATTTTCGAATAGAATTATGGTGCACGGCTGGAAATTGGTTTTCTTATAAATCAGCACATTTTCTTATGTAGGAAGGAAAAAAAATTCTGTTTTGAAGTTGTTCGCCTTTGTGAAAAATTTAGAATATAAAATACAGAGAAACGATATGCATTTTTCAACAATGAAACTTTTGTTATTAATATGAGTTTAAGAAGATCTGATATTATAAAATTAGCAATATCTTCGAATAGAATTCTGGTACACGGCTGGAAATTTGATTTCTTATAAATAAGCACATTTTCTTATGTAGGAAATAAAAAAAATTCTGTTTTGAAGTTATTCGACTTTGTAAAATATTTAAAATATAAAACACAGTGAAACGATATACATTTTTCAACAATGAAACCTTTGTTATTAATACATGTTAAAGAAGATCTGATATTATAAAATTAGCAATATCTTTGAATAGATTTATGGTGCACAGCTGGAAATTCGTTTAGTTGCAAATCAGCACGTTTTCTTATGTAGGAAGGAAAAAAAAAAATTCGGTTTTGAAGATGTTCGACTTTGTAAAATATTTAAAATATAAAATAGAGTAAAACGATATACATTTTTCAACAATGAAACCTTTGTCATTAATACGAGTTAAAGAAGATACGACACTATAAAATTAGCAATATCTTCGAATAGAATTCTGGTGCACGGCTGGGATTTGGTTTTCGTATAAATCAGCACATTTTCTTATGTAGGAAGTAAAAAAAAATTCGGTTTTGAAGTTGTTCGGTTTTGCAAAATATTTAAAATATAAAATACAGTGAAACGAAATGTATTTTTCTACAATGAAACCTTTGTTATTAATACGAGTTAAAAAAGATCTGATATTATAAAACTAGCAATATATTCGAAAATAATTCTGGTGCACGGCTGGAAATTCTTTTACTTATACATCAGCACATTTTCTTATGTACGAAGTAAAAAAAATTCGGTTTTGAAGTTGTTTGACTTTGTAAATATTTAAAATATAAAACAAGGTGAAACGATATACATTTTTCAACAATGAAACCTTTGTTATAAATACGAGGTAAAATGGATGTGATATTATAAAATTAGCAATATCTTCAAATAGAATTCTGGTGCACGGCTGGAAATTGGTTTTCTTATAAATCAGCACATTTTCTTATGTAGGAAGTAAAAAAAATTCGGTTTTGAAGTTGTTCGCTTTTGTAAAATATTTAAAATATAAAATACAGTGTAACGATCTACTCTGTTCTAACAATGAAACCTTTGTTATAAATACGATGTAAAGAAGATCTGATATTATAAAATTTGAAATATTTTCGAATAGAATTATGGTGCACGGCTGGAAATTGGTTTTCTTATAAATCAGCACATTTTCTTATGTAGGAAGGAAAAAAAATTCTGTTTTGAAGTTGTTCGCCTTTGTGAAAAATTTAAAATATAAAATACAGAGAAACGATATGCATTTTTCAACAATGAAACTTTTGTTATTAATATGAGTTTAAGAAGATCTGATATTATAAAATTAGCAATATCTTCGAATAGAATTCTGGTACACGGCTGGAAATTTGATTTCTTATAAATAAGCACATTTTCTTATGTAAGAAATAAAAAAAATTCTGTTTTGAAGTTATTCGACTTTGTAAAATATTTAAAATATAAAACACAGTGAAACGATATACATTTTTCAACAATGAAACTTTTGTTATTAATACATGTTAAAGAAGATCTGATATTATAAAATTAGCAATATCTTCGAATAGATTAATGGTGCACAGCTGGAAATTCGTTTACTTGCAAATCAGCACGTTTTCTTATGTAGGAAGGAAAAAAAATTCGGTTTTGAAGATGTTCGACTTTGTAAAATATTTAAAATATAAAATAGAGTAAAACGATATACATTTTTCAACAATGAAACCTTTGTCATTAATACGAGTTAAAGAAGATACGACACTATAAAATTAGCAATATCTTCGAATAGAATTCTGGTGCACGGCTGGGATTTGGTTTTCGTATAAATCAGCACATTTTCTTATGTAGGAAGTAAAAAAAAATTCGGTTTTGAAGTTGTTCGCTTTTGCAAAATATTTAAAATATAAAATACAGTGAAACGAAATGTATTTTTCTACAATGAAACCTTTGTTATTAATACGAGTTAAAAAAGATCTGATATTATAAAACTAGCAATATATTCGAAAATAATTCTGGTGCACGGCTGGAAATTCTTTTACTTATACATCAGCACATTTTCTTATGTACGAAGTAAAAAAAATTCGGTTTTGAAGTTGTTTGACTTTGTAAATATTTAAAATATAAAACAAGGTGAAACGATATACATTTTTCAACAATGAAACCTTTGTTATAAATACGAGGTAAAATGGATGTGATATTATAAAATTAGCAATATCTTCAAATAGAATTCTTGTGCACGGCTGGAAATTGGTTTTCTTATAAATCAGCACATTTTCTTATGTAGGAAGTAAAAAAAATTCGGTTTTGAAGTTGTTCGCCTTTGCAAAATATTTAAAACATAAAATACATTGAAACGATCTACTCTGTTTCAACAATGAAAGCTTTGTTATAATTAAGAGGTAAAGGAGATGTGATATTATAAAATTAGAAATATTTTCGACTAGAATTATGGTGCACGGCTGGAAATTGGTTTTCTTATAAATCAGCACATTTTGTTATGTAGGAAGTAAAAAAAAAATTCTGTTTTGAAGTTGTTCGCCTTTGTGAAAAATTTAAAATATAAAATTTAGAGAGACGATATGCATTTTTCAACAATGAAACCTTTGTTATTAATACGAGTTTAAGAAGATCTGATATAATAAAATTAGCAATATCTTCGAATAGAATTCTTGTACACGGCTGGAAATTTGCTTTCTTATAAATGAGCACATTTTCTTATGTAGGAAATAAAAAAATTTGGTTTTGAAGTTATTCGACTTTGTAAAATATTTAACATATAAAACACAGTGAAACGATATACATTTTTCAACAATGAAAGCTTTGTTATAATTAAGAGGTAAAGGAGATGTGATATTATAAAATTAGCAGTATCTTCAAATAGAATTCTGGTGCACGTCTGGAAATTGGTTTTCTTATAAATCAGCCCATTTTCTTATTTAGGAAGTAAAAAAATCCGGTTTTGAAGTTGTTCGCATTTGTAAAATATTTGAAATATAAAATACAGTGAAACGATATACATTTTTCAACAATGAAACCCTTGTTATAAATACGATGTAAAATATTTAAATCATAAAATACATTGAAAAGATCTACTCTGTTTCAACAATGAAAGCTTTGTTATAATTAAGAGGTAAAGGAGATGTGATATTATAAAATTTTCAATATCTTCGAATAGAATTCTGGTAAACGGCTGGAAATTTGTTTTCTTATATATCAGCACATTTTCTTATGTAGGAAGTAAAAAAACTCCAATTTTGAAGTTATTCCACTTTGTAAAATATTTGAAGTATGAAATACAGTGAGACGAACTACCCTGTTCCAACAATGAAACCTTTGTTATAAATAAGATGTAAAAAAGATCTGATATTATAAAATTAGCAATATCTTCAAATAGAATTCTGGTGCACGGCTGGAAATTGGTTTTCTTATAAATCAGCACGTTTTGTTATGTAGGAAGTAAAAAAGAATTCGGTTTTGAAGTTGTTCGACTTTGTAAAATATTTAAAATATAAAATAGAGTAAAACGATATACATTTTTCAACAATGAAACAATTGTTATTAATACGAGTTAAAGAAGATACGGCACTATAAAACTAGCAATATCTTCGAATAGAATTCTGGTGTACGGCTGGGATTTGGTTTTCTTATAAATCAGCACATTTTCTTATGTTAGGAAGTAAAAAAAATTCGGTTTTGATGTTGTTCGACTTTGGTAAAATATTTAAAATATAAAATACAGTGAAATGATCTACTCTGTTCTAACAATGAAATCTTTGTTATAAATACGATGTAAAGAAGATCTGATATTATGAAAGTAGAAATATCTTCGAAAATAATTCTGGTGCACGGCTGGAAATTCGTTTACTTATAAATCAGAGCACGTTTTCTTATGTAGGAAGTAAAAAAAAAAAATCGCTTTTGAACTTGTTAGCCGTTGTAAAATATTTAAAACATAAAGTATAGTGAAACGATATACTCTGTTTCAACAATAAAAGCTTTGTTATAAATACGAGGTAAAGTGGATGTGATATTATAAAATTATGAATATCTTCGAATAGAATTCTGGTGTACGGCTGGAAATTCGTTTACTTATAAATCTGCACATTTTCTTATGTAGAAAGTAAAAAAAAATCGGTTTTGATGTTGTTCGAATTTGTAAAATATTTAAAATAAAAAATACAGAGAAACGATCTACTCTGTTCTAACAATGAAACCTTTGTTATAAATACGATGTAAAGATGATCTGATATTATAAAATTAGAAATATCTTCGAATAGAAATATGGTGCACGGCTGGAAATTGGTTTTCTTATAAATCAGCACATTTTCTTATGTAGGAAGTAAAAAAAAATTGGTTTTGATGTTGTTCGCCTTTGTAAAATATTTAAAATTAAAATACAGTCAAACGATATGCATTTTTCAACAATGAAACCTTTGTTATTAATACTAGTTAAAGAAGATCTGATATTATAAAATTAGCAATATCTTCGAATAGAATTCTGGTGTACGGCTGGAAATTCGTTTACTTATAAATCAGCACATTTTCTTTTGTAGGAAGTAAAAAAAATTCGGTTTTGATGTTGTTCGATTTTGGTAAAATATTTAAAATATAAAATACAGTGAAACGATCAACTCTGTTCTAACAATGAAATCTTTGTTATAAATACGATGTAAAGAAGATCTGATATTATGAAAGTAGAAATATCTTCGAAAATAATTCTGGTGCACGGCTGGAAATTCGTTTACTTATAAATCAGAGCACGTTTTCTTATGTAGGAAGTAAAAAAAAAATCGCTTTTGAAGTTGTCCGCCGTTGTAAAATATTTAAAACATAAAATATAGTGAAACGATATACTCTGTTTCAACAATAAAAGCTTTGTTATAAATACGAGGTAAAGTTGATGTGATATTATAAAATTATAAAAATCTTCCAATAGAATTCTGGTGCACCGCTGGAAATACGTTTACTTATAAATCAGCACTTTTCCTTATATAGGAATTAAAAAAAATTCGGTTTTGAAGTTGTTCGACTTTGTAAAATATTTAAAATACGAGCAGGGAAGACCGAGCTATGCTCGGTCAAAATTAAATTTGAGTTCAAATATCATGACCCATGACCAAAATGACCCACTAATTGAATTTTCTCGAACATGTGACTTAGCCCAACAGTCCTTTCGTGCCCGAAAACCATAGGATGCAAAATTTAGTGTAAATAATCTGAGCCGTTTTTAAGATAAAATAGCTTGACCCATGACCAAAATCACCCACTAATTGAATTTTCTAGAACATGTGACCTAGCCCAACAGTCTTCTCCTGCTCGAAAACCATTGGATGCAAAATTTAGTGTAAATTGAGCCGCTTTTTAGATTTTGACCCATAATGACCCAGAAATGACCCACTAATCGAATTTTCTCGAACATGTGATCTAGCCCAATGATTATCGCGTGCCCGAAACTCGTAGGATAGAAAATTTCGTCAAAATCGTTTGAACCGTTTTTTAGATACAATTAGCTTGACCATGATCCAAAGTGACCAAAATGACCCACTAATTGAATTTTCTCGAACATGTGACCTAGCCCAACAGTCTTCTCGTGCCGAAAAACCATTGGATGCAAAATTTAGTGTAAATTGAGCCGCTTTTTAGATCTTGACCCACAATGACCCAGAAATGACCCACTAATCGAATTTTCTCGAACATGTGATCTAGCCCAATGATTTTTGCGTGCCCGAAACTCGTAGGATAGAAAATTTCGTCAAAATCGTTTGAACAGTTTTTTAGATACAATTAGCTTGACCATGATCCAAAGTGACCAAAATGACCCACTAAATGAATTTTCTCGAACATGTGACCTAGCCCAACAGTCTTCTCGTGCCGAAAAATCATTGGATGCAAAATTTAGTGTAAATTGAGCCGCTTTTTAGATCTAGACCCACAATGACCCAGAAATGACCCACTAATCGAATTTTCTCGAACATGTGAACTAGCCCAATAATTTTATCGTGCTCGAAACTCGTAGGACACAAAATTTAATAAAAATCGTTAGAGCCGTTTTTTAGATTAAATTAATTTGACCCGCGTTGACCCACAAATGACCCACTAATCGAAAGTTCTCGAACATGTGACCCAGCCCAATCGTCTTCTCGTGCCCGAAAATGGTCGGATAAAAAATTTCATCAAAATCGTTTGAACCGTTTTTTAGATACAATTAGCTCTACCATGACCCAAAATGACCCACTAATCGAATTTTCTCGAACATGTGACCTAGCCCAATGGTTTTCTAGTGCCCCAAAACGGTAGGATACAAAATTTCGTCAAAATCGTTAGAGCCGTTTTTAAGATAAAATTTGCATACATATGTATATACATACATATATATATATATATATATATATATATATAACCACACACAAGATTTGCTCGTACTAGAATATATGATAAATAGCAGTGAAACGATATGCATTTTTCAACAATGAAATCTTTGTTATTAATACGAGTAAAAGAAGATCTGATATTATAAAAGTAGCAATATCTTCGAAAATAATTCTGGTGCACGGCTGGAAATTCGTTTATATATAAATCAGCCCATTTTCTTATGTACGAAGTAAAAAAAAATCGGTTTTGAAGTTGTTTGACTTTGTAAAATATTTAAAATATAAAACACAGTGAAACGATATACATTTTTCAATAATTAAAGCTTTGTTATAAATACGAGGTAAAATGGATTATAAAATTAGTAATATCTTCGAATAGAATTCTGGTGCACGGCTGGAAATTGGTTTTCTTATAAATCAGCACATTTTCTTATGTAGGAAGTAAAAAAAAAATCTGTTTTGAAGTTGTTCTCCTTTGTGAAAAATTTAAAATATAAAATACAGAGCAACGACATGCATTTTTCAACAGTGAAACCTTTGTTATTGATACAAGTTAAAGAAGATCTGATATTATAAAATTAGCAATATCTTCGAATAGATTTCTGGTACACAGCTGGAAATTTGTTTTCTTATAAATAAGCACATTTTCTTATGTAGGAAATAAAAAAAATTTGGTTTTGAAGTTGTTCGACTTTGTAAAATATTTAAAATATAAAATACAGTGACACGATATACATTTTTTAACAATGAAACCTTTGTTATAAATACGAGGTAAACTTGATGTGATATTATAAAATTATAAAAATCTGCCAATAGAATTCTGGTGCATGGCTGGAAATACGTTTACTTATAAATCAGCACTTTTCCTTAAATAGGAATTAAAAAAAAATTCGGTTTTTAAGTTGTTCGACTTTGTAAAATACTTAAAATATAAAATGCAGTGAAACGAAATGCATTTTTCAACAATGAAACCTTTGTTATAAATACGAGTTAAAGAATATACGACACTATAAAATTAGCAATATCTTCGAATAGAATTCTGGTGCACGGCTGGGATTTGGTTTTCTTATAAATCAGCCCATTTTCTTATGTAGGAAGTAAAAAAAATTAGGTTTTGAAGTTGTTCGACTTTGTAAAATATTTAAAATATAAAATACAGTGAAACGAAATGTATTTTTCTACAATGAAACCTTTGTTATTAATACGAGTTAAAAAAGATCTGATATTATAAAACTAGCAATATATTCGAAAATAATTCTGGTGCACGGCTGGAAATTCTTTTACTTATACATCAGCACATTTTCTTATGTACGAAGTAAAAAAAATTCGGTTTTGAAGTTGTTTGACTTTGTAAATATTTAAAATATAAAACAAGGTGAAACGATATACATTTTTCAACAATGAAACCTTTGTTATAAATACGAGGTAAAATGGATGTGATATTATAAAATTAGCAATATCTTCAAATAGAATTCTGGTGCACGGCTGGAAATTGGTTTTCTTATAAATCAGCACATTTTCTTATGTAGGAAGTAAAAAAAATTCGGTTTTGAAGTTGTTCGCTTTTGTAAAATATTTAAAATATAAAATACAGTGTAACGATCTACTCTGTTCTAACAATGAAACCTTTGTTATAAATACGATGTAAAGAAGATCTGATATTATAAAATTTGAAATATTTTCGAAAAGAATTATGGTGCACGGCTGGAAATTGGTTTTCTTATAAATCAGCACATTTTCTTATGTAGGAAGGAAAAAAAATTCTGTTTTGAAGTTGTTCGCCTTTGTGAAAAATTTAAAATATAAAATACAGAGAAACGATATGCATTTTTCAACAATGAAACTTTTGTTATTAATATGAGTTTAAGAAGATCTGATATTATAAAATTAGCAATATCTTCGAATAGAATTCTGGTACACGGCTGGAAATTTGATTTCTTATAAATAAGCACATTTTCTTATGTAAGAAATAAAAAAAATTCTGTTTTGAAGTTATTCGACTTTGTAAAATATTTAAAATATAAAACACAGTGAAACGATATACATTTTTCAAAAATGAAACCTTTGTTATTAATACATGTTAAAGAAGATCTGATATTATAAAATTAGCAATATCTTCGAATAGATTTATGGTGCACAGCTGGAAATTCGTTTACTTGCAAATCAGCACGTTTTCTTATGTAGGAAGGAAAAAAAATTCGGTTTTGAAGATGTTCGACTTTGTAAAATATTTAAAATATAAAATAGAGTAAAACGATATACATTTTTCAACAATGAAACCTTTGTCATTAATACGAGTTAAAGAAGATACGACACTATAAAATTAGCAATATCTTCGAATAGAATTCTGGTGCACGGCGGGGATTTGGTTTTCGTATAAATCAGCACATTTTCTTATGTAGGAAGCAAAAAAAAATTCGGTTTTGAAGTTGTTCGCTTTTGCAAAATATTTAAAATATAAAATACAGTGAAACAAATTTATTTTTCTACAATGAAACCTTTGTTATTAATACGAGTTAAAAAAGATCTGATATTATAAAACTAGCAATATATTCGAAAATAATTCTGGTGCACGGCTGGAAATTCTTTTACTTATACATCAGCACATTTTCTTATGTACGAAGTAAAAAAAATTCGGTTTTGAAGTTGTTGACTTTGTAAATGTTTAAAATATAAAACAAGGTGAAACGATATACATTTTTCAACAATGAAGCCTTTGTTATAAATACGAGGTAAAATGGATGTGATATTATAAAATTAGCAATATCTTCGAATAGAATTCTGGTGCACGGCGGGGATTTGGTTTTCGTATAAATCAGCACATTTTCTTATGTAGGAAGTAAAAAAAAATTCGGTTTTGAAGTTGTTCGCTTTTGTAAAATATTTAAAATATAAAATACAGTGTAATGATCTACTCTGTTCTAACAATGAAACCTTTGTTATAAATGCGATGTAAAGAAGATCTGATATTATAACATTTGAAATATCTTCGAATAGAATTCTGGTAAACGGCTGGAAATTTGTTTTCTTATAAATCAGCACATTTTCTTATGTAAGAAATAAAAAAAATTCTGTTTTGAAGTTATTCGACTTTGTAAAATATTTAAAATATAAAACACAGTGAAACGATATACATTTTTCAACAATGAAACCTTTGTTATTAATACATGTTAAAGAAGATCTGATATTATAAAATTAGCAATATCTTCGAATAGATTTCTGGTACACAGCTGGAGATTTGTTTTCTTATAAATAAGCACATTTTCTTATGTAGGAAATAAAAAAAATTTGGTTTTGAAGTTGTTCGACTTTGTAAAATATTTAAAATATAAAATACAGTGACACGATATACATTTTTTAACAATGAAACCTTTGTTATAAATACGAGGTAAACTTGATGTGATATTATAAAAATCTGCCAATAGAATTCTGGTGCATGGCTGGAAATACGTTTACTTATAAATCAGCACTTTTCCTTAAATAGGAATTAAAAAAAAATTCGGTTTTTAAGTTGTTCGACTTTGTAAAATACTTAAAATATAAAATGCAGTGAAACGAAATGCATTTTTCAACAATGAAACCTTTGTTATAAATACGAGTTAAAGAATATACGACACTATAAAATTAGCAATATCTTCGAATAGAATTCTGGTGCACGGCTGAGATTTGGTTTTCTTATAAATCAGCCCATTTTCTTATGTAGGAAGTAAAAAAAATTAGGTTTTGAAGTTGTTCGACTTTGTAAAATATTTAAAATATAAAATACAGTGAAACGAAATGTATTTTTCTACAATGATACCTTTGTTATTAATACGAGTTAAAAAAGATCTGATATTATAAAACTAGCAATATATTCGAATAGAATTCTGGTACACGGCTGGAAATTTGATTTCTTATAAATAAGCACATTTTCTTATGTAAGAAATAAAAAAAATTCTGTTTTGAAGTTATTCGACTTTGTAAAATATTTAAAATATAAAACACAGTGAAACGATATACATTTTTCAACAATGAAACCTTTGTTATTAATACATGTTAAAGATGATCTGATATTATAAAATTAGCAATATCTTCGAATAGATTTATGGTGCACAGCTGGAAATTCGTTTACTTGCAAATCAGCACGTTTTCTTATGTAGGAAGGAAAAAAAATTCGGTTTTGAAGTTGTTCGCTTTTGCAAAATATTTAAAATATAAAATACAGTGAAACGAAATGTATTTTTCTACAATGAAACCTTTGTTATTAATACGAGTTAAAAAAGATCTGATATTATAAAACTAGCAATATATTCGAAAATAATTCTGGTGCACGGCTGGAAATTCTTTTACTTATACATCAGCACATTTTCTTATGTACGAAGTAAAAAAAATTCGGTTTTGAAGTTGTTTGACTTTGTAAATATTTAAAATATAAAACAAGGTGAAACGATATACATTTTTCAACAATGAAACCTTTGTTATAAATACGAGGTAAAATGGATGTGATATTATAAAATTAGCAATATCTTCAAATAGAATTCTGGTGCACGGCTGGAAATTGGTTTTCTTACAAATCAGCACATTTTCTTATGTAGGAAGTAAAAAAAATTCGGTTTTGAAGTTGTTCGCCTTTGCAAAATATTTAAAACATAAAATACATTGAAACGATCTACTCTGTTTCAACAATGAAAGCTTTGTTATAATTAAGAGGTAAAGGAGATGTGATATTATAAAATTAGAAATATTTTCGACTAGAATTATGGTGCACGGCTGGAAATTGGTTTTCTTATAAATCAGCACATTTTCTTATGTAGGAAGTAAAAAAAAATTCTGTTTTGAAGTTGTTCGCCTTTGTGAAAAATTTAAAATATAAAATTTAGAGAGACGATATGCATTTTTCAACAATGAAACCTTTGTTATTAATACGAGTTTAAGAAGATCTGATATAATAAAATTACCAATATCTTCGAATAGAATTCTTGTACACGGCTGGAAATTTGCTTTCTTATAAATAAGCACATTTTCTTATGTAGGAAATAAAAAAATTTGGTTTTGAAGTTATTCGACTTTGTAAAATATTTAACATATAAAACACAGTGAAACGATATACATTTTTCAACAATGAAAGCTTTGTTATAATTAAGAGGTAAAGGAGATGTGATATTATAAAATTAGCAGTATCTTCAAATAGAATTCTGGTGCACGTCTGGAAATTGGTTTTCTTATAAATCAGCCCATTTTCTTATTTAGGAAGTAAAAAAATCCGGTTTTGAAGTTGTTCGCATTTGTAAAATATTTGAAATATAAAATACAGTGAAACGATATACATTTTTCAACAATGAAACCCTTGTTATAAATACGATGTAAAGAAGATCTGATATTATAAAATTAGAAATATCTTCGCATAGAATTATGGTGCACGGCTGGAAATTGGTTTTCTTATAAATCAGCACATTTTCTTATGTAGGAAGTAAAAAAAAATTCGGTTTTGAAGTTGTTCGCTTTTGTAAAATATTTAAAACATAAAATACATTGAAAAGATCTACTCTGTTTCAACAATGAAAGCTTTGTTATAATTAAGAGGTAAAGGAGATGTGATATTATAAAATTTGCAATATCTTCGAATAGAATTCTGGTAAACGGCTGGAAATTTGTTTTCTTATAAATCAGCACATTTTCTTATGTAGGAAGTAAAAAAACTCCAATTTTGAAGTTGTTCCACTTTGTAAAATATTTAAAGTATGAAATACAGTGAGACGAACTACCCTGTTCCAACAATGAAACCTTTGTTATAAATAAGATGTAAAAAAGATCTGATATTATAAAATTAGCAATATCTTCAAATGGAATTCTGGTGCACGGCTGGAAATTGGTTTTCTTATAAATCAGCACGTTTTGTTATGTAGGAAGTAAAAAAGAATTCGGTTTTGAAGTTGTTCGACTTTGTAAAATATTTAAAATATAAAATAGAGTAAAACGATATACATTTTTCAACAATGAAACAATTGTTATTAATACGAGTTAAAGAAGATACGGCACTATAAAACTAGCAATATCTTCGAATAGAATTCTGGTGTACGGCTGGGATTTGGTTTTCTTATAAATCAGCACATTTGCTTATGTTAGGAAGTAAAAAAAATTCGGTTTTGATGTTGTTCGACTTTGGTAAAATATTTAAAATATAAAATACAGTGAAATGATCTACTCTGTTCTAACAATGAAATCTTTGTTATAAATACGATGTAAAGAAGATCTGATATTATGAAAGTAGAAATATCTTCGAAAATAATTCTGGTGCACGGCTGGAAATTCGTTTACTTATAAATCAGAGCACGTTTTCTTATGTAGGAAGTAAAAAAAAAAATCGCTTTTGAACTTGTTCGCCGTTGTAAAATATTTAAAACATAAAATATAGTGAAACGATATACTCTGTTTCAACAATAAAAGCTTTGTTGTAAATACGAGGTAAAGTGGATGTGATATTATAAAATTATGAATATCTTCGAATAGAATTCTGGTGTACGGCTGGAAATTCGTTTACTTAAAAATCTGCACATTTTCTTATGTAGAAAGTAAAAAAAAATCGGTTTTGATGTTGTTCGAATTTGTAAAATATTTAAAATAAAAAATACAGAGAAACGATCTACTCTGTTCTAACAATGAAACCTTTGTTATAAATACGATGTAAAGATGATCTGATATTATAAAATTAGAAATATCTTCGAATAGAAATATGGTGCACGGCTGGAAATTGGTTTTCTTATAAATCAGCACATTTTCTTATGTAGGAAGTAAAAAAAAGTTGGTTTTGATGTTGTTCGCCTTTGTAAAATATTTAAAATTAAAATACAGTCAAACGATATGCATTTTTCAACAATGAAACCTTTGTTATTAATACTAGTTAAAGAAGATCTGGTATTATAAAATTAGCAATATCTTCGTATAGAATTCTGGTGTACGGCTGGAAATTCGTTTACTTATAAATCAGCACATTTTCTTTTGTAGGAAGTAAAAAAAATTCGGTTTTGATGTTGTTCGACATTGGTAAAATATTTAAAATATAAAATACAGTGAAACGATCTACTCTGTTCTAACAATTAAATCTTTGTTATAAATACGATGTAAAGAAGATCTGATATTATGAAAGTAGAAATATCTTCGAAAATAATTCTGGTGCAAGGCTGGAAATTCGTTTACTTATAAATCAGAGCACGTTTTCTTATGTAGGAAGTAAAAAAAAAAATCGCTTTTGAAGTTGTCCGCCGTTGTAAAATATTTAAAACATAAAATATAGTGAAACGATATACTCTGTTTCAACAATAAAAGCTTTGTTATAAATACGAGGTAAAGTTGATGTGATATTATAAAATTATAAAAATCTTCCAATAGAATTCTGGTGCACCGCTGGAAAAACGTTTACTTATAAATCAGCACTTTTCCTTATATAGGAATTAAAAAAAATTCGGTTTTGAAGTTGTTCGACTTTGTAAAATATTTAAAATACGAGCAGGGAAGACCGAGCTATGCTCGGTCAAAATTAAATTTGAGTTCAAATATCATGACCCATGACCAAAATGACCCACTAATTGAATTTTCTCGAACATGTGACTTAGCCCAACAGTCCTTTCGTGCCCGAAAACCATAGGATGCAAAATTTAGTGTAAATAATCTGAGCCGTTTTTAAGATAAAATAGCTTGACCCATAACCAAAATCACCCACTAATTGAATTTTCTTGAACATGTGACCTAGCCCAACAGTCTTCTCGTGCTCGAAAACCATTGGATGCAAAATTTAATGTAAATTGAACCGCTTTTTAGATCTTCACCCACAATGACCCATGACCAAAATGACCCACTAATTGAATTTTCTAGAACATGTGACCTAGCCCAACAGTCTTCTCCTGCTCGAAAACCATTGGATGCAAAATTTAGTGTAAATTGAGCCGCTTTTTAGATCTTGACCCACAATGACCCAGAAATGACCCACTAATCGAATTTTCTCGAACATGTGATCTAGCCCAATGATTTTCGCGTGCCCGAAACTCGTAGGATAGAAAATTTCGTCAAAATCGTTTGAACCGTTTTTTAGATACAATTAGCTTGACCATGATCCAAAGTGACCAAAATGACCCACTAATTGAATTTTCTCGAACATGTGACCTAGCCCAACAGTCTTCTCGTGCCGAAAAATCATTGGATGCAAAATTTAGTGTAAATTGAGCCGCTTTTTAGATCTAGACCCACAATGACCCAGAAATGACCCACTAATCGAATTTTCTCGAACATGTGAACTAGCCCAATAATTTTATCGTGCTCGAAACTCGTAGGACACAAAATTTAATAAAAATCGTTAGAGCCGTTTTTTAGATTAAATTAATTTGACCCGCGTTGACCCACAAATGACCCACTAATCGAAAGTTCTCGAACATGTGACCCAGCCCAATCGTCTTCTCGTGCCCGAAAATGGTCGGATACAAAATTACGTCAAAATCGTTTGAACCGTTTTTTAGATACAATTAGCTCTACCATGACCCAAAATGACCCACTAATCGAATTTTCTCGAACATGTGACCTAGCCCAATGGTTTTCTGGTGCCCCAAAACGGTAGGATACAAAATTTCATCAAAATCGTTAGAGCCGTTTTTAAGATAAAATTTGCATACATATGTATATACATATATATATATATATATAACCACACACAAGATTTGCTCGTACTAGAATATATGATAAATAGCAGTGAAACGATATGCATTTTTCAACAATGAAATCTTTGTTATTAATACGAGTAAAAGAAGATCTGATATTATAAAAGTAGCAATATCTTCGAAAATAATTCTGGTGCACGGCTGGAAATTCGTTTACATATAAATCAGCCCATTTTCTTATGTACGAAGTAAAAAAAAATCGGTTTTGAAGTTGTTTGACTTTGTAAAATATTTAAAATATAAAACACAGTGAAACGATATACATTTTTCAATAATTAAAGCTTTGTTATAAATACGAGGTAAAATGGATTATAAAATTAGCAATATCTTCGAATAGAATTCTGGTGCACGGCTGGAAATTGGTTTTCTTATAAATCAGCACATTTTCTTATGTAGGAAGTAAAAAAAAAATCTGTTTTGAAGTTGTTCTCCTTTGTGAAAAATTTAAAATATAAAATACAGAGCAACGACATGCATTTTTCAACAGTGAAACCTTTGTTATTGATACAAGTTAAAGAAGATCTCATATTATAAAATTAGCAATATCTTCGAATAGATTTCTGGTACACAGCTGGAAATTTGTTTTCTTATAAATAAGCACATTTTCTTATGTAGGAAATAAAAAAAATTTGGTTTTGAAGTTATTCGACTTTGTAAAATATTTAAAATATAAAACACAGTGAAACGATATACATTTTTCAACAATGAAACCTTTGTTATTAATACATGTTAAAGAAGATCTGATATTATAAAATTAGCAATATCTTCGAATAGATTTATGGTGCACAGCTGGAAATTCGTTTAGTTGCAAATCAGCACGTTTTCTTATGTAGGAAGGAAAAAAAAATTCGGTTTTGAAGATGTTCGACTTTGTAAAATATTTAAAATATAAAATAGAGTAAAACGATATACATTTTTCAACAATGAAACCTTTGTCATTAATACGAGTTAAAGAAGATACGACACTATAAAATTAGCAATATCTTCGAATAGAATTCTGGTGCACGGCTGGGATTTGGTTTTCGTATAAATCAGCACATTTTCTTATGTAGGAAGTAAAAAAAAATTCGGTTTTGAAGTTGTTCGCTTTTGCAAAATATTTAAAATATAAAATACAGTGAAACGAAATGTATTTTTCTACAATGAAACCTTTGTTATTAATACGAGTTAAAAAAGATCTGATATTATAAAACTAGCAATATATTCGAAAATAATTCTGGTGCACGGCTGGAAATTCTTTTACTTATACATCAGCACATTTTCTTATGTACGAAGTAAAAAAAATTCGGTTTTGAAGTTGTTTGACTTTGTAAATATTTAAAATATAAAACAAGGTGAAACGATATACATTTTTCAACAATGAAACCTTTGTTATAAATACGAGGTAAAATGGATGTGATATTATAAAATTAGCAATATCTTCAAATAGAATTCTGGTGCACGGCTGGAAATTGGTTTTCTTATAAATCAGCACATTTTCTTATGTAGGAAGTAAAAAAAATTCGGTTTTGAAGTTGTTCGCTTTTGTAAAATATTTAAAATATAAAATACAGTGTAACGATCTACTCTGTTCTAACAATGAAACCTTTGTTATAAATACTATGTAAAGAAGATCTGATATTATAAAATTTGAAATATTTTCGAATAGAATTATGGTGCACGGCTGGAAATTGGTTTTCTTATAAATCAGCACATTTTCTTATGTAGGAAGGAAAAAAAATTCTGTTTTGAAGTTGTTCGCCATTGTGAAAAATTTAAAATATAAAATACAGAGAAACGATATGCATTTTTCAACAATGAAACTTTTGTTATTAATATGAGTTTAATAAGATCTGATATTATAAAATTAGCAATATCTTCGAATAGAATTCTGGTACACGGCTGGAAATTTGATTTCTTATAAATAAGCACATTTTCTTATGTAAGAAATAAAAAAAATTCTGTTTTGAAGTTATTCGACTTTGTAAAATATTTAAAATATAAAACACAGTGAAACGATATACATTTTTCAACAATGAAACCTTTGTTATTAATACATGTTAAAGAAGATCTGATATTATAAAATTAGCAATATCTTCGAATAGATTTATGGTGCACAGCTGGAAATTCGTTTACTTGCAAATCAGCACGTTTTCTTATGTAGGAAGGAAAAAAAAATTCGGTTTTGAAGATGTTCGACTTTGTAAAATATTTAAAATATAAAATAGAGTAAAACGATATACATTTTTCAACAATGAAACCTTTGTCATTAATACGAGTTAAAGAAGATACGACACTATAAAATTAGCAATATCTTCGAATAGAATTCTGGTGCACGGCTGGGATTTGGTTTTCGTATAAATCAGCACATTTTCTTATGTAGGAAGTAAAAAAAAATTCGGTTTTGAAGTTGTTCGCTTTTGCAGAATATTTAAAATATAAAATACAGTGAAACGAAATGTATTTTTCTACAATGAAACCTTTGTTATTAATACGAGTTAAAAAAGATCTGATATTATAAAACTAGCAATATATTCGAAAATAATTCTGGTGCACGGCTGGAAATTCTTTTACTTATACATCAGCACATTTTCTTATGTACGAAGTAAAAAAAATTCGGTTTTGAAGTTGTTTGACTTTGTAAATATTTAAAATATAAAACAAGGTGAAACGATATACATTTTTCAACAATGAAACCTTTGTTATAAATACGAGGTAAAATGGATGTGATATTATAAAATTAGCAATATCTTCAAATAGAATTCTGGTGCACGGCTGGAAATTGGTTTTCTTATAAATCAGCACATTTTCTTATGTAGGAAGTAAAAAAAATTCGGTTTTGAAGTTGTTCGCTTTTGTAAAATATTTAAAATATAAAATACAGTGTAACGATCTACGCTGTTCTAACAATGAAACCTTTGTTATAAATACGATGTAAAGAAGATCTGATATTATAAAATTTGAAATATTTTCGAATAGAATTATGGTGCACGGCTGGAAATTGGTTTTCTTATAAATCAGCACATTTTCTTATGTAGGAAGGAAAAAAAATTCTGTTTTGAAGTTGTTCGCCTTTGTGAAAAATTTAAAATATAAAATACAGAGAAACGATATGCATTTTTCAACAATGAAACTTTTGTTATTAATATGAGTTTAATAAGATCTGATATTATAAAATTAGCAATATCTTCGAATAGAATTCTGGTACACGGCTGGAAATTTGATTTCTTATAAATAAGCACATTTTCTTATGTAAGAAATAAAAAAAATTCTGTTTTGAAGTTATTCGACTTTGTAAAATATTTAAAATATAAAACACAGTGAAACGATATACATTTTTCAAAAATGAAACCTTTGTTATTAATACATGTTAAAGAAGATCTGATATTATAAAATTAGCAATATCTTCGAATAGATTTATGGTGCACAGCTGGAAATTCGTTTACTTGCAAATCAGCACGTTTTCTTATGTAGGAAGGAAAAAAAAATTCGGTTTTGAAGATGTTCGACTTTGTAAAATATTTAAAATATAAAATAGAGTAAAACGATATACATTTTTCAACAATGAAACCTTTGTCATTAATACGAGTTAAAGAAGATACGACACTATAAAATTAGCAATATCTTCGAATAGAATTCTGGTGCACGGCTGGGATTTGGTTTTCGTATAAATCAGCACATTTTCTTATGTAGGAAGTAAAAAAAAATTCGGTTTTGAAGTTGTTCGCTTTTGCAAAATATTTAAAATATAAAATACAGTGAAACGATATACATTTTTCAACAATGAAACCTTTGTTATTAATACATGTTAAAGAAGATCTGATATTATAAAATTAGCAATATCTTCGAATAGATTTATGGTGCACAGCTGGAAATTCGTTTACTTGCAAATCAGCACGTTTTCTTATGTAGGAAGGAACAAAAAATTTGGTTTTGAAGTTGTTCCACTTCGTAAAATATTTAAAATATAAAATAGAGTAAAACGATATACATTTTTCAACAATGAAAACTTTGTTATTAAAACGAGTCAAAAAAGATACGGCACTATAAAATTAGCAATATCTGCGAATAGAAATCTGGTGCACGGCTGGGATTTGGTTTTCTTATAAATCAGCACATTTTCGTATGTAGGAAGTAAAAAAACTCCAATTTTAAAGTTGTTCGACTTTGAAAAATATTAAAAATATAAAATACAGTGAAACGATATACATTTTTCAACAATGAAACCTTTGTTATTAATACATGTTAAAGAAGATCTGATATTATAAAATTAGCAATATCTTCGAATAGATTTATGGTGCACAGCAGGAAATTCGTTTACTTGCAAATCAGCACGTTTTCTTATATAGGAAGGAAAAAAAAATTCGGTTTTGAAGATGTTCGACTTTGTAAAATATTTAAAATATAAAAAAGAGTAAAACGATATACATTTTTCAACAATGAAACCTTTGTCATTAATACGAGTTAAAGAAGATACGACACTATAAAATTAGCAATATCTTCGAATAGAATTCTGGTGCACGGCTGGGATTTGGTTTTCGTATAAATCAGCACATTTTCTTATGTAGGAAGTAAAAAAAAAATTCGGTTTTGAAGTTGTTCGCTTTTGCAAAATATTTAAAATATAAAATACAGTGAAACGAAATGCATTTTTCTACAATGAAATCTTTGTTATTAATACGAGTTAAAAAAGATCTGATATTATAAAACTAGCAATATATTCGAAAATAATTCTGGTGCACGGCTGGAAATTCTTTTACTTATACATCAGCACATTTTCTTATGTACGAAGTAAAAAAAATTCGGTTTTGAAGTTGTTCGCTTTTGTAAAATATTTAAAACATAAAATACATTGAAACGATCTACTTTGTTTCAACAATGAAAGCTTTGTTATAAATACGATGTAAAGAAGATCTGATATTATAAAATTTGAAATATTTTCGAATAGAATTATGGTGCACGGCTGGAAATTGGTTTTCTTATAAATCAGCACATTTTCTTATGTAGGAAGGAAAAAAAATTCTGTTTTGAAGTTGTTCGCCTTTGTGAAAAATTTAGAATATAAAATACAGAGAAACGATATGCATTTTTCAACAATGAAACTTTTGTTATTAATATGAGTTTAAGAAGATCTGATATTATAAAATTAGCAATATCTTCGAATAGAATTCTGGTACACGGCTGGAAATTTGATTTCTTATAAATAAGCACATTTTCTTATGTAGGAAATAAAAAAAATTCTGTTTTGAAGTTATTCGACTTTGTAAAATATTTAAAATATAAAACACAGTGAAACGATATACATTTTTCAACAATGAAACCTTTGTTATTAATACATGTTAAAGAAGATCTGATATTATAAAATTAGCAATATCTTCGAATAGATTTATGGTGCACAGCTGGAAATTCGTTTAGTTGCAAATCAGCACGTTTTCTTAAGTAGGAAGGAAAAAAAAAATTCGGTTTTGAAGATGTTCGACTTTGTAAAATATTTAAAATATAAAATAGAGTAAAACGATATACATTTTTCAACAATGAAACCTTTGTCATTAATACGAGTTAAAGAAGATACGACACTATAAAATTAGCAATATCTTCGAATAGAATTCTGGTGCACGGCTGGGATTTGGTTTTCGTATAAATCAGCACATTTTCTTATGTAGGAAGTAAAAAAAAATTCGGTTTTGAAGTTGTTCGGTTTTGCAAAATATTTAAAATATAAAATACAGTGAAACGAAATGTATTTTTCTACAATGAAACCTTTGTTATTAATACGAGTTAAAAAAGATCTGATATTATAAAACTAGCAATATATTCGAAAATAATTCTGGTGCACGGCTGGAAATTCTTTTACTTATACATCAGCACATTTTCTTATGTACGAAGTAAAAAAAATTCGGTTTTGAAGTTGTTTGACTTTGTAAATATTTAAAATATAAAACAAGGTGAAACGATATACATTTTTCAACAATGAAACCTTTGTTATAAATACGAGGTAAAATGGATGTGATATTATAAAATTAGCAATATCTTCAAATAGAATTCTGGTGCACGGCTGGAAATTGGTTTTCTTATAAATCAGCACATTTTCTTATGTAGGAAGTAAAAAAAATTCGGTTTTGAAGTTGTTCGCTTTTGTAAAATATTTAAAATATAAAATACAGTGTAACGATCTACTCTGTTCTAACAATGAAACCTTTGTTATAAATACGATGTAAAGAAGATCTGATATTATAAAATTTGAAATATTTTCGAATAGAATTATGGTGCACGGCTGGAAATTGGTTTTCTTATAAATCAGCACATTTTCTTATGTAGGAAGGAAAAAAAATTCTGTTTTGAAGTTGTTCGCCTTTGTGAAAAATTTAAAATATAAAATACAGAGAAACGATATGCATTTTTCAACAATGAAACTTTTGTTATTAATATGAGTTTAAGAAGATCTGATATTATAAAATTAGCAATATCTTCGAATAGAATTCTGGTACACGGCTGGAAATTTGATTTCTTATAAATAAGCACATTTTCTTATGTAAGAAATAAAAAAAATTCTGTTTTGAAGTTATTCGACTTTGTAAAATATTTAAAATATAAAACACAGTGAAACGATATACATTTTACAACAATGAAACTTTTGTTATTAATACATGTTAAAGAAGATCTGATATTATAAAATTAGCAATATCTTCGAATAGATTTATGGTGCACAGCTGGAAATTCGTTTACTTGCAAATCAGCACGTTTTCTTATGTAGGAAGGAAAAAAAATTCGGTTTTGAAGATGTTCGACTTTGTAAAATATTTAAAATATAAAATAGAGTAAAACGATATACATTTTTCAACAATGAAACCTTTGTCATTAATACGAGTTAAAGAAGATACGACACTATAAAATTAGCAATATCTTCGAATAGAATTCTGGTGCACGGCTGGGATTTGGTTTTCGTATAAATCAGCACATTTTCTTATGTAGGAAGTAAAAAAAAATTCGGTTTTGAAGTTGTTCGCTTTTGCAAAATATTTAAAATATAAAATACAGTGAAACGAAATGTATTTTTCTACAATGAAACCTTTGTTATTAATACGAGTTAAAAAAGATCTGATATTATAAAACTAGCAATATATTCGAAAATAATTCTGGTGCACGGCTGGAAATTCTTTTACTTATACATCAGCACATTTTCTTATGTACGAAGTAAAAAAAATTCGGTTTTGAAGTTGTTTGACTTTGTAAATATTTAAAATATAAAACAAGGTGAAACGATATACATTTTTCAACAATGAAACCTTTGTTATAAATACGAGGTAAAATGGATGTGATATTATAAAATTAGCAATATCTTCAAATAGAATTCTTGTGCACGGCTGGAAATTGGTTTTCTTATAAATCAGCACATTTTCTTATGTAGGAAGTAAAAAAAATTCGGTTTTGAAGTTGTTCGCCTTTGCAAAATATTTAAAACATAAAATACATTGAAACGATCTACTCTGTTTCAACAATGAAAGCTTTGTTATAATTAAGAGGTAAAGGAGATGTGATATTATAAAATTAGAAATATTTTCGACTAGAATTATGGTGCACGGCTGGAAATTGGTTTTCTTATAAATCAGCACATTTTGTTATGTAGGAAGTAAAAAAAAATTCTGTTTTGAAGTTGTTCGCCTTTGTGAAAAATTTAAAATATAAAATTTAGAGAGACGATATGCATTTTTCAACAATGAAACCTTTGTTATTAATACGAGTTTAAGAAGATCTGATATAATAAAATTAGCAATATCTTCGAATAGAATTCTTGTACACGGCTGGAAATTGGTTTTCTTATAAATCAGCAAATTTTCTTATGTAGGAAGTAAAAAAAAATTCGGTTTTGAAGTTGTTCGCTTTTGTAAAATATTTAAATCATAAAATACATTGAAAAGATCTACTCTGTTTCAACAATGAAAGCTTTGTTATAATTAAGAGGTAAAGGAGATGTGATATTATAAAATTAGCAGTATCTTCAAATAGAATTCTGGTGCACGTCTGGAAATTGGTTTTCTTATAAATCAGCCCATTTTCTTATTTAGGAAGTAAAAGAATCCGGTTTTGAAGTTGTTCGCATTTGTAAAATATTTGAAATATAAAATACAGTGAAACGATATACATTTTTCAACAATGAAACCCTTGTTATAAATACGATGTAAAGAAGATCTGATATTATAAAATTAGAAATATCTTCGCATAGAATTATGGTGCACGGCTGGAAATTGGTTTTCTTATAAATCAGCAAATTTTCTTATGTAGGAAGTAAAAAAAAATTCGGTTTTGAAGTTGTTCGCTTTTGTAAAATATTTAAATCATAAAATACATTGAAAAGATCTACTCTGTTTCAACAATGAAAGCTTTGTTATAATTAAGAGGTAAAGGAGATGTGATATTATAAAATTTGCAATATCTTCGAATAGAATTCTGGTAAACGGCTGGAAATTTGTTTTCTTATATATCAGCACATTTTCTTATGTAGGAAGTAAAAAAACTCCAATTTTGAAGTTGTTCCACTTTGTAAAATATTTGAAGTATGAAATACAGTGAGGCGAACTACCCTGTTCCAACAATGAAACCTTTGTTATAAATAAGATGTAAAAAAGATCTGATATTATAAAATTAGCAATATCTTCAAATAGAATTCTGGTGCACGGCTGGAAATTGGTTTTCTTATAAATCAGCACGTTTTGTTATGTAGGAAGTAAAAAAGAATTCGGTTTTGAAGTTGTTCGACTTTGTAAAATATTTAAAATATAAAATAGAGTAAAACGATATACATTTTTCAACAATGAAACAATTGTTATTAATACGAGTTAAAGAAGATACGGCACTATAAAACTAGCAATATCTTTGAATAGAATTCTGGTGTACGGCTGGGATTTGGTTTTCTTATAAATCAGCACATTTTCTTATGTTAGGAAGTAAAAAAAATTCGGTTTTGATGTTGTTCGACTTTGGTAAAATATTTAAAATATAAAATACAGTGAAATGATCTACTCTGTTCTAACAATGAAATCTTTGTTATAAATACGATGTAAAGAAGATCTGATATTATGAAAGTAGAAATATCTTCGAAAATAATTCTGGTGCACGGCTGGAAATTCGTTTACTTATAAATCAGAGCACGTTTTCTTATGTAGGAAGTAAAAAAAAAAAATCGCTTTTGAACTTGTTAGCCGTTGTAAAATATTTAAAACATAAAGTATAGTGAAACGATATACTCTGTTTCAACAATAAAAGCTTTGTTATAAATACGAGGTAAAGTGGATGTGATATTATAAAATTATGAATATCTTCGAATAGAATTCTGGTGTACGGCTGGAAATTCGTTTACTTATAAATCTGCACATTTTCTTATGTAGAAAGTAAAAAAAAATCGGTTTTGATGTTGTTCGAATTTGTAAAATATTTAAAATAAAAAATACAGAGAAACGATCTACTCTGTTCTAACAATGAAACCTTTGTTATAAATACGATGTAAAGATGATCTGATATTATAAAATTAGAAATATCTTCGAATAGAAATATGGTGCACGGCTGGAAATTGGTTTTCTTATAAATCAGCACATTTTCTTATGTAGGAAGTAAAAAAAAATTGGTTTTGATGTTGTTCGCCTTTGTAAAATATTTAAAATTAAAATACAGTCAAACGATATGCATTTTTCAACAATGAAACCTTTGTTATTAATACTAGTTAAAGAAGATCTGGTATTATAAAATTAGCAATATCTTCGAATAGAATTCTGGTGTACGGCTGGAAATTCGTTTACTTATAAATCAGCACATTTTCTTTTGTAGGAAGTAAAAAAAATTCGGTTTTGATGTTGTTCGATTTTGGTAAAATATTTAAAATATAAAATACAGTGAAACGATCAACTCTGTTCTAACAATGAAATCTTTGTTATAAATACGATGTAAAGAAGATCTGATATTATGAAAGTAGAAATATCTTCGAAAATAATTCTGGTGCACGGCTGGAAATTCGTTTACTTATAAATCAGAGCACGTTTTCTTATGTAGGAAGTAAAAAAAAAATCGCTTTTGAAGTTGTCCGCCGTTGTAAAATATTTAAAACATAAAATATAGTGAAACGATATACTCTGTTTCAACAATAAAAGCTTTGTTATAAATACGAGGTAAAGTTGATGTGATATTATAAAATTATAAAAATCTTCCAATAGAATTCTGGTGCACCGCTGGAAATACGTTTACTTATAAATCAGCACTTTTCCTTATATAGGAATTAAAAAAAATTCGGTTTTGAAGTTGTTCGACTTTGTAAAATATTTAAAATACGAGCAGGGAAGACCGAGCTATGCTCGGTCAAAATTAAATTTGAGTTCAAATATCATGACCCATGACCAAAATGACCCACTAATTGAATTTTCTCGAACATGTGACTTAGCCCAACAGTCCTTTCGTGCCCGAAAACCATAGGATGCAAAATTTAGTGTAAATAATCTGAGCCGTTTTTAAGATAAAATAGCTTGACCCATGACCAAAATCACCCACTAATTGAATTTTCTTGAACATGTGACCTAGCCCAACAGTCTTCTCGTGCTCGAAAACCATTGGATGCAAAATTTAATGTAAATTGAACCGCTTTTTAGATCTTCACCCACAATGACCCATGACCAAAATGACCCACTAATTGAATTTTCTAGAACATGTGACCTAGCCCAACAGTCTTCTCCTGCTCGAAAACCATTGGATGCAAAATTTAGTGTAAATTGAGCCGCTTTTTAGATTTTGACCCATAATGACCCAGAAATGACCCACTAATCGAATTTTCTCGAACATGTGATCTAGCCCAATGATTATCGCGTGCCCGAAACTCGTAGGATAGAAAATTTCGTCAAAATCGTTTGAACCGTTTTTTAGATACAATTAGCTTGACCATGATCCAAAGTGACCAAAATGACCCACTAATTGAATTTTCTCGAACATGTGACCTAGCCCAACAGTCTTCTCGTGCCGAAAAACCATTGGATGCAAAATTTAGTGTAAATTGAGCCGCTTTTTAGATCTTGACCCACAATGACCCAGAAATGACCCACTAATCGAATTTTCTCGAACATGTGATCTAGCCCAATGATTTTTGCGTGCCCGAAACTCGTAGGATAGAAAATTTCGTCAAAATCGTTTGAACAGTTTTTTAGATACAATTAGCTTGACCATGATCCAAAGTGACCAAAATGACCCACTAAATGAATTTTCTCGAACATGTGACCTAGCCCAACAGTCTTCTCGTGCCGAAAAATCATTGGATGCAAAATTTAGTGTAAATTGAGCCGCTTTTTAGATCTAGACCCACAATGACCCAGAAATGACCCACTAATCGAATTTTCTCGAACATGTGAACTAGCCCAATAATTTTATCGTGCTCGAAACTCGTAGGACACAAAATTTAATAAAAATCGTTAGAGCCGTTTTTTAGATTAAATTAATTTGACCCGCGTTGACCCACAAATGACCCACTAATCGAAAGTTCTCGAACATGTGACCCAGCCCAATCGTCTTCTCGTGCCCGAAAATGGTCGGATAAAAAATTTCATCAAAATCGTTTGAACCGTTTTTTAGATACAATTAGCTCTACCATGACCCAAAATGACCCACTAATCGAATTTTCTCGAACATGTGACCTAGCCCAATGGTTTTCTAGTGCCCCAAAACGGTAGGATACAAAATTTCGTCAAAATCGTTAGAGCCGTTTTTAAGATAAAATTTGCATACATATGTATATACATACATATATATATATATATATATATATATATATAACCACACACAAGATTTGCTCGTACTAGAATATATGATAAATAGCAGTGAAACGATATGCATTTTTCAACAATGAAATCTTTGTTATTAATACGAGTAAAAGAAGATCTGATATTATAAAAGTAGCAATATCTTCGAAAATAATTCTGGTGCACGGCTGGAAATTCGTTTATATATAAATCAGCCCATTTTCTTATGTACGAAGTAAAAAAAAATCGGTTTTGAAGTTGTTTGACTTTGTAAAATATTTAAAATATAAAACACAGTGAAACGATATACATTTTTCAATAATTAAAGCTTTGTTATAAATACGAGGTAAAATGGATTATAAAATTAGTAATATCTTCGAATAGAATTCTGGTGCACGGCTGGAAATTGGTTTTCTTATAAATCAGCACATTTTCTTATGTAGGAAGTAAAAAAAAAATCTGTTTTGAAGTTGTTCTCCTTTGTGAAAAATTTAAAATATAAAATACAGAGCAACGACATGCATTTTTCAACAGTGAAACCTTTGTTATTGATACAAGTTAAAGAAGATCTGATATTATAAAATTAGCAATATCTTCGAATAGATTTCTGGTACACAGCTGGAAATTTGTTTTCTTATAAATAAGCACATTTTCTTATGTAGGAAATAAAAAAAATTTGGTTTTGAAGTTGTTCGACTTTGTAAAATATTTAAAATATAAAATACAGTGACACGATATACATTTTTTAACAATGAAACTTTTGTTATAAATACGAGGTAAACTTGATGTGATATTATAAAATTATAAAAATCTGCCAATAGAATTCTGGTGCATGGCTGGAAATACGTTTACTTATAAATCAGCACTTTTCCTTAAATAGGAATTAAAAAAAAATTCGGTTTTTAAGTTGTTCGACTTTGTAAAATACTTAAAATATAAAATGCAGTTAAACGAAATGCATTTTTCAACAATGAAACCTTTGTTATAAATACGAGTTAAAGAATTTACGACACTATAAAATTAGCAATATCTTCGAATAGAATTCTGGTGCACGGCTGGGATTTGGTTTTCTTATAAATCAGCCCATTTTCTTATGTAGGAAGTAAAAAAAATTAGGTTTTGAAGTTGTTCGACTTTGTAAAATATTTAAAATATAAAATACAGTGAAACGAAATGTATTTTTCTACAATGAAACCTTTGTTATTAATACGAGTTAAAAAAGATCTGATATTATAAAACTAGCAATATATTCGAAAATAATTCTGGTGCACGGCTGGAAATTCTTTTACTTATACATCAGCACATTTTCTTATGTACGAAGTAAAAAAAATTCGGTTTTGAAGTTGTTTGACTTTGTAAATATTTAAAATATAAAACAAGGTGAAACGATATACATTTTTCAACAATGAAACCTTTATTATAAATACGAGGTAAAATGGATGTGATATTATAAAATTAGCAATATCTTCAAATAGAATTCTGGTGCACGGCTGGAAATTGGTTTTCTTATAAATCAGCACATTTTCTTATGTAGGAAGTAAAAAAAATTCGGTTTTGAAGTTGTTCGCTTTTGTAAAATATTTAAAATATAAAATACAGTGTAACGATCTACTCTGTTCTAACAATGAAACCTTTGTTATAAATACGATGTAAAGAAGATCTGATATTATAAAATTTGAAATATTTTCGAAAAGAATTATGGTGCACGGCTGGAAATTGGTTTTCTTATAAATCAGCACATTTTCTTATGTAGGAAGGAAAAAAAATTCTGTTTTGAAGTTGTTCGCATTTGTGAAAAATTTAAAATATAAAATACAGAGAAACGATATGCATTTTTCAACAATGAAACTTTTGTTATTAATATGAGTTTAAGAAGATCTGATATTATAAAATTAGCAATATCTTCGAATAGAATTCTGGTACACGGCTGGAAATTTGATTTCTTATAAATAAGCACATTTTCTTATGTAAGAAATAAAAAAAATTCTGTTTTGAAGTTATTCGACTTTGTAAAATATTTAAAATATAAAACACAGTGAAACGATATACATTTTTCAACAATGAAACCTTTGTTATTAATACATGTTAAAGAAGATCTGATATTATAAAATTAGCAATATCTTCGAATAGATTTATGGTGCACAGCTGGAAATTCGTTTACTTGCAAATCAGCACGTTTTCTTATGTAGGAAGGAAAAAAAATTCGGTTTTGAAGATGTTCGACTTTGTAAAATATTTAAAATATAAAATAGAGTAAAACGATATACATTTTTCAACAATGAAACCTTTGTCATTAATACGAGTTAAAGAAGATACGACACTATAAAATTAGCAATATCTTCGAATAGAATTCTGGTGCACGGCGGGGATTTGGTTTTCGTATAAATCAGCACATTTTCTTATGTAGGAAGTAAAAAAAAATTCGGTTTTGAAGTTGTTCGCTTTTGCAAAATATTTAAAATATAAAATACAGTGAAACGAAATGTATTTTTCTACAATGAAACCTTTGTTATTAATACGAGTTAAAAAAGATCTGATATTATAAAACTAGCAATATATTCGAAAATAATTCTGGTGCACGGCTGGAAATTATTTTACTTATACATCAGCACATTTTCTTATGTACGAAGTAAAAAAAATTCGGTTTTGAAGTTGTTTGACTTTGTAAATGTTTAAAATATAAAACAAGGTGAAACGATATACATTTTTCAACAATGAAACCTTTGTTATAAATACGAGGTAAAATGGATGTGATATTATAAAATTAGCAATATCTTCGAATAGAATTCTGGTGCACGGCGGGGATTTGGTTTTCGTATAAATCAGCACATTTTCTTATGTAGGAAGTAAAAAAAATTCGGTTTTGAAGTTGTTCGCTTTTGTAAAATATTTAAAATATAAAATACAGTGTAATGATCTACTCTGTTCTAACAATGAAACCTTTGTTATAAATGCGATGTAAAGAAGATCTGATATTATAAAATTTGAAATATCTTCGAATAGAATTCTGGTAAACGGCTGGAAATTTGTTTTCTTATAAATCAGCACATTTTCTTATGTAGGAAGTAAAAAAACTCCAATTTTGAAGTTGTTCCACTTTGTAAAATATTTAAAGTATGAAATACAGTGAGACGAACTACCCTGTTCCAACAATGAAACCTTTGTTATAAATAAGATGTAAAAAAGATCTGATATTATAAAATTAGCAATATCTTCAAATAGAATTCTGGTGCACGGCTGGAAATTGGTTTTCTTATAAATCAGCACGTTTTGTTATGTAGGAAGTAAAAAAGAATTCGGTTTTGAAGTTGTTCGACTTTGTAAAATATTTAAAATATAAAATAGAGTAAAACGATATACATTTTTCAACAATGAAACAATTGTTATTAATACGAGTTAAAGAAGATACGGCACTATAAAACTAGCAATATCTTCGAATAGAATTCTGGTGTACGGCTGGGATTTGGTTTTCTTATAAATCAGCACATTTTCTTATGTTAGGAAGTAAAAAAAATTCTGTTTTTTATGTTGTTCGACTTTGGTAAAATATTTAAAATATAAAATACAGTGAAATGATCTACTCTGTTCTAACAATGAAATCTTTGTTATAAATACGATGTAAAGAAGATCTGATATTATGAAAGTAGAAATATCTTCGAAAATAATTCTGGTGCACGGCTGGAAATTCGTTTACTTATAAATCAGAGCACGTTTTCTTATGTAAGAAGTAAAAAAAAAAATCGCTTTTGAACTTGTTCGCCGTTGTAAAATATTTAAAACATAAAATATAGTGAAACGATATACTCTGTTTCAACAATAAAAGCTTTGTTGTAAATACGAGGTAAAGTGGATGTGATATTATAAAATTATGAATATCTTCGAATAGAATTCAGGTGTACGGCTGGAAATTCGTTTACTTATAAATCTGCACATTTTCTTATGTAGAAAGTAAAAAAAAATCGGTTTTGATGTTGTTCGAATTTGTAAAATATTTAAAATAAAAAATACAGAGAAACGATCTACTCTGTTCTAACAATGAAACCTTTGTTATAAATACGATGTAAAGATGATCTGATATTATAAAATTAGAAATATCTTCGAATAGAAATATGGTGCACGGCTGGAAATTGGTTTTCTTATAAATCAACACATTTTCTTATGTAGGAAGTAAAAAAAAATTGGTTTTGATGTTGTTCGCCTTTGTAAAATATTTAAAATTAAAATACAGTCAAACGATATGCATTTTTCAACAATGAAACCTTTGTTATTAATACTAGTTAAAGAAGATCTGATATTATAAAATTAGCAATATCTTCGTATAGAATTCTGGTGTACGGCTGGAAATTCGTTTACTTATAAATCAGCACATTTTCTTATGTAGGAAGTAAAAAAAATTCGGTTTTGATGTTGTTCGACTTTGGTAAAATATTTAAAATATAAAATACAGTGAAACGATCTACTCTGTTCTAACAATGAAATCTTTGTTATAAATACGATGTAAAGAAGATCTGATATTATGAAAGTAGAAATATCTTCGAAAATAATTCTGGTGCAAGGCTGGAAATTCGTTTACTTATAAATCAGAGCACGTCTTCTTATGTAGGAAGTAAAAAAAAAATCGCTTTTGAAGTTATCCGCCGTTGTAAAATATTTAAAACATAAAATATAGTGAAACGATATACTCTGTTTCAACAATAAAAGCTTTGTTATAAATACGAGGTAAAGTTGATGTGATATTATAAAATTATAAAAATCTTCCAATAGAATTCTGGTGCACCGCTGGAAATACGTTTACTTATAAATCAGCACTTTTCCTTATATAGGAATTAAAAAAAATTCGGTTTTGAAGTTGTTCGACTTTGTAAAATATTTAAAATACGAGCAGGGAAGACCGAGCTATGCTCGGTCAAAATTAAATTTGAGTTCAAATATCATGACCCATGACCAAAATGACCCACTAATTGAATTTTCTCGAACATGTGACTTAGCCCAACAGTCCTTTCGTGCCCGAAAACCATAGGATGCAAAATTTAGTGTAAATAATCTGAGCCGTTTTTAAGATAAAATAGCTTGACCCATGACCAAAATCACCCACTAATTGAATTTTCTTGAACATGTGACCTAGCCCAACAGTCTTCTCGTGCTCGAAAACCATTGGATGCAAAATTTAATGTAAATTGAACCGCTTTTTAGATCTTCACCCACAATGACCCATGACCAAAATGACCCACTAATTGAATTTTCTAGAACATGTGACCTAGCCCAACAGTCTTCTCCTGCTCGAAAACCATTGGATGCAAAATTTAGTGTAAATTGAGCCGCTTTTTAGATTTTGACCTAGAATGACCCAGAAATGACCCACTAATCCAATTTTCTCGAACATGTGATCTAGCCCAATGATTATCGCGTGCCCGAAACTCGTAGGATAGAAAATTTCGTCAAAATCGTTTGAACCGTTTTTTAGATACAATTAGCTTGACCATGATCCAAAGTGACCAAAATGACCCACTAATTGAATTTTCTCGAACATGTGACCTAGCCCAACCGTCTTCTCGTGCCGAAAAACCATTGGATGCAAAATTTAGTGTAAATTGAGCCGCTTTTTAGATCTTGACCCACAATGACCCAGAAATGACCCACTAATCGAATTTTCTCGAACATGTGATCTAGCCCAATGATTTTCGCGTGCCCGAAACTCGTAGGATAGAAAATTTCGTCAAAATCGTTTGAACCGTTTTTTAGATACAATTAGCTTGACCATGATCCAAAGTGATCAAAATGACCCACTAATTGAATTTTCTCGAACATGTGACCTAGCCCAACAGTCTTCTCGTGCCGAAAAATCATTGGATGCAAAATTTAGTGTAAATTGAGCCGCTTTTTAGATCTAGACCCACAATGACCCAGAAATGACCCACTAATCGAATTTTCTCGAACATGTGAACTAGCCCAATAATTTTATCGTGCTCGAAACTCGTAGGACACAAAATTTAATAAAAATCGTTAGAGCCGTTTTTTAGATTAAATTAATTTGACCCGCGTTGACCCACAAATGACCCACTAATCGAAAGTTCTCGAACATGTGACCCAGCCCAATCGTCTTCTCGTGCCCGAAAATGGTCGGATACAAAATTTCGTCAAAATCGTTTGAACCGTTTTTTAGATACAATTAGCTCAACCATGACCCAAAATGACCCACTAATCGAATTTTCTCGAACATGTGACCTAGCCCAATGGTTTTCTGGTGCCCCAAAACGGTAGGATACAAAATTTCGTCAAAATCGTTAGAGCCGTTTTTAAGATAAAATTTGCATACATATGTATATACATACATATATATATATATATATATATATATATATATATATATATATATATATATATATATAACCACACACAAGATTTGCTCGTACTAGAATATATGATAAATAGCAGTGAAACGATATGCATTTTTCAACAGTGAAACCTTTGTTATTGATACAAGTTAAAGAAGATCTTATATTATAAAATTAGCAATATCTTCGAATAGATTTCTGGTACACAGCTGGAAATTTGTTTTCTTATAAATAAGCACATTTTCTTATGTAGGAAATAAAAAAAATTTGGTTTTGAAGTTGTTCGACTTTGTAAAATATTTAAAATATAAAATACAGTGACACGATATACATTTTTTAACAATGAAACCTTTGTTATAAATACGAGGTAAACTTGATGTGATATTATAAAATTATAAAAATCTGCCAATAGAATTCTGGTGCATGGCTGGAAATACGTTTACTTATAAATCAGCACTTTTCCTTAAATAGGAATTTAAAAAAAATTCGGTTTTTAAGTTGTTCGACTTTGTAAAATACTTAAAATATAAAATGCAGTGAAACGAAATGCATTTTTCAACAATGAAACCTTTGTTATAAATACGAGTTAAAGAATATACGACACTATAAAATTAGCAATATCTTCGAATAGAATTCTGGTGCACGGCTGGGATTTGGTTTTCTTATAAATCAGCCCATTTTCTTATGTAGGAAGTAAAAAAAATTAGGTTTTGAAGTTGTTCGACTTTGTAAAATATTTAAAATATAAAATACAGTGAAACGAAATGTATTTTTCTACAATGAAACCTTTGTTATTAATACGAGTTAAAAAAGATCTGATATTATAAAACTAGCAATATCTTCGAATAGATTTATGGTGCACAGCTGGAAATTCGTTTACTTGCAAATCAGCACGTTTTCTTATGTAGGAAGGAAAAAAAATTCGGTTTTGAAGTTGTTCGCTTTTGCAAAATATTTAAAATATAAAATACAGTGAAACGAAATGTATTTTTCTACAATGAAACCTTTGTTATTAATACGAGTTAAAAAAGATCTGATATTATAAAACTAGCAATATATTCGAAAATAATTCTGGTGCACGGCTGGAAATTCTTTTACTTATACATCAGCACATTTTCTTATGTACGAAGTAAAAAAAATTCGGTTTTGAAGTTGTTTGACTTTGTAAATATTTAAAATATAAAACAAGGTGAAACGATATACATTTTTCAACAATGAAACCTTTGTTATAAATACGAGGTAAAATGGATGTAATATTATAAAATTAGCAATATCTTCAAATAGAATTCTGGTGCACGGCTGGAAATTGGTTTTCTTATAAATCAGCACATTTTCTTATGTAGGAAGTAAAAAAAATTCGGTTTTGAAGTTGTTCGCTTTTGTAAAATATTTAAAATATAAAATACAGTGTAACGATCTACTCTGTTCTAACAATGAAACCTTTGTTATAAATACGATGTAAAAAAGATCTGATATTATAAAATTTGAAATATTTTCGAATAGAATTATGGTGCACGGCTGGAAATTGGTTTTCTTATAAATCAGCACATTTTCTTATGTAGGAAGGAAAAAAAATTCTGTTTTGAAGTTGTTCGCCTTTGTGAAAAATTTAAAATATAAAATACAGAGAAACGATATGCATTTTTCAACAATGAAACTTTTGTTATTAATATGAGTTTAAGAAGATCTGATATTATAAAATTAGCAATATCTTCGAATAGAATTCTGGTACACGGCTGGAAATTTGATTTCTTATAAATAAGCACATTTTCTTATGTAAGAAATAAAAAAAATTCTGTTTTGAAGTTATTCGACTTTGTAAAATATTTAAAATATAAAACACAGTGAAACGATATACATTTTTCAACAATGAAACCTTTGTTATTAATACATGTTAAAGAAGATCTGATATTATAAAATTAGCAATATCTTCGAATAGATTTATGGTGCACAGCTGGAAATTCGTTTACTTGCAAATCAGCACGTTTTCTTATGTAGGAAGGAAAAAAAATTCGGTTTTGAAGATGTTCGACTTTGTAAAATATTTAAAATATAAAATAGAGTAAAACGATATACATTTTTCAACAATGAAACCTTTGTCATTAATACGAGTTAAAGAAGATACGACACTATAAAATTAGCAATATCTTCGAATAGAATTCTGGTGCACGGCTGGGATTTGGTTTTCGTATAAATCAGCACATTTTCTTATGTAGGAAGTAAAAAAAAATTCGGTTTTGAAGTTGTTCGCTTTTGCAAAATATTTAAAATATAAAATACAGTGAAACGAAATGTATTTTTCTACAATGAAACCTTTGTTATTAATACGAGTTAAAAAAGATCTGATATTATAAAACTAGCAATATATTCGAAAATAATTCTGGTGCACGGCTGGAAATTCTTTTACTTATACATCAGCACATTTTCTTATGTACGAAGTAAAAAAAATTCGGTTTTGAAGTTGTTTGACTTTGTAAATATTTAAAATATAAAACAAGGTGAAACGATATACATTTTTCAACAATGAAACCTTTGTTATAAATACGAGGTAAAATGGATGTGATATTATAAAATTAGCAATATCTTCAAATAGAATTCTGGTGCACGGCTGGAAATTGGTTTTCTTATAAATCAGCACATTTTCTTATGTAGGAAGTAAAAAAAATTCGGTTTTGAAGTTGTTCGCCTTTGCAAAATATTTAAAACATAAAATACATTGAAACGATCTACTCTGTTTCAACAATGAAAGCTTTGTTATAATTAAGAGGTAAAGGAGATGTGATATTATAAAATTAGAAATATTTTCGACTAGAATTATGGTGCACGGCTGGAAATTGGTTTTCTTATAAATCAGCACATTTTCTTATGTAGGAAGTAAAAAAAAATTCTGTTTTGAAGTTGTTCGCCTTTGTGAAAAATTTAAAATATAAAATTTAGAGAGACGATATGCATTTTTCAACAATGAAACCTTTGTTATTAATACGAGTTTAAGAAGATCTGATATAATAAAATTAGCAATATCTTCGAATAGAATTCTTGTACACGGCTGGAAATTTGCTTTCTTATAAATAAGCACATTTTCTTATGTAGGAAATAAAAAAATTTGGTTTTGAAGTTATTCGACTTTGTAAAATATTTAACATATAAAACACAGTGAAACGATATACATTTTTGGACAATGAAAGCTTTGTTATAATTAAGAGGTAAAGGAGATGTGATATTATAAAATTAGCAGTATCTTCAAATAGAATTCTGGTGCACGTCTGGAAATTGGTTTTCTTATAAATCAGCCCATTTTCTTATTTAGGAAGTAAAAAAATCCGGTTTTGAAGTTGTTCGCATTTGTAAAATATTTGAAATATAAAATACAGTGAAACGATATACATTTTTCAACAATGAAACCCTTGTTATAAATACGATGTAAAGAAGATCTGATATTATAAAATTAGAAATATCTTCGCATAGAATTATGGTGCACGGCTGGAAATTGGTTTTCTTATAAATCAGCACATTTTCTTATGTAGGAAGTAAAAAAAAAATTCGGTTTTGAAGTTGTTCGCTTTTGTAAAATATTTAAAACATAAAATACATTGAAAAGATCTACTCTGTTTCAACAATGAAAGCTTTGTTATAATTAAGAGGTAAAGGAGATGTGATATTATAAAATTTGCAATATCTTCGAATAGAATTCTGGTAAACGGCTGGAAATTTGTTTTCTTATAAATCAGCACATTTTCTTATGTAGGAAGTAAAAAAACTCCAATTTTGAAGTTGTTCCACTTTGTAAAATATTTAAAGTATGAAATACAGTGAGACGAACTACCCTGTTCCAACAATGAAACCTTTGTTATAAATAAGATGTAAAAAAGATCTGATATTATAAAATTAGCAATATCTTCAAATAGAATTCTGGTGCACGGCTGGAAATTGGTTTTCTTATAAATCAGCACGTTTTGTTATGTAGGAAGTAAAAAAGAATTCGGTTTTGAAGTTGTTCGACTTTGTAAAATATTTAAAATATAAAATAGAGTAAAACGATATACATTTTTCAACAATGAAACAATTGTTATTAATACGAGTTAAAGAAGATACGGCACTATAAAACTAGCAATATCTTCGAATAGAATTCTGGTGTACGGCTGGGATTTGGTTTTCTTATAAATCAGCACATTTTCTTATGTTAGGAAGTAAAAAAAATTCGGTTTTGATGTTGTTCGACTTTGGTAAAATATTTAAAATATAAAATACAGTGAAATGATCTACTCTGTTCTAACAATGAAATCTTTGTTATAAATACGATGTAAAGAAGATCTGATATTATGAAAGTAGAAATATCTTCGAAAATAATTCTGGTGCACGGCTGGAAATTCGTTTACTTATAAATCAGAGCACGTTTTCTTATGTAGGAAGTAAAAAAAAAAATCGCTTTTGAACTTGTTCGCCGTTGTAAAATATTTAAAACATAAAATATAGTGAAACGATATACTCTGTTTCAACAATAAAAGCTTTGTTATAAATACGAGGTAAAGTGGATGTGATATTATAAAATTATGAATATCTTCGAATAGAATTCTGGTGTACGGCTGGAAATTCGTTTACTTATAAATCTGCACATTTTCTTATGTAGAAAGTAAAAAAAAATCGGTTTTGATGTTGTTCGAATTTGTAAAATATTTAAAATAAAAAATACAGAGAAACGATCTACTCTGATCTAACAATGAAACCTTTGTTATAAATACGATGTAAAGATGATCTGATATTATAAAATTAGAAATATCTTCGAATAGAAATATGGTGCACGGCTGGAAATTGGTTTTCTTATAAATCAGCACATTTTCTTATGTAGGAAGTAAAAAAAAATTGGTTTTGATGTTGTTCGCCTTTGTAAAATATTTAAAATTAAAATACAGTCAAACGATATGCATTTTTCAAAAATGAAACCTTTGTTATTAATACTAGTTAAAGAAGATCTGATATTATAAAATTAGCAATATCTTCGTATAGAATTCTGGTGTACGGCTGGAAATTCGTTTACTTATAAATCAGCACATTTTCTTTTGTAGGAAGTAAAAAAAATTCGGTTTTGATGTTGTTCGACATTGGTAAAATATTTAAAATATAAAATACAGTGAAACGATCTACTCTGTTCTAACAATGAAATCTTTGTTATAAATACGATGTAAAGAAGATCTGATATTATGAAAGTAGAAATATCTTCGAAAATAATTCTGGTGCAAGGCTGGAAATTCGTTTACTTATAAATCAGAGCACGTTTTCTTATGTAGGAAGTAAAAAAAAAAATCGCTTTTGAAGTTGTCCGCCGTTGTAAAATATTTAAAACATAAAATATAGTGAAACGATATACTCTGTTTCAACAATAAAAGCTTTGTTATAAATACGAGGTAAAGTTGATGTGATATTATAAAATTATAAAAATCTTCCAATAGAATTCTGGTGCACCGCTGGAAATACGTTTACTTATAAATCAGCAATTTTCCTTATATAGGAATTAAAAAAAATTCGGTTTTGAAGTTGTTCGACTTTGTAAAATATTTAAAATACGAGCAGGGAAGACCGAGCTATGCTCGGTCAAAATTAAATTTGAGTTCAAATATCATGACCCATGACCAAAATGACCCACTAATTGAATTTTCTCGAACATGTGACTTAGCCCAACAGTCCTTTCGTGCCCGAAAACCATAGGATGCAAAATTTAGTGTAAATAATCTGAGCCGTTTTTAAGATAAAATAGCTTGACCCATGACCAAAATCACCCACTAATTGAATTTTCTTGAACATGTGACCTAGCCCAACAGTCTTCTCGTGCTCGAAAACCATTGGATGCAAAATTTAATGTAAATTGAACCGCTTTTTAGATCTTCACCCACAATGACCCATGACCAAAATGACCCACTAATTGAATTTTCTAGAACATGTGACCTAGCCCAACAGTCTTCTCCTGCTCGAAAACCATTGGATGCAAAATTTAGTGTAAATTGAGCCGCTTTTTAGATCTTGACCCACAATGACCCAAAAATGACCCACTAATCGAATTTTCTCGAACATGTGATCTAGCCCAATGATTTTCGCGTGCCCGAAACTCGTAGGATAGAAAATTTCGTCAAAATCGTTTGAACCGTTTTTTAGATACAATTAGCTTGACCATGATCCAAAGTGACCAAAATGATCCACTAATTGAATTTTCTCGAACATGTGACCTAGCCCAACAGTCTTTTCGTGCCGAAAAATCATTGGATGCAAAATTTAGTGTAAATTGAGCCGCTTTTTAGATCTAGACCCACAATGACCCAGAAATGACCCACTAATCGAATTTTCTCGAACATGTGAACTAGCCCAATAATTTTATCGTGCTCGAAACTCGTAGGACACAAAATTTAATAAAAATCGTTAGAGCCGTTTTTTAGATTAAATTAATTTGACCCGCGTTGACCCACAAATGACCCACTAATCGAAAGTTCTCGAACATGTGACCCAGCCCAATCGTCTTCTCGTGCCCGAAAATGGTCGGATACAAAATTTCGTCAAAATCGTTTGAACCGTTTTTTAGATACAATTAGCTCTACCATGACCCAAAATGACCCACTAATCGAAATTTCTCGAACATGTGACCTAGCCCAATGGTTTTCTGGTGCCCCAAAACGGTAGGATACAAAATTTCGTCAAAATCGTTAGAGCCGTTTTTAAGATAAAATTTGCATACATATGTATATACATATATATATATATATATATAACCACACACAAGATTTGCTCGTACTAGAATATATGATAAATAGCAGTGAAACGATATGCATTTTTCAACAATGAAATCTTTGTTATTAATACGAGTAAAAGAAGATCTGATATTATAAAATTATGAATATCTTCGAATAGAATTCTGGTGCACGGCTGGAAATTCGTTTACATATAAATCAGCCCATTTTCTTATGTACGAAGTAAAAAAAATTCGGTTTTGAAGTTGTTTGACTTTGTAAAATATTTAAAATATAAAACACAGTGAAACGATATACATTTTTCAATAATTAAAGCTTTGTTATAAATACGAGGTAAAATGGATTATAAAATTAGCAATATCTTCGAATAGAATTCTGGTGCACGGCTGGAAATTGGTTTTCTTATAAATCAGCACATTTTCTTATGTAGGAAGTAAAAAAAAAATCTCTTTTGAAGTTGTTCTCCTTTGTGAAAAATTTAAAATATAAAATACAGAGCAACCACATGCATTTTTCAACAGTGAAACCTTTGTTATTGATACAAGTTAAAGAAGATCTGATATTATAAAATTAGCAATATCTTCGAATAGATTTCTGGTACACAGCTGGAAATTTGTTTTCTTATAAATAAGCACATTTTCTTATGTAGGAAATAAAAAAAATTTGGTTTTGAAGTTATTCGACTTTGTAAAATATTTAAAATATAAAACACAGTGAAACGATATACATTTTTCAACAATGAAACCTTTGTTATTAATACATGTTAAAGAAGATCTGATATTATAAAATTAGCAATATCTTCGAATAGATTTATGGTGCACAGCTGGAAATTCGTTTAGTTGCAAATCAGCACGTTTTCTTATGTAGGAAGGAAAAAAAAATTCGGTTTTGAAGATGTTCGACTTTGTAAAATATTTAAAATATAAAATAGAGTAAAACGATATACATTTTTCAACAATGAAACCTTTGTCATTAATACGAGTTAAAGAAGATACGACACTATAAAATTAGCAATATCTTCGAATAGAATTCTGGTGCACGGCTGGGATTTGGTTTTCGTATAAATCAGCACATTTTCTTATGTAGGAAGTAAAAAAAAATTCGGTTTTGAAGTTGTTCGCTTTTGCAAAATATTTAAAATATAAAATACAGTGAAACGAAATGTATTTTTCTACAATGAAACCTTTGTTATTAATACGAGTTAAAAAAGATCTGATATTATAAAACTAGGAATATATTCGAAAATAATTCTGGTGCACGGCTGGAAATTCTTTTACTTATACATCAGCACATTTTCTTATGTACGAAGTAAAAAAAATTCGGTTTTGAAGTTGTTTGACTTTGTAAATATTTAAAATATAAAACAAGGTGAAACGATATACATTTTTCAACAATGAAACCTTTGTTATAAATACGAGGTAAAATGGATGTGATATTATAAAATTAGCAATATCTTCAAATAGAATTCTGGTGCACGGCTGGAAATTGGTTTTCTTATAAATCAGCACATTTTCTTATGTAGGAAGTAAAAAAAATTCGGTTTTGAAGTTGTTCGCTTTTGTAAAATATTTAAAATATAAAATACAGTGTAACGATCTACTCTGTTCTAACAATGAAACCTTTGTTATAAATACGATGTAAAGAAGATATGATATTATAAAATTTGAAATATTTTCGAATAGAATTATGGTGCACGGCTGGAAATTGGTTTTCTTATAAATCAGCACATTTTCTTATGTAGGAAGGAAAAAAAATTCTGTTTTGAAGTTGTTCGCCTTTGTGAAAAATTTAAAATATAAAATACAGAGAAACGATATGCATTTTTCAACAATGAAACTTTTGTTATTAATATGAGTTTAATAAGATCTGATATTATAAAATTAGCAATATCTTCGAATAGAATTCTGGCACACGGCTGGAAATTTGATTTCTTATAAATAAGCACATTTTCTTATGTAAGAAATAAAAAAAATTCTGTTTTGAAGTTATTCGACTTTGTAAAATATTTAAAATATAAAACACAGTGAAACGATATACATTTTTCAACAATGAAACCTTTGTTATTAATACATGTTAAAGAAGATCTGATATTATAAAATTAGCAATATCTTCGAATAGATTTATGGTGCACAGCTGGAAATTCGTTTACTTGCAAATCAGCACGTTTTCTTATGTAGGAAGGAAAAAAAAATTCGGTTTTGAAGATGTTCGACTTTGTAAAATATTTAAAATATAAAATAGAGTAAAACGATATACATTTTTCAACAATGAAACCTTTGTCATTAATACGAGTTAAAGAAGATACGACACTATAAAATTAGCAATATCTTCGAATAGAATTCTGGTGCACGGCTGGGATTTGGTTTTCGTATAAATCAGCACATTTTCTTATGTAGGAAGTAAAAAAAAATTCGGTTTTGAAGTTGTTCGCTTTTGCAAAATATTTAAAATATAAAATACAGTGAAACGAAATGTATTTTTCTACAATGAAACCTTTGTTATTAATACGAGTTAAAAAAGATCTGATATTATAAAACTAGCAATATATTCGAAAATAATTCTGGTGCACGGCTGGAAATTCTTTTACTTATACATCAGCACATTTTCTTATGTACGAAGTAAAAAAAATTCGGTTTTGAAGTTGTTTGACTTTGTAAATATTTAAAATATAAAACAAGGTGAAACGATATACATTTTTCAACAATGAAACCTTTGTTATAAATACGAGGTAAAATGGATGTGATATTATAAAATTAGCAATATCATCAAATAGAATTCTGGTGCACGGCTGGAAATTGGTTTTCTTATAAATCAGCACATTTTCTTATGTAGGAAGTAAAAAAAAATTCGGTTTTGAAGTTGTTCGCTTTTGTAAAATATTTAAAACATAAAATACATTGAAAAGATCTACTCTGTTTCAACAATGAAAGCTTTGTTATAATTAAGATGTAAAGGAGATGTGATATTATAAAATTTGCAATATCTTCGAATAGAATTCTGGTAAACGGCTGGAAATTTGTTTTCTTATAAATCAGCACATTTTCTTATGTAGGAAGTAAAAAAACTCCAATTTTGAAGTTGTTCCACTTTGTAAAATATTTAAAGTATGAAATACAGTGAGACGAACTAACCTGTTCCAACAATGAAACCTTTGTTATAAATAAGATGTAAAAAAGATCTGATATTATAAAATTAGCAATATCTTCAAATAGATTCTGGTGCACGGCTGGAAATTGGTTTTCTTACAAATCAGCACGTTTTGTTATGTAGGAAGTAAAAAAAATTCGGTTTTGAAGTTGTTCGACTTTGTAAAATATTTAAAATATAAAATAGAGTAAAACGATATACATTTTTCAACAATGAAACAATTGTTATTAATACGAGTTAAAGAAGATACGGCACTATAAAACTAGCAATATCTTCGAATAGAATTCTGGTGTACGGCTGGGATTTGGTTTTCTTATAAATCAGCACATTTTCTTATGTTAGGAAGTAAAAAAAATTCGGTTTTGATGTTGTTCGACTTTGGTAAAATATTTAAAATATAAAATACAGTGAAATGATCTACTCTGTTCTAACAATGAAATCTTTGTTATAAATACGAGGTAAAGTGGATGTGATATTATAAAATTATGAATATCTTCGAATAGAATTCTGGTGTACGGCTGGAAATTCGTTTACTTATAAATCTGCACATTTTCTTATGTAGAAAGTAAAAAAAAATCGGTTTTGATGTTGTTCGAATTTGTAAAATATTTAAAATAAAAAATACAGAGAAACGATCTAGTCTGTTCTAACAATGAAACCTTTGTTATAAATACGATGTAAAGATGATCTGATATTATAAAATTAGAAATATCTTCGAATAGAAATATGGTGCACGGCTGGAAATTGGTTTTCTTATAAATCAGCACATTTTCTTATGTCGGAAGTAAAAAAAAATTGGTTTTGATGTTGTTCGCCTTTGTAAAATATTTAAAATTAAAATACAGTCAAACGATATGCATTTTTCAACAATGAAACCTTTGTTATTAATACTAGTTAAAGAAGATCTGATATTATAAAATTAGCAATATCTTCGAATAGAATTCTGGTGTACGGCTGGAAATTCGTTTACTTATAAATCAGCACATTTTCTTTTGTAGGAAGTAAAAAAAATTCGGTTTTGATGTTGTTCGACTTTGGTAAAATATTTAAAATATAAAATACAGTGAAACGATCTACTCTGTTCTAACAATGAAATCTTTGTTATAAATACGATGTAAAGAAGATCTGATATTATGAAAGTAGAAATATCTTCGAAAATAATTCTGGTGCACGGCTGGAAATTCGTTTACTTATAAATCAGAGCACGTTTTCTTATGTAGGAAGTAAAAAAAAAATCGCTTTTGAAGTTGTCCGCCGTTGTAAAATATTTAAAACATAAAATATAGTGAAACGATATACTCTGTTTCAACAATAAAAGCTTTGTTATAAATACGAGGTAAAGTTGATGTGATATTATAAAATTATAAAAATCTTCCAATAGAATTCTGGTGCACCGCTGGAAATACGTTTACTTATAAATCAGCACTTTTCCTTATATAGGAATTAAAAAAAATTCGGTTTTGAAGTTGTTCGACTTTGTAAAATATTTAAAATACGAGCAGGGAAGACCGAGCTATGCTCGGTCAAAATTAAATTTGAGTTCAAATATCATGACCCATGACCAAAATGACCCACTAATTGAATTTTCTCGAACATGTGACTTAGCCCAACAGTCCTTTCGTGCCCGAAAACCATAGGATGCAAAATTTAGTGTAAATAATCTGAGCCGTTTTTAAGATAAAATAGCTTGACCCATGACCAAAATCACCCACTAATTGAATTTTCTTGAACATGTGACCTAGCCCAACAGTCTTCTCGTGCTCGAAAACCATTGGATGCAAAATTTAATGTAAATTGAACCGCTTTTTAGATCTTCACCCACAATGACCCATGACCAAAATGACCCACTAATTGAATTTTCTAGAACATGTGACCTAGCCCAACAGTCTTCTCCTGCTCGAAAACCATTGGATGCAAAATTTAGTGTAAATTGAGCCGCTTTTTAGATTTTGACCCATAATGACCCAGAAATGACCCACTAATCGAATTTTCTCGAACATGTGATCTAGCCCAATGATTATCGCGTGCCCGAAACTCGTAGGATAGAAAATTTCGTCAAAATCGTTTGAACCGTTTTTTAGATACAATTAGCTTGACCATGATCCAAAGTGACCAAAATGACCCACTAATTGAATTTTCTCGAACATGTGACCTAGCCCAACAGTCTTCTCGTGCCGAAAAACCATTGGATGCAAAATTTAGTGTAAATTGAGCCGCTTTTTAGATCTTGACCCACAATGACCCAGAAATGACCCACTAATCGAATTTTCTCGAACATGTGATCTAGCCCAATGATTTTCGCGTGCCCGAAACTCGTAGGATAGAAAATTTCGTCAAAATCGTTTGAACCGTTTTTTAGATACAATTAGCTTGACCATGATCCAAAGTGACCAAAATGACCCACTAATTGAATTTTCTCGAACATGTGACCTAGCCCAACAGTCTTCTCGTGCCGAAAAATCATTGGATGCAAAATTTAGTGTAAATTGAGCCGCTTTTTAGATCTAGACCCACAATGACCCAGAAATGACCCACTAATCGAATTTTCTCGAACATGTGAACTAGCCCAATAATTTTATCGTGCTCGAAACTCGTAGGACACAAAATTTAATAAAAATCGTTAGAGCCGTTTTTTAGATTAAATTAATTTGACCCGCGTTGACCCACAAATGACCCACTAATCGAAAGTTCTCGAACATGTGACCCAGCCCAATCGTCTTCTCGTGCCCGAAAATGGTCGGATACAAAATTTCGTCAAAATCGTTTGAACCGTTTTTTAGATACAATTAGCTCTACCATGACCCAAAATGACCCACTAATCGAATTTTCTCGAACATGTGACCTAGCCCAATGGTTTTCTTGTGCCCCAAAACGGTAGGATACAAAATTTCGTCAAAATCGTTAGAGCCGTTTTTAAGATAAAATTTGCATACATATGTATATACATACATATATATATATATATATATATATATAAACAGACACAAGATTTGCTCGTACTAGAATATATGATAAATAGCAGTGAAACGATATGCATTTTTCAACAATGAAATCTTTGTTATTAATACGAGTAAAAGAAGATCTGATATTATAAAAGTAGCAATATCTTCGAAAATAATTCTGGTGCACGGCTGGAAATTCGTTTACATATAAATCAGCCCATTTTCTTATGTACGAAGTAAAAAAAATTCGGTTTTGAAGTTGTTTGACTTTGTAAAATATTTAAAATATAAAACACAGTGAAACGATATACATTTTTCAATAATTAAAGCTTTGTTATAAATACGAGGTAAAATGGATTATAAAATTAGCAATATCTTCGAATAGAATTCTGGTGCACGGCTGGAAATTGGTTTTCTTATAAATCAGCACATTTTCTTATTTAGGAAGTAAAAAAAATTCGATTTTGAAGTTGTTCGCTTTTGTAAAATATTTAAAATATAAAATACAGTGAAACGATATACATTTTTCAACAATGAAACATTTGTTATAAATACGAGGTAAAATGGATGTGATATTATAAAATTAGCAATATCTTCGAATAGAATTCTGGTGCACGGCTGAAAGTTGGTTTTCTTATAAATCAGCACATTTTCTTATGTAGGAAGTAAAAAAAATTCGGTTTTGAAGTTGTTCGCTTTTGTAAAATATTTAAAATATAAAATACAGTGTAACGATCTACTCTGTTCTAACAATGAAACCTTTGTTATAAATACGATGTAAAGAAGATCTGATATTATAAAATTTGAAATATTTTCGAATAGAATTATGGTGCACGGCTGGAAATTGGTTTTCTTATAAATCAGCACATTTTCTTATGTAGGAAGGAAAAAAAATTCTGTTTTGAAGTTGTTCGCCTTTGTGAAAAATTTAAAATATAAAATACAGAGAAACGATATGCATTTTTCAACAATGAAACTTTTGTTATTAATATGAGTTTAATAAGATCTGATATTATAAAATTAGCAATATCTTCGAATAGAATTCTGGTACACGGCTGGAAATTTGATTTCTTATAAATAAGCACATTTTCTTATGTAAGAAATAAAAAAAATTCTGTTTTGAAGTTATTCGACTTTGTAAAATATTTAAAATATAAAACACAGTGAAACGATATACATTTTTCAACAATGAAACCTTTGTTATTAATACATGTTAAAGAAGATCTGATATTATAAAATTAGCAATATCTTCGAATAGATTTATGGTGCACAGCTGGAAATTCGTTTACTTGCAAATCAGCACGTTTTCTTATGTAGGAAGGAAAAAAAATTCGGTTTTGAAGATGTTCGACTTTGTAAAATATTTAAAATATAAAATAGAGTAAAACGATATACATTTTTCAACAATGAAACCTTTGTCATTAATACGAGTTAAAGAAGATACGACACTATAAAATTAGCAATATCTTCGAATAGAATTCTGGTGCACGGCTGGGATTTGGTTTTCGTATAAATCAGCACATTTTCTTATGTAGGAAGTAAAAAAAAATTCGGTTTTGAAGTTGTTCGCTTTTGCAAAATATTTAAAATATAAAATACAGTGAAACGAAATGTATTTTTCTACAATGAAACCTTTGTTATTAATACGAGTTAAAAAAGATCTGATATTATAAAACTAGCAATATATTCGAAAATAATTCTGGTGCACGGCTGGAAATTCTTTTACTTATACATCAGCACATTTTCTTATGTACGAAGTAAAAAAAATTCGGTTTTGAAGTTGTTTGACTTTGTAAATATTTAAAATATAAAACAAGGTGAAACGATATACATTTTTCAACAATGAAACCTTTGTTATAAATACGAGGTAAAATGGATGTGATATTATAAAATTAGCAATATCATCAAATAGAATTCTGGTGCACGGCTGGAAATTGGTTTTCTTATAAATCAGCACATTTTCTTATGTAGGAAGTAAAAAAAATTCGGTTTTGAAGTTGTTCGCCTTTGCAAAATATTTAAAACATAAAATACATTGAAACGATCTACTCTGTTTCAACAATGAAAGCTTTGTTATAATTAAGAGGTAAAGGAGATGTGATATTATAAAATTAGAAATATTTTCGACTAGAATTATGGTGCACGGCTGGAAATTGGTTTTCTTATAAATCAGCACATTTTCTTATGTAGGAAGTAAAAAAAAATTCTGTTTTGAAGTTGTTCGCCTTTGTGAAAAATTTAAAATATAAAATTTAGAGAGACGATATGTATTTTTCAACAATGAAACCTTTGTTATTAATACGAGTTTAAGAAGATCTGATATAATAAAATTAGCAATATCTTCGAATAGAATTCTTGTACACGGCTGGAAATTTGCTTTCTTATAAATAAGCACATTTTCTTATGTAGGAAATAAAAAAATTTGGTTTTGAAGTTATTCGACTTTGTAAAATATTTAACATATAAAACACAGTGAAACGATATACATTTTTCAACAATGAAAGCTTTGTTATAATTAAGACGTAAAGGAGATGTGATATTATAAAATTAGCAGTATCTTCAAATAGAATTCTGGTGCACGTCTGGAAATTGGTTTTCTTATAAATCAGCCCATTTTCTTATTTAGGAAGTAAAAAAATCCGGTTTTGAAGTTGTTCGCATTTGTAAAATATTTGAAATATAAAATACAGTGAAACGATATAAATTTTTCAACAATGAAACCCTTGTTATAAATACGATGTAAAGAAGATCTGATATTATAAAATTAGAAATATCTTCGCATAGAATTATGGTGCACGGCTGGAAATTGGTTTTCTTATAAATCAGCACATTTTCTTATGTAGGAAGTAAAAAAAAATTCGATTTTGAAGTTGTTCGCTTTTGTAAAATATTTAAAACATAAAATACATTGAAAAGATCTACTCTGTTTCAACAATGAAAGCTTTGTTATAATTAAGAGGTAAAGGAGATGTGATATTATAAAATTTGCAATATCTTCGAATAGAATTCTGGTAAACGGCTGGAAATTTGTTTTCTTATAAATCAGCACATTTTCTTATGTAGGAAGTAAAAAAACTCCAATTTTGAAGTTGTTCCACTTTGTAAAATATTTAAAGTATGAAATACAGTGAGACGAACTAACCTGTTCCAACAATGAAACCTTTGTTATAAATAAGATGTAAAAAAGATCTGATATTATAAAATTAGCAATATCTTCAAATAGATTCTGGTGCACGGCTGGAAATTGGTTTTCTTATAAATCAGCACGTTTTGTTATGTAGGAAGTAAAAAAAATTCGGTTTTGAAGTTGTTCGACTTTGTAAAATATTTAAAATATAAAATAGAGTAAAACGATATACATTTTTCAACAATGAAACAATTGTTATTAATACGAGTTAAAGAAGATACGGCACTATAAAACTAGCAATATCTTCGAATAGAATTCTGGTGTACGGCTGGGATTTGGTTTTCTTATAAATCAGCACATTTTCTTATGTTAGGAAGTAAAAAAAATTCGGTTTTGATGTTGTTCGACTTTGGTAAAATATTTAAAATATAAAATACAGTGAAATGATCTACTCTGTTCTAACAATGAAATCTTTGTTATAAATACGAGGTAAAGTGGATGTGATATTATAAAATTATGAATATCTTCGAATAGAATTCTGGTGTACGGCTGGAAATTCGTTTACTTATAAATCTGCACATTTTCTTATGTAGAAAGTAAAAAAAAATCGGTTTTGATGTTGTTCGAATTTGTAAAATATTTAAAATAAAAAATACAGAGAAACGATCTAGTCTGTTCTAACAATGAAACCTTTGTTATAAATACGATGTAAAGATGATCTGATATTATAAAATTAGAAATATAAATGTATAACGTTTCACTGTATTTTATATTTTAAATATTTTACAAAAGCGAACAACTTCAAAATCGAATTTTTTTTACTTCCTAAATAAGAAAATGTGCTGATTTATAAGAAAACCAATTTCCAGCCGTGCACCAGAATTCTATTCGAAGATATTGCTAATTTTATAATCCATTTTACCTCGTATTTATAACAAAGCTTTAATTATTGAAAAATGTATATCGTTTCACTGTGTTTTATATTTTAAATATTTTACGAAGTCAAACAACTTCAAAACCGAATTTTTTTTACTTCGTACATAAGAAAATGGGCTGATTTATATGTAAACGAATTTCCAGCCGTGCACCAGAATTATTTTGAAGATATTGCTACTTTTATAATATCAGATCTTCTTTTACTCGTATTAATAACAAAGATTTCATTGTTGAAAAATGCATATCGTTTCACTGCTATTTATCATATATTCTAGTACGAGCAAATCTTGTGTGTGGTTATATATATATATATATATATATATATATGTATGTATATACATATGTATGCAAATTTTATCTTAAAAACGGCTCTAACGATTTTGACGAAATTTTGTATCCTACCGTTTTGGGGCACAAGAAAACCATTGGGCTAGGTCACATGTTCGAGAAAATTCGATTAGTGGGTCATTTTGGGTCATGGTAGAGCTAATTGTATCTAAAAAACGGTTCAAACGATTTTGACGAAATTTTGTATCCGACCATTTTCGGGCACGAGAAGACGATTGGGCTGGGTCACATGTTCGAGAACTTTCGATTAGTGGGTCATTTGTGGGTCAACGCGGGTCAAATTAATTTAATCTAAAAAACGGCTCTAACGATTTTTATTAAATTTTGTGTCCTACGAGTTTCGAGCACGATAAAATTATTGGGCTAGTTCACATGTTCGAGAAAATTCGATTAGTGGGTCATTTCTGGGTCATTGTGGGTCTAGATCTAAAAAGCGGCTCAATTTACACTAAATTTTGCATCCAATGATTTTTCGGCACGAGAAGACTGTTGGGCTAGGTCACATGTTCGAGAAAATTCAATTAGTGGGTCATTTTGGTCACTTTGGATCATGGTCAAGCTAATTGTATCTAAAAAACGGTTCAAACGATTTTGACGAAATTTTCTATCCTACGAGTTTCGGGCACGCGAAAATCATTGGGCTAGATCACATGTTCGAGAAAATTCGATTAGTGGGTCATTTCTGGGTCATTGTGGGTCAAGATCTAAAAAGCGGCTCAATTTACACTAAATTTTGCATCCAATGGTTTTTCGGCACGAGAAGACTGTTGGGCTAGGTCACATGTTCGAGAAAATTCAATTAGTGGGTCATTTTGGTCACTTTCGATCATGGTCAAGCTAATTGTATCTAAAAAACGGTTCAAACGATTTTGACGAAATTTTCTATCCTACGAGTTTCGGGCACGCGATAATCATTGGGCTAGATCACATGTTCGAGAAAATTCGATTAGTGGGTCATTTCTGGGTCATTATGGGTCAAAATCTAAAAAGCGGCTCAATTTACACTAAATTTTGCATCCAATGGTTTTCGAGCAGGAGAAGACTGTTGGGCTAGGTCACATGTTCTAGAAAATTCAATTAGTGGGTCATTTTGGTCATGGGTCATTGTGGGTGAAGATCTAAAAAGCGGTTCAATTTACATTAAATTTTGCATCCAATGGTTTTCGAGCACGAGAAGACTGTTGGGCTAGGTCACATGTTCAAGAAAATTCAATTAGTGGGTGATTTTGGTCATGGGTCAAGCTATTTTATCTTAAAAACGGCTCAGATTATTTACACTAAATTTTGCATCCTATGGTTTTCGGGCACGAAAGGACTGTTGGGCTAAGTCACATGTTCGAGAAAATTCAATTAGTGGGTCATTTTGGTCATGGGTCATGATATTTGAACTCAAATTTAATTTTCTCGGTCTTCCCTGCTCGTATTTTAAATATTTTACAAAGTCGAACAACTTCAAAACCGAATTTTTTTTAATTCCTATATAAGGAAAAGTGCTGATTTATAAGTAAACGTATTTCCAGCGGTGCACCAGAATTCAATTGGAAGATTTTTATAATTTTATAATATCACATCAACTTTACCTCGTATTTATAACAAAGCTTTTATTGTTGAAAAAGAGTATATCGTTTCACTATATTTTATGTTTTAAATATTTTACAACGGCGGACAACTTCAAAAGCGATTTTTTTATAAATACGAGGTAAAATGGATGTGATATTATAAAATTAGCAATATCTTCGAATAGAATTCTGGTGCACGGCTGAAAGTTGGTTTTCTTATAAATCAGCACATTTTCTTATGTAGGAAGTAAAAAAAATTCGGTTTTGAAGTTGTTCGCTTTTGTAAAATATTAAAACATAAAATACATTGAAACGATCTACTCTGTTTCAAAAATGAAAGCTTTGTTATAATTGAGAGGTAAAGGAGATGTGATATTATAAAATTTGCAATATCTTCGAATAGAATTCTGGTACATGGCTGGAAATTGGTTTTCTTATAAATGAGCACATTTTCTTATGTAGTAAGTAAATAAAATTCGATTTTGAAGTTGTTCGCTTTTGTAAAATATTTAAAATATAAAATACAGTGAAACGATATACATACTTCAACAATGAAACCTTTGTTATAAATACGAGGTAAAATGGATGTGATATTATAAAATTAGCAATATCTTCGAATAGAATTCTGGTGCACGGCTGAAAGTTGGTTTTCTTATAAATCAGCACATTTTCTTATGTAGGAAGTAAAAAAAATTCGGTTTTGAAGTTGTTCGCTTTTGTAAAATATTAAAACATAAAATACATTGAAACGATCTACTCTGTTTCAACAATGAAAGCTTTGTTATAATTAAGAGGTAAAGGAGATGTGATATTATAAAATTTGCAATATCTTCGAATAGAATTCTGGTACATGGCTGGAAATTTGTTTTCTTATAAATCAGCATATTTTCTTATGTAGGAAGTAAAAAAAATTAAGTTTTGAAGTTTTTCGACTTTGTAAAATATTTAAAATTAAAATACAGTCAAACGATATACATTTTTCAACAATGAAACCTTTGTTATAAATACGAGGTAAAATGGATGTGATATTATAAAATCAGCAATATCTTCGAATAGAATTCTGGTGCACGGCTGGAAATTGGTTTTCTTATAAATGAGCACATTTTCTTATGTAGTAAGTAAATAAAATTCGATTTTGAAGTTGTTCGCTTTTGTAAAATATTTAAAATATAAAATACAGTGAAACGATATACATACTTCAACAATGAAACCTTTGTTATAAATACGAGGTAAAATGGATGTGATATTATAAAATTAGCAATATCTTCGAATAGAATTCTGGTGCACGGCTGAAAGTTGGTTTTCTTATAAATCAGCACATTTTCTTATGTAGGAAGTAAAAAAAATTCGGTTTTGAAGTTGTTCGCTTTTGTAAAATATTAAAACATAAAATACATTGAAACGATCTACTCTGTTTCAACAATGAAAGCTTTGTTATAATTAAGAGGTAAAGGAGATGTGATATTATAAAATTTGCAATATCTTCGAATAGAATTCTGGTACATGGCTGGAAATTTGTTTTCTTATAAATCAGCATATTTTCTTATGTAGGAAGTAAAAAAAAATTTGGTTTTGAAGTTGTTCCACTTCGTAAAATATTTAAAATATAAAATAGAGTAAAACGATATACATTTTTCAACAATGAAAACTTTGTTATTAAAACGAGTCAAAAAAGATACGGCACTATAAAATTAGCAATATCTGCGAATAGAAATCTGGTGCACGGCTGGGATTTGGTTTTCTTATAAATCAGCACATTTTCGTATGTAGGAAGTAAAAAAACTCCAATTTTAAAGTTGTTCGACTTTGAAAAATATTAAAAATATAAAATACAGTGAAACGATATACATTTTTCAACAATGAAACCTTTGTTATTAATACATGTTAAAGAAGATCTGATATTATAAAATTAGCAATATCTTCGAATTGATTTATGGTGCACAGCTGGAAATTCGTTTACTTGCAAATCAGCACGTTTTCTTATGTAGGAAGGAAAAAAAATTCGGTTTTGAAGTTGTTCGCTTTTGCAAAATATTTAAAATATAAAATACAGTGAAACGAAATGCATTTTTCTACAACGAAATCTTTGTTATTAATACGAGTTAAAAAAGATCTGATATTATAATACTAGCAATATATTCGAAAATAATTCTGGTGCACGGCTGGAAATTCTTTTACTTATACATCAGCACATTTTCTTATGTACGAAGTAAAAAAAATTCGGTTTTGAAGTTGTTTGACTTTGTAAATATTTAAAATATAAAACAAGGTGAAACCATATACATTTTTCAACAATGAAACCTTTGTTATAAATACGAGGTAAAATGGATGTGATATTATAAAATTAGCAATATCTTCAAATAGAATTCTGGTAAACTGCTGGAAATTGGTTTTCTTATAAATCAGCACATTTTCTTATGTAGGAAGTAAAAAAAAATCGGTTTTGAAGTTGTTCGCTTTTGTAAAATATTTAAAACATAAAATACATTGAAACGATCTACTCTGTTTCAACAATGAAAGCTTTGTTATAATTAAGAGGTAAAGGAGATGTGATCTTATAAAATTTGCAATATCTTCAAATAGAATTCTTGTGCACGGCTGGAAATTTGTTTTCTTATAAATCAGCACATTTTCTAATGTAGGAAGTAAAAAAAATTCGCTTTTGAAGTTGTTCGCTTTTGTAAAATATTTAAAATATAAAATACAGTGTAACGATCTACTCTGTTCTAACAATGAAACCTTTGTTATAAATACGATGTAAAGAAGATCTGATATTATAAAATTTGAAATATTTTCGAATAGAATTATGGTGCACGGCTGGAAATTGGTTTTCTTATAAATCAGCACATTTTCTTATGTAGGAAGGAAAAAAAATTCTGTTTTGAAGTTGTTCGCCTTTGTGAAAAATTTAGAATATAAAATACAGAGAAACGATATGCATTTTTCAACAATGAAACTTTTGTTATTAATATGAGTTTAAGAAGATCTGATATTATAAAATTAGCAATATCTTCGAATAGAATTCTGGTACACGGCTGGAAATTTGATTTCTTATAAATAAGCACATTTTCTTATGTAGGAAATAAAAAAAAGTCTGTTTTGAAGTTATTCGACTTTGTAAAATATTTAAAATATAAAACACAGTGAAACGATATACATTTTTCAACAATGAAACCTTTGTTATTAATACATGTTAAAGAAGATCTGATATTATAAAATTAGCAATATCTTCGAATAGATTTATGGTGCACAGCTGGAAATTCGTTTAGTTGCAAATCAGCACGTTTTCTTATGTAGGAAGGAAAAAAAAAATTCGGTTTTGAAGATGTTCGACTTTGTAAAATATTTAAAATATAAAATAGAGTAAAACGATATACATTTTTCAACAATGAAACCTTTGTCATTAATACGAGTTAAAGAAGATACGACACTATAAAATTAGCAATATCTTCGAATAGAATTCTGGTGCACGGCTGGGATTTGGTTTTCGTATAAATCAGCACATTTTCTTATGTAGGAAGTAAAAAAAAAATTCGGTTTTGAAGTTGTTCGCTTTTGCAAAATATTTAAAATATAAAATACAGTGAAACGAAATGTATTTTTCTACAATGAAACCTTTGTTATTAATACGAGTTAAAAAAGATCTGATATTATAAAACTAGCAATATATTCTAAAATAATTCTGGTGCACGGCTGGAAATTCTTTTACTTATACATCAGCACATTTTCTTATGTACGAAGTAAAAAAAATTCGGTTTTGAAGTTGTTTGACTTTGTAAATATTTAAAATATAAAACAAGGTGAAACCATATACATTTTTCAACAATGAAACCTTTGTTATAAATACGAGGTAAAATGGATGTGATATTATAAAATTAGCAATATCTTCAAATAGAATTCTGGTGCACGGCTGGAAATTGGTTTTCTTATAAATCATCACATTTTCTTATGTCGGAAGTAAAAAAAAATCGGTTTTGAAGTTGTTCGCTTTTGTAAAATATTTAAAATATAAAATACAGTGTAACGATCTACTCTGTTCTAACAATGAAACCTTTGTTATAAATACGATGTAAAGAAGATCTGATATTATAAAATTTGAAATATTTTCGAATAGAATTATGGTGCACGGCTGGAAATTGGTTTTCTTATAAATCAGCACATTTTCTTATGTAGGAAGGAAAAAAAAATTCTGTTTTGAAGTTGTTCACCTTTGTGAAAAATTTAAAATATAAAATACAGAGAAACGATATGCATTTTTCAACAATGAAACTTTTGTTATTAATATGAGTTTAAGAAGATCTGATATTATAAAATTAGCAATATCTTCGAATAGAATTCTGGTACACGGCTGGAAATTTGATTTCTTATAAATAAGCACATTTTCTTATGTAAGAAATAAAAAAAATTCTGTTTTGAAGTTATTCGACTTTGTAAAATATTTAAAATATAAAACACAGTGAAACGATATACATTTTTCAACAATGAAACCTTTGTTATTAATACATGTTAAAGAAGATCTGATATTATAAAATTAGCAATATCTTCGAATAGATTTATGGTGCACAGCTGGAAATTCGTTTACTTGCAAATCAGCACGTTTTCTTATGTAGGAAGGAAAAAAAATTCGGTTTTGAAGATGTTCGACTTTGTAAAATATTTAAAATATAAAATAGAGTAAAACGATATACATTTTTCAACAATGAAACCTTTGTCATTAATACGAGTTAAAGAAGATACGACACTATAAAATTAGCAATATCTTCGAATAGAATTCTGGTGCACGGCTGGGATTTGGTTTTCGTATAAATCAGCACATTTTCTTATGTAGGAAGTAAAAAAAAATTCGGTTTTGAAGTTGTTCGCTTTTGCAAAATATTTAAAATATAAAATACAGTGAAACGAAATGTATTTTTCTACAATGAAACCTTTGTTATTAATACGAGTTAAAAAAGATCTGATATTATAAAACTAGCAATATATTCGAAAATAATTCTGGTGCACGGCTGGAAATTCTTTTACTTATACATCAGCACATTTTCTTATGTACGAAGTAAAAAAAATTCGGTTTTGAAGTTGTTTGACTTTGTAAATATTTAAAATATAAAACAAGGTGAAACGATATACATTTTTCAACAATGAAACCTTTGTTATAAATACGAGGTAAAATGGATGTGATATTATAAAATTAGCAATATCTTCAAATAGAATTCTGGTGCACGGCTGGAAATTGGTTTTCTTATAAATTAGCACATTTTCTTATGTAGGAAGTAAAAAAAATTCGGTTTTGAAGTTGTTCGCTTTTGTAAAATATTTAAAATATAAAATACAGTGTAACGATCTACTCTGTTCTAACAATGAAACATTTGTTATAAATACGATGTAAAGAAGATCTGATATTATAAAATTTGAAATATTTTCGAATAGAATTATGGTGCACGGCTGGAAATTGGTTTTCTTATAAATCAGCACATTTTCTTATGTAGGAAGGAAAAAAAATTCTGTTTTGAAGTTGTTCGCCTTTGTGAAAAATTTAAAATATAAAATACAGAGAAACGATATGCATTTTTCAACAATGAAACTTTTGTTATTAATATGAGTTTAAGAAGATCTGATATTATAAAATTAGCAATATCTTCGAATAGAATTCTGGTACACGGCTGGAAATTTGATTTCTTATAAATAAGCACATTTTCTTATGTAAGAAATAAAAAAAATTCTGTTTTGAAGTTATTCGACTTTGTAAAATATTTAAAATATAAAACACAGTGAAACGATATACATTTTTCAACAATGAAACCTTTGTTATTAATACATGTTAAAGAAGATCTGATATTATAAAATTAGCAATATCTTCGAATAGATTTATGGTGCACAGCTGGAAATTCGTTTACTTGCAAATCAGCACGTTTTCTTATGTAGGAAGGAAAAAAAATTCGGTTTTGAAGATGTTCGACTTTGTAAAATATTTAAAATATAAAATAGAGTAAAACGATATACATTTTTCAACAATGAAACCTTTGTCATTAATACGAGTTAAAAAAGGTACGACACTATAAAATTAGCAATATCTTCGAATAGAATTCTGGTGCACTGCTGGGATTTGGTTTTCGTATAAATCAGCACATTTTCTTATGTAGGAAGTAAAAAAAAAATTCGGTTTTGAAGTTGTTCGCTTTTGCAAAATATTTAAAATATAAAATACAGTGAAACGAAATGTATTTTTCTACAATGAAACCTTTGTTATTAATACGAGTTAAAAAAGATCTGATATTATAAAACTAGCAATATATTCGAAAATAATTCTGGTGCACGGCTGGAAATTCTTTTACTTATACATCAGCACATTTTCTTATGTACGAAGTAAAAAAAATTCGGTTTTGAAGTTGTTTGACTTTGTAAATATTTAAAATATAAAACAAGGTGAAACGATATACATTTTTAAACAATGAAACCTTTGTTATAAATACGAGGTAAAATGGATGTGATATTATAAAATTAGCAATATCTTCAAATAGAATTCTGGTGCACGGCTGGAAATTGGTTTTCTTATAAATCAGCACATTTTCTTATGTAGGAAGTAAAAAAAATTCGGTTTTGAAGTTGTTCGCCTTTGCAAAATATTTAAAACATAAAATACATTGAAACGATCTACTCTGTTTCAACAATGAAAGCTTTTTTATAATTAAGAGGTAAAGGAGATGTGATATTATAAAATTAGAAATATTTTCGACTAGAATTATGGTTCACGGCTGGAAATTGGTTTTCTTATAAATCAGCACATTTTCTTATGTAGGAAGTAAAAAAAAATTCTGTTTTGAAGTTGTTCGCCTTTGTGAAAAATTTAAAATATAAAATTTAGAGAGACGATATGCATTTTTCAACAATGAAACCTTTGTTATTAATACGAGTTTAAGAAGATCTGATATAATAAAATTAGCAATATCTTCGAATAGAATTATGGTGCACGACTGGAATTTGGTTTTCTTATAAATCAGCAAGTTTTCTTATGTAGGAAATAAAAAAATTTGGTTTTGAAGTTATTCGACTTTGTAAAATATTTAACATATAAAACACAGTGAAACGATATACATTTTTCAACAATGAAAGCTTTGTTATAATTAAGAGGTAAAGGAGATGTGATATTATAAAATTAGCAGTATCTTCAAATAGAATTCTGGTGCACGTCTGGAAATTGGTTTTCTTATAAATCAGCCCATTTTCTTATTTAGGAAGTAAAAAAATCTGGTTTTGAAGTTGTTCGCATTTGTAAAATATTTGAAATATAAAATACAGTGAAACGATATAAATTTTTAACAATGAAACCCTTGTTATAAATACGATGTAAAGAAGATCTGATATTATAAAATTAGAAATATCTTCGCATAGAATTATGGTGCACGGCTGGAAATTGGTTTTCTTATAAATCAGCACATTTTCTTATGTAGGAAGTAAAAAAACTCCAATTTTGAAGTTGTTCCACTTTGTAAAATATTTAAAGTATGAAATACAGTGAGACGAACTACCCTGTTCCAACAATGAAACCTTTGTTATAAATAAGATGTAAAAAAGATCTGATATTATAAAATTAGCAATATCTTCAAATAGAATTCTGGTGCACGGCTGGAAATTGGTTTTCTTATAAATCAGCACGTTTTGTTATGTAGGAAGTAAAAAAGAATTCGGTTTTGAAGTTGTTCGACTTTGTAAAATATTTAAAATATAAAATAGAGTAAAACGATATACATTTTTCAACAATGAAACAATTGTTATTAATACGAGTTAAAGAAGATACGGCACTATAAAACTAGCAATATCTTCGAATAGAATTCTGGTGTACGGCTGGGATTTGGTTTTCTTATAAATCAGCACATTTTCTTATGTTAGGAAGTAAAAAAAATTCGGTTTTGATGTTGTTCGACTTTGGTAAAATATTTAAAATATAAAATACAGTGAAATGATCTACTCTCTTCTAACAATGAAATCTTTGTTATAAATACGATGTAAAGAAGATCTGATATTATGAAAGTAGAAATATCTTCGAAAATAATTCTGGTGCACGGCTGGAAATTCGTTTACTTATAAATCAGAGCACGTTTTCTTATGTAGGAAGTAAAAAAAAAAATCGCTTTTGAACTTGTTCGCCGTTGTAAAATATTTAAAACATAAAATATAGTGAAACGATATACTCTGTTTCAACAATAAAAGCTTTGTTATAAATACGAGGTAAAGTGGATGTGATATTATAAAATTATGAATATCTTCGAATAGAATTCTGGTGTACGGCTGGAAATTCGTTTACTTATAAATCTGCACATTTTCCTATGTAGAAAGTAAAAAATAATCGGTTTTGATGTTGTTCGAATTTGTAAAATATTTAAAATAAAAAATACAGAGAAACGATCTACTCTGTTCTAACAATGAAACCTTTGTTATAAATACGATGTAAAGATGATCTGATATTATAAAATTAGAAATATCTTCGAATAGAAATATGGTGCACGGCTGGAAATTGGTTTTCTTATAAATCAGCACATTTTCTTATGTAGGAAGTAAAAAAAAATTGGTTTTGATGTTGTTCGCCTTTGTAAAATATTTAAAATTAAAATACAGTCAAACGATATGCATTTTTCAACAATGAAACCTTTGTTATTAATACTAGTTAAAGAAGATCTGATATTATAAAATTAGCAATATCTTCGTATAGAATTCTGGTGTACGGCTGGAAATTCGTTTACTTATAAATCAGCACATTTTCTTATGTAGGAAGTAAAAAAAATTCGGTTTTGATGTTGTTCGACTTTGGTAAAATATTTAAAATATAAAATACAGTGAAACGATCTACTCTGTTCTAACAATGAAATCTTTGTTATAAATACGATGTAAAGAAGATCTGATATTATGAAAGTAGAAATATCTTCGAAAATAATTCTGGTGCAAGGCTGGAAATTCGTTTACTTATAAATCAGAGCACGTTTTCTTATGTAGGAAGTAAAAAAAAATCGCTTTTGAAGTTGTCCGCCGTTGTAAAATATTTAAAACATAAAATATAGTGAAACGATATACTCTGTTTCAACAATAAAAGCTTTGTTATAAATACGAGGTAAAGTTGATGTGATATTATAAAATTATAAAAATCTTCCAATAGAATTCTGGTGCACCGCTGGAAATACGTTTACTTATAAATCAGCACTTTTCCTTATATAGGAATTAAAAAAAATTCGGTTTTGAAGTTGTTCGACTTTGTAAAATATTTAAAATACGAGCAGGGAAGACCGAGCTATGCTCGGTCAAAATTAAATTTGAGTTCAAATATCATGACCCATGACCAAAATGACCCACTAATTGAATTTTCTCGAACATGTGACTTAGCCCAACAGTCCTTTCGTGCCCGAAAACCATAGGATGCAAAATTTAGTGTAAATAATCTGAGCCGTTTTTAAGATAAAATAGCTTGACCCATGACCAAAATCACCCACTAATTGAATTTTCTTGAACATGTGACCTAGCCCAACAGTCTTCTCGTGCTCGAAAACCATTGGATGCAAAATTTAATGTAAATTGAACCGCTTTTTAGATCTTCACCCACAATGACCCATGACCAAAATGACCAACTAATTGAATTTTCTAGAACATGTGACCTAGCCCAACAGTCTTCTCCTGCTCGAAAACCATTGGATGCAAAATTTAGTGTAAATTGAGCCGCTTTTTAGATTTTGACCCATAATGACCCAGAAATGACCCACTAATCGAATTTTCTCGAACATGTGATCTAGCCCAATGATTATCGCGTGCCCGAAACTCGTAGGATAGAAAATTTCGTCAAAATCGTTTGAACCGTTTTTTAGATACAATTAGCTTGACCATGATCCAAAGTGACCAAAATGACCCACTAATTGAATTTTCTCGAACATGTGACCTAGCCCAACAGTCTTCTCGTGCCGAAAAACCATTGGATGCAAAATTTAGTGTAAATTGAGCCGCTTTTTAGATCTTGACCCACAATGACCCAGAAATGACCCACTAATCGAATTTTCTCGAACATGTGATCTAGCCCAATGATTTTCGCGTGCCCGAAACTCGTAGGATAGAAAATTTCGTCAAAATCGTTTGAACCGTTTTTTAGATACAATTAGCTTGACCATGATCCAAAGTGACCAAAATGACCCACTAATTGAATTTACTCGAACATGTGACCTAGCCCAACAGTCTTCTCGTGCCGAAAAATCATTGGATGCAAAATTTAGTGTAAATTGAGCCGCTTTTTAGATCTAGACCCACAATGACTAAGAAATGACCCACTAATCGAATTTTCTCGAACATGTGAACTAGCCCAATAATTTTATCGTGCTCGAAACTCGTAGGACACAAAATTTAATAAAAATCGTTAGAGCCGTTTTTTAGATTAAATTAATTTGACCCGCGTTGACCCACAAATGACCCACTAATCGAAAGTTCTCGAACATGTGACCCAGCCCAATCGTCTTCTCGTGCCCGAAAATGGTCGGATACAAAATTTCGTCAAAATCGTTTGAACCGTTTTTTAGATACAATTAGCTCTACCATGACCCAAAATGACCCACTAATCGAATTTTCTCGAACATGTGACCTAGCCCAATGGTTTTCTGGTGCCCCAAAACGGTAGGATACAAAATTTCGTCAAAATCGTTAGAGCCGTTTTTAAGATAAAATTTGCATACATATGTATATACATACATATATACATATATATATATATATATATATATATATATATATATATATATATATAACCACACACAAGATTTGCTCGTACTAGAATATATGTTAAATAGCAGTGAAACGATATGCATTTTTCAACAATGAAATCTTTGTTATTAATACGAGTAAAAGAAGATCTGATATTATAAAAGTAGCAATATCTTCGAAAATAATTCTGGTGCACGGCTGGAAATTCGTTTACATATAAATCAGCCCATTTTCTTATGTACGAAGTAAAAAAAATTCGGTTTTGAAGTTGTTTGACTTTGTAAAATATTTAAAATATAAAACACAGTGAAACGATATACATTTTTCAATAATTAAAGCTTTGTTATAAATACGAGGTAAAATGGATTATAAAATTAGCAATATCTTCGAATAGAATTCTGGTGCACGGCTGGAAATTGGTTTTCTTATAAATCAGCACATTTTCTTATGTAGGAAGTAAAAAAAAAATCTGTTTTGAAGTTGTTCTCCTTTGTGAAAAATTTAAAATATAAAATACAGAGCAACGACATGCATTTTTCAACAGTGAAACTTTTGTTATTGATACAAGTTAAAGAAGATCTGATATTATAAAATTAGCAATATCTTCGAATAGATTTCTGGTACACAGCTGGAAATTTGTTTTCTTATAAATAAGCACATTTTCTTATGTAGGAAATAAAAAAAATTTGGTTTTGAAGTTGTTCGACTTTGTAAAATATTTAAAATATAAAATACAGTGACACGATATACATTTTTTAACAATGAAACCTTTGTTATAAATACGAGGTAAACTTGATGTGATATTATAAAATTATAAAAATCTGCCAATAGAATTCTGGTGCATGGCTGGAAATACGTTTACTTATAAATCAGCACTTTTCCTTAAATAGGAATTAAAAAAAAATTCGGTTTTTAAGTTGTTCGACTTTGTAAAATATTTAAAATATAAAATACAGTGTAACGATCTACTCTGTTCTAACAATGAAACCTTTGTTATAAATACGATGTAAAGAAGATCTGATATTATAAAATTTGAAATATTTTCGAATAGAATTATGGTGCACGGCTGGAAATTGGTTTTCTTATAAATCAGCACATTTTCTTATGTAGGAAGGAAAAAAAATTCTGTTTTGAAGTTGTTCGCCTTTGTGAAAAATTTAAAATATAAAATACAGAGAAACGATATGCATTTTTCAACAATGAAACTTTTGTTATTAATATGAGTTTAAGAAGATCTGATATTATAAAATTAGCAATATCTTCGAATAGAATTCTGGTACACGGCTGGAAATTTGATTTCTTATAAATAAGCACATTTTCTTATGTAAGAAATAAAAAAAATTCTGTTTTGAAGTTATTCGACTTTGTAAAATATTTAAAATATAAAACACAGTGAAACGATATACATTTTTCAACAATGAAACCTTTGTTATTAATACATGTTAAAGAAGATATGATATTATAAAATTAGCAATATCTTCGAATAGATTTATGGTGCACAGCTGGAAATTCGTTTACTTGCAAATCAGCACGTTTTCTTATGTAGGAAGGAAAAAAAATTCGGTTTTGAAGATGTTCGACTTTGTAAAATATTTAAAATATAAAATAGAGTAAAACGATATACATTTTTCAACAATGAAACCTTTGTCATTAATACGAGTTAAAGAAGATACGACACTATAAAATTAGCAATATCTTCGAATAGAATTCTGGTGCACGGCTGGGATTTGGTTTTCGTATAAATCAGCACATTTTCTTATGTAGGAAGTAAAAAAAAATTCGGTTTTGAAGTTGTTCGCTTTTGCAAAATATTTAAAATATAAAATACAGTGAAACGAAATGTATTTTTCTACAATGAAACCTTTGTTATTAATACGAGTTAAAAAAGATCTGATATTATAAAACTAGCAATATATTCGAAAATAATTCTGGTGCACGGCTGGAAATTCTTTTACTTATACATCAGCACATTTTCTTATGTACGAAGTAAAAAAAATTCGGTTTTGAAGTTGTTTGACTTTGTAAATATTTAAAATATAAAACAAGGTGAAACGATATACATTTTTCAACAATGAAACCTTTGTTATAAATACGAGGTAAAATGGTGTGATATTATAAAATTAGCAATATCTTCAAATAGAATTCTGGTGCACGGCTGGAAATTGGTTTTCTTATAAATTAGCACATTTTCTTATGTAGGAAGTAAAAAAAATTCGGTTTTGAAGTTGTTCGCTTTTGTAAAATATTTAAAATATAAAATACAGTGTAACGATCTACTCTGTTCTAACAATGAAACCTTTGTTATAAATACGATGTAAAGAAGATCTGATATTATAAAATTTGAAATATTTTCGAATAGAATTATGGTGCACGGCTGGAAATTGGTTTTCTTATAAATCAGCACATTTTCTTATGTAGGAAGGAAAAAAAATTCTGTTTTGAAGTTGTTCGCCTTTGTGAAAAATTTAAAATATAAAATACAGAGAAACGATATGCATTTTTCAACAATGAAACTTTTGTTATTAATATGAGTTTAAGAAGATCTGATATTATAAAATTAGCAATATCTTCGAATAGAATTCTGGTACACGGCTGGAAATTTGATTTCTTATAAATAAGCACATTTTCTTATGTAAGAAATAAAAAAAATTCTGTTTTGAAGTTATTCGACTTTGTAAAATATTTAAAATATAAAACACAGTGAAACGATATACATTTTTCAACAATGAAACCTTTGTTATTAATACATGTTAAAGAAGATCTGATATTATAAAATTAGCAATATCTTCGAATAGATTTATGGTGCACAGCTGGAAATTCGTTTACTTGCAAATCAGCACGTTTTCTTATGTAGGAAGGAAAAAAAATTCGGTTTTGAAGATGTTCGACTTTGTAAAATATTTAAAATATAAAATAGAGTAAAACGATATACATTTTTCAACAATGAAACCTTTGTCATTAATACGAGTTAAAAAAGGTACGACACTATAAAATTAGCAATATCTTCGAATAGAATTCTGGTGCACTGCTGGGATTTGGTTTTCGTATAAATCAGCACATTTTCTTATGTAGGAAGTAAAAAAAAATTCGGTTTTGAAGTTGTTCGCTTTTGCAAAATATTTAAAATATAAAATACAGTGAAACGAAATGTATTTTTCTACAATGAAACCTTTGTTATTAATACGAGTTAAAAAAGATCTGATATTATAAAACTAGCAATATATTCGAAAATAATTCTGGTGCACGGCTGGAAATTCTTTTACTTATACATCAGCACATTTTCTTATGTACGAAGTAAAAAAAATTCGGTTTTGAAGTTGTTTGACTTTGTAAATATTTAAAATATAAAACAAGGTGAAACGATATACATTTTTAAACAATGAAACCTTTGTTATAAATACGAGGTAAAATGGATGTGATATTATAAAATTAGCAATATCTTCAAATAGAATTCTGGTGCACGGCTGGAAATTGGTTTTCTTATAAATCAGCACATTTTCTTATGTAGGAAGTAAAAAAAATTCGGTTTTGAAGTTGTTCGCCTTTGCAAAATATTTAAAACATAAAATACATTGAAACGATCTACTCTGTTTCAACAATGAAAGCTTTGTTATAATTAAGAGGTAAAGGAGATGTGATATTATAAAATTAGAAATATTTTCGACTAGAATTATGGTTCACGGCTGGAAATTGGTTTTCTTATAAATCAGCACATTTTCTTATGTAGGAAGTAAAAAAAAATTCTGTTTTGAAGTTGTTCGCCTTTGTGAAAAATTTAAAATATAAAATTTAGAGAGACGATATGCATTTTTCAACAATGAAACCTTTGTTATTAATACGAGTTTAAGAAGATCTGATATAATAAAATTAGCAATATCTTCGAATAGAATTATGGTGCACGACTGGAATTTGGTTTTATTATAAATCAGCAAGTTTTCTTATGTAGGAAATAAAAAAATTTGGTTTTGAAGTTATTCGACTTTGTAAAATATTTAACATATAAAACACAGTGAAACGATATACATTTTTCAACAATGAAAGCTTTGTTATAATTAAGAGGTAAAGGAGATGTGATATTATAAAATTAGCAGTATCTTCAAATAGAATTCTGGTGCACGTCTGGAAATTGGTTTTCTTATAAATCAGCCCATTTTCTTATTTAGGAAGTAAAAAAATCTGGTTTTGAAGTTGTTCGCATTTGTAAAATATTTGAAATATAAAATACAGTGAAACGATATAAATTTTTAACAATGAAACCCTTGTTATAAATACGATGTAAAGAAGATCTGATATTATAAAATTAGAAATATCTTCGCATAGAATTATGGTGCACGGCTGGAAATTGGTTTTCTTATAAATCAGCACATTTTCTTATGTAGGAAGTAAAAAAACTCCAATTTTGAAGTTGTTCCACTTTGTAAAATATTTAAAGTATGAAATACAGTGAGACGAACTACCCTGTTCCAACAATGAAACCTTTGTTATAAATAAGATGTAAAAAAGATCTGATATTATAAAATTAGCAATATCTTCAAATAGAATTCTGGTGCACGGCTGGAAATTGGTTTTCTTATAAATCAGCACGTTTTGTTATGTAGGAAGTAAAAAAGAATTCGGTTTTGAAGTTGTTCGACTTTGTAAAATATTTAAAATATAAAATAGAGTAAAACGATATACATTTTTCAACAATGAAACAATTGTTATTAATACGAGTTAAAGAAGATACGGCACTATAAAACTAGCAATATCTTCGAATAGAATTCTGGTGTACGGCTGGGATTTGGTTTTCTTATAAATCAGCACATTTTCTTATGTTAGGAAGTAAAAAAAATTCGGTTTTGATGTTGTTCGACTTTGGTAAAATATTTAAAATATAAAATACAGTGAAATGATCTACTCTCTTCTAACAATGAAATCTTTGTTATAAATACGATGTAAAGAAGATCTGATATTATGAAAGTAGAAATATCTTCGAAAATAATTCTGGTGCACGGCTGGAAATTCGTTTACTTATAAATCAGAGCACGTTTTCTTATGTAGGAAGTAAAAAAAAAATCGCTTTTGAACTTGTTCGCCGTTGTAAAATATTTAAAACATAAAATATAGTGAAACGATATACTCTGTTTCAACAATAAAAGCTTTGTTATAAATACGAGGTAAAGTGGATGTGATATTATAAAATTATGAATATCTTCGAATAGAATTCTGGTGTACGGCTGGAAATTCGTTTACTTATAAATCTGCACATTTTCCTATGTAGAAAGTAAAAAATAATCGGTTTTGATGTTGTTCGAATTTGTAAAATATTTAAAATAAAAAATACAGAGAAACGATCTACTCTGTTCTAACAATGAAACCTTTGTTATAAATACGATGTAAAGATGATCTGATATTATAAAATTAGAAATATCTTCGAATAGAAATATGGTGCACGGCTGGAAATTGGTTTTCTTATAAATCAGCACATTTTCTTATGTAGGAAGTAAAAAAAAATTGGTTTTGATGTTGTTCGCCTTTGTAAAATATTTAAAATTAAAATACAGTCAAACGATATGCATTTTTCAACAATGAAACCTTTGTTATTAATACTAGTTAAAGAAGATCTGATATTATAAAATTAGCAATATCTTCGTATAGAATTCTGGTGTACGGCTGGAAATTCGTTTACTTATAAATCAGCACATTTTCTTATGTAGGAAGTAAAAAAAATTCGGTTTTGATGTTGTTCGACTTTGGTAAAATATTTAAAATATAAAATACAGTGAAACGATCTACTCTGTTCTAACAATGAAATCTTTGTTATAAATACGATGTAAAGAAGATCTGATATTATGAAAGTAGAAATATCTTCGAAAATAATTCTGGTGCAAGGCTGGAAATTCGTTTACTTATAAATCAGAGCACGTTTTCTTATGTAGGAAGTAAAAAAAAATCGCTTTTGAAGTTGTCCGCCGTTGTAAAATATTTAAAACATAAAATATAGTGAAACGATATACTCTGTTTCAACAATAAAAGCTTTGTTATAAATACGAGGTAAAGTTGATGTGATATTATAAAATTATAAAAATCTTCCAATAGAATTCTGGTGCACCGCTGGAAATACGTTTACTTATAAATCAGCACTTTTCCTTATATAGGAATTAAAAAAAAATTCGGTTTTTAAGTTGTTCGACTTTGTAAAATACTTAAAATATAAAATGCAGTGAAACGAAATGCATTTTTCAACAATGAAACCTTTGTTATAAATACGAGTTAAAGAATATACGACACTATAAAATTAGCAATATCTTCGAATAGAATTCTGGTGCACGGCTGGGATTTGGTTTTCTTATAAATCAGCACATTTTCTTATGTAGGAAGTAAAAAAAATTAGGTTTTGAAGTTGTTCGACTTTGTAAAATATTTAAAATATAAAATACAGTGAAACGAAATGTATTTTTCTACAATGAAACCTTTGTTATTAATACGAGTTAAAAAAGATCTGATATTATAAAACTAGCAATATATTCGAAAATAATTCTGGTGCACGGCTGGAAATTCTTTTACTTATACATCAGCACATTTTCTTATGTACGAAGTAAAAAAAATTCGGTTTTGAAGTTGTTTGACTTTGTAAATATTTAAAATATAAAACAAGGTGAAACGATATACATTTTTCAACAATGAAACCTTTGTTATAAATACGAGGTAAAATGGATGTGATATTATAAAATTAGCAATATCTTCAAATAGAATTCTGGTGCACGGCTGGAAATTGGTTTTCTTATAAATCAGCACATTTTCTTATGTAGGAAGTAAAAAAAATTCGGTTTTGAAGTTGTTCGCTTTTGTAAAATATTTAAAATATAAAATACAGTGTAACGATCTACTCTGTTCTAACAATGAAACCTTTGTTATAAATACGATGTAAAGAAGATCTGATATTATAAAATTTGAAATATTTTCGAATAGAATTATGGTGCACGGCTGGAAATTGGTTTTCTTATAAATCAGCACATTTTCTTATGTAGGAAGGAAAAAAAATTCTGTTTTGAAGTTGTTCGCCTTTGTGAAAAATTTAAAATATAAAATACAGAGAAACGATATGCATTTTTCAACAATGAAACTTTTGTTATTAATATGAGTTTAAGAAGATCTGATATTATAAAATTAGCAATATCTTCGAATAGAATTCTGGTACACGGCTGGAAATTTGATTTCTTATAAATAAGCACATTTTCTTATGTAAGAAATAAAAAAAATTCTGTTTTGAAGTTATTCGACTTTGTAAAATATTTAAAATATAAAACACAGTGAAACGATATACATTTTTCAACAATGAAACCTTTGTTATTAATACATGTTAAAGAAGATATGATATTATAAAATTAGCCATATCTTCGAATAGATTTATGGTGCACAGCTGGAAATTCGTTTACTTGCAAATCAGCACGTTTTCTTATGTAGGAAGGAAAAAAAATTCGGTTTTGAAGATGTTCGACTTTGTAAAATATTTAAAATATAAAATAGAGTAAAACGATATACATTTTTCAACAATGAAACCTTTGTCATTAATACGAGTTAAAGAAGATACGACACTATAAAATTAGCAATATCTTCGAATAGAATTCTGGTGCACGGCTGGGATTTGGTTTTCGTATAAATCAGCACATTTTCTTATGTAGGAAGTAAAAAAAAATTCGGTTTTGAAGTTGTTCGCTTTTGCAAAATATTTAAAATATAAAATACAGTGAAACGAAATGTATTTTTCTACAATGAAACCTTTGTTATTAATACGAGTTAAAAAAGATCTGATATTATAAAACTAGCAATATATTCGAAAATAATTCTGGTGCACGGCTGGAAATTCTTTTACTTATACATCAGCACATTTTCTTATGTACGAAGTAAAAAAAATTCGGTTTTGAAGTTGTTTGACTTTGTAAATATTTAAAATATAAAACAAGGTGAAACGATATACATTTTTCAACAATGAAACCTTTGTTATAAATACGAGGTAAAATGGTGTGATATTATAAAATTAGCAATATCTTCAAATAGAATTCTGGTGCACGGCTGGAAATTGGTTTTCTTATAAATTAGCACATTTTCTTATGTAGGAAGTAAAAAAAATTCGGTTTTGAAGTTGTTCGCTTTTGTAAAATATTTAAAATATAAAATACAGTGTAACGATCTACTCTGTTCTAACAATGAAACCTTTGTTATAAATACGATGTAAAGAAGATCTGATATTATAAAATTTGAAATATTTTCGAATAGAATTATGGTGCACGGCTGGAAATTGGTTTTCTTATAAATCAGCACATTTTCTTATGTAGGAAGGAAAAAAAATTCTGTTTTGAAGTTGTTCGCCTTTGTGAAAAATTTAAAATATAAAATACAGAGAAACGATATGCATTTTTCAACAATGAAACTTTTGTTATTAATATGAGTTTAAGAAGATCTGATATTATAAAATTAGCAATATCTTCGAATAGAATTCTGGTACACGGCTGGAAATTTGATTTCTTATAAATAAGCACATTTTCTTATGTAAGAAATAAAAAAAATTCTGTTTTGAAGTTATTCGACTTTGTAAAATATTTAAAATATAAAACACAGTGAAACGATATACATTTTTCAACAATGAAACCTTTGTTATTAATACATGTTAAAGAAGATCTGATATTATAAAATTAGCAATATCTTCGAATAGATTTATGGTGCACAGCTGGAAATTCGTTTACTTGCAAATCAGCACGTTTTCTTATGTAGGAAGGAAAAAAAATTCGGTTTTGAAGATGTTCGACTTTGTAAAATATTTAAAATATAAAATAGAGTAAAACGATATACATTTTTCAACAATGAAACCTTTGTCATTAATACGAGTTAAAAAAGGTACGACACTATAAAATTAGCAATATCTTCGAATAGAATTCTGGTGCACTGCTGGGATTTGGTTTTCGTATAAATCAGCACATTTTCTTATGTAGGAAGTAAAAAAAAATTCGGTTTTGAAGTTGTTCGCTTTTGCAAAATATTTAAAATATAAAATACAGTGAAACGAAATGTATTTTTCTACAATGAAACCTTTGTTATTAATACGAGTTAAAAAAGATCTGATATTATAAAACTAGCAATATATTCGAAAACAATTCTGGTGCACGGCTGGAAATTCTTTTACTTATACATCAGCACATTTTCTTATGTACGAAGTAAAAAAAATTCGGTTTTGAAGTTGTTTGACTTTGTAAATATTTAAAATATAAAACAAGGTGAAACGATATACATTTTTAAACAATGAAACCTTTGTTATAAATACGAGGTAAAATGGATGTGATATTATAAAATTAGCAATATCTTCAAATAGAATTCTGGTGCACGGCTGGAAATTGGTTTTCTTATAAATCAGCACATTTTCTTATGTAGGAAGTAAAAAAAATTCGGTTTTGAAGTTGTTCGCCTTTGCAAAATATTTAAAACATAAAATACATTGAAACGATCTACTCTGTTTCAACAATGAAAGCTTTGTTATAATTAAGAGGTAAAGGAGATGTGATATTATAAAATTAGAAATATTTTCGACTAGAATTATGGTTCACGGCTGGAAATTGGTTTTCTTATAAATCAGCACATTTTCTTATGTAGGAAGTAAAAAAAAATTCTGTTTTGAAGTTGTTCGCCTTTGTGAAAAATTTAAAATATAAAATTTAGAGAGACGATATGCATTTTTCAACAATGAAACCTTTGTTATTAATACGAGTTTAAGAAGATCTGATATAATAAAATTAGCAATATCTTCGAATAGAATTATGGTGCACGACTGGAATTTGGTTTTCTTATAAATCAGCAAGTTTTCTTATGTAGGAAATAAAAAAATTTGGTTTTGAAGTTATTCGACTTTGTAAAATATTTAACATATAAAACACAGTGAAACGATATACATTTTTCAACAATGAAAGCTTTGTTATAATTAAGAGGTAAAGGAGATGTGATATTATAAAATTAGCAGTATCTTCAAATAGAATTCTGGTGCACGTCTGGAAATTGGTTTTCTTATAAATCAGCCCATTTTCTTATTTAGGAAGTAAAAAAATCTGGTTTTGAAGTTGTTCGCATTTGTAAAATATTTGAAATATAAAATACAGTGAAACGATATAAATTTTTAACAATGAAACCCTTGTTATAAATACGATGTAAAGAAGATCTGATATTATAAAATTAGAAATATCTTCGCATAGAATTATGGTGCACGGCTGGAAATTGGTTTTCTTATAAATCAGCACATTTTCTTATGTAGGAAGTAAAAAAACTCCAATTTTGAAGTTGTTCCACTTTGTAAAATATTTAAAGTATGAAATACAGTGAGACGAACTACCCTGTTCCAACAATGAAACCTTTGTTATAAATAAGATGTAAAAAAGATCTGATATTATAAAATTAGCAATATCTTCAAATAGAATTCTGGTGCACGGCTGGAAATTGGTTTTCTTATAAATCAGCACGTTTTGTTATGTAGGAAGTAAAAAAGAATTCGGTTTTGAAGTTGTTCGACTTTGTAAAATATTTAAAATATAAAATAGAGTAAAACGATATACATTTTTCAACAATGAAACAATTGTTATTAATACGAGTTAAAGAAGATACGGCACTATAAAACTAGCAATATCTTCGAATAGAATTCTGGTGTACGGCTGGGATTTGGTTTTCTTATAAATCAGCACATTTTCTTATGTTAGGAAGTAAAAAAAATTCGGTTTTGATGTTGTTCGACTTTGGTAAAATATTTAAAATATAAAATACAGTGAAATGATCTACTCTCTTCTAACAATGAAATCTTTGTTATAAATACGATGTAAAGAAGATCTGATATTATGAAAGTAGAAATATCTTCGAAAATAATTCTGGTGCACGGCTGGAAATTCGTTTACTTATAAATCAGAGCACGTTTTCTTATGTAGGAAGTAAAAAAAAAAATCGCTTTTGAACTTGTTCGCCGTTGTAAAATATTTAAAACATAAAATATAGTGAAACGATATACTCTGTTTCAACAATAAAAGCTTTGTTATAAATACGAGGTAAAGTGGATGTGATATTATAAAATTATGAATATCTTCGAATAGAATTCTGGTGTACGGCTGGAAATTCGTTTACTTATAAATCTGCACATTTTCCTATGTAGAAAGTAAAAAATAATCGGTTTTGATGTTGTTCGAATTTGTAAAATATTTAAAATAAAAAATACAGAGAAACGATCTACTCTGTTCTAACAATGAAACCTTTGTTATAAATACGATGTAAAGATGATCTGATATTATAAAATTAGAAATATCTTCGAATAGAAATATGGTGCACGGCTGGAAATTGGTTTTCTTATAAATCAGCACATTTTCTTATGTAGGAAGTAAAAAAAAATTGGTTTTGATGTTGTTCGCCTTTGTAAAATATTTAAAATTAAAATACAGTCAAACGATATGCATTTTTCAACAATGAAACCTTTGTTATTAATACTAGTTAAAGAAGATCTGATATTATAAAATTAGCAATATCTTCGTATAGAATTCTGGTGTACGGCTGGAAATTCGTTTACTTATAAATCAGCACATTTTCTTATGTAGGAAGTAAAAAAAATTCGGTTTTGATGTTGTTCGACTTTGGTAAAATATTTAAAATATAAAATACAGTGAAACGATCTACTCTGTTCTAACAATGAAATCTTTGTTATAAATACGATGTAAAGAAGATCTGATATTATGAAAGTAGAAATATCTTCGAAAATAATTCTGGTGCAAGGCTGGAAATTCGTTTACTTATAAATCAGAGCACGTTTTCTTATGTAGGAAGTAAAAAAAAATCGCTTTTGAAGTTGTCCGCCGTTGTAAAATATTTAAAACATAAAATATAGTGAAACGATATACTCTGTTTCAACAATAAAAGCTTTGTTATAAATACGAGGTAAAGTTGATGTGATATTATAAAATTATAAAAATCTTCCAATAGAATTCTGGTGCACCGCTGGAAATACGTTTACTTATAAATCAGCACTTTTCCTTATATAGGAATTAAAAAAAATTCGGTTTTGAAGTTGTTCGACTTTGTAAAATATTTAAAATACGAGCAGGGAAGACCGAGCTATGCTCGGTCAAAATTAAATTTGAGTTCAAATATCATGACCCATGACCAAAATGACCCACTAATTGAATTTTCTCGAACATGTGACTTAGCCCAACAGTCCTTTCGTGCCCGAAAACCATAGGATGCAAAATTTAGTGTAAATAATCTGAGCCGTTTTTAAGATAAAATAGCTTGACCCATGACCAAAATCACCCACTAATTGAATTTTCTTGAACATGTGACCTAGCCCAACAGTCTTCTCGTGCTCGAAAACCATTGGATGCAAAATTTAATGTAAATTGAACCGCTTTTTAGATCTTCACCCACAATGACCCATGACCAAAATGACCAACTAATTGAATTTTCTAGAACATGTGACCTAGCCCAACAGTCTTCTCCTGCTCGAAAACCATTGGATGCAAAATTTAGTGTAAATTGAGCCGCTTTTTAGATTTTGACCCATAATGACCCAGAAATGACCCACTAATCGAATTTTCTCGAACATGTGATCTAGCCCAATGATTATCGCGTGCCCGAAACTCGTAGGATAGAAAATTTCGTCAAAATCGTTTGAACCGTTTTTTAGATACAATTAGCTTGACCATGATCCAAAGTGACCAAAATGACCCACTAATTGAATTTTCTCGAACATGTGACCTAGCCCAACAGTCTTCTCGTGCCGAAAAACCATTGGATGCAAAATTTAGTGTAAATTGAGCCGCTTTTTAGATCTTGACCCACAATGACCCAGAAATGACCCACTAATCGAATTTTCTCGAACATGTGATCTAGCCCAATGATTTTCGCGTGCCCGAAACTCGTAGGATAGAAAATTTCGTCAAAATCGTTTGAACCGTTTTTTAGATACAATTAGCTTGACCATGATCCAAAGTGACCAAAATGACCCACTAATTGAATTTACTCGAACATGTGACCTAGCCCAACAGTCTTCTCGTGCCGAAAAATCATTGGATGCAAAATTTAGTGTAAATTGAGCCGCTTTTTAGATCTAGACCCACAATGACTAAGAAATGACCCACTAATCGAATTTTCTCGAACATGTGAACTAGCCCAATAATTTTATCGTGCTCGAAACTCGTAGGACACAAAATTTAATAAAAATCGTTAGAGCCGTTTTTTAGATTAAATTAATTTGACCCGCGTTGACCCACAAATGACCCACTAATCGAAAGTTCTCGAACATGTGACCCAGCCCAATCGTCTTCTCGTGCCCGAAAATGGTCGGATACAAAATTTCGTCAAAATCGTTTGAACCGTTTTTTAGATACAATTAGCTCTACCATGACCCAAAATGACCCACTAATCGAATTTTCTCGAACATGTGACCTAGCCCAATGGTTTTCTGGTGCCCCAAAACGGTAGGATACAAAATTTCGTCAAAATCGTTAGAGCCGTTTTTAAGATAAAATTTGCATACATATGTATATACATACATATATATATATATATATATATATATATATATATATATATATATATATATATATATATATATAACCACACACAAGATTTGCTCGTACTAGAATATATGTTAAATAGCAGTGAAACGATATGCATTTTTCAACAATGAAATCTTTGTTATTAATACGAGTAAAAGAAGATCTGATATTATAAAAGTAGCAATATCTTCGAAAATAATTCTGGTGCACGGCTGGAAATTCGTTTACATATAAATCAGCCCATTTTCTTATGTACGAAGTAAAAAAAATTCGGTTTTGAAGTTGTTTGACTTTGTAAAATATTTAAAATATAAAACACAGTGAAACGATATACATTTTTCAATAATTAAAGCTTTGTTATAAATACGAGGTAAAATGGATTATAAAATTAGCAATATCTTCGAATAGAATTCTGGTGCACGGCTGGAAATTGGTTTTCTTATAAATCAGCACATTTTCTTATGTAGGAAGTAAAAAAAAAATCTGTTTTGAAGTTGTTCTCCTTTGTGAAAAATTTAAAATATAAAATACAGAGCAACGACATGCATTTTTCAACAGTGAAACTTTTGTTATTGATACAAGTTAAAGAAGATCTGATATTATAAAATTAGCAATATCTTCGAATAGATTTCTGGTACACAGCTGGAAATTTGTTTTCTTATAAATAAGCACATTTTCTTATGTAGGAAATAAAAAAAATTTGGTTTTGAAGTTGTTCGACTTTGTAAAATATTTAAAATATAAAATACAGTGACACGATATACATTTTTTAACAATGAAACCTTTGTTATAAATACGAGGTAAACTTGATGTGATATTATAAAATTATAAAAATCTGCCAATAGAATTCTGGTGCATGGCTGGAAATACGTTTACTTATAAATCAGCACTTTTCCTTAAATAGGAATTAAAAAAAAATTCGGTTTTTAAGTTGTTCGACTTTGTAAAATACTTAAAATATAAAATGCAGTGAAACGAAATGCATTTTTCAACAATGAAACCTTTGTTATAAATACGAGTTAAAGAATATACGACACTATAAAATTAGCAATATCTTCGAATAGAATTCTGGTGCACGGCTGGGATTTGGTTTTCTTATAAATCAGCACATTTTCTTATGTAGGAAGTAAAAAAAATTAGGTTTTGAAGTTGTTCGACTTTGTAAAATATTTAAAATATAAAATACAGTGAAACGAAATGTATTTTTCTACAATGAAACCTTTGTTATTAATACGAGTTAAAAAAGATCTGATATTATAAAACTAGCAATATATTCGAAAATAATTCTGGTGCACGGCTGGAAATTCTTTTACTTATACATCAGCACATTTTCTTATGTACGAAGTAAAAAAAATTCGGTTTTGAAGTTGTTTGACTTTGCAAATATTTAAAATATAAAACAAGGTGAAACGATATACATTTTTCAACAATGAAACCTTTGTTATAAATACGAGGTAAAATGGATGTGATATTATAAAATTAGCAATATCTTCAAATAGAATTCTGGTGCACGGCTGGAAATTGGTTTTCTTATAAATCAGCACATTTTCTTATGTAGGAAGTAAAAAAAATTCGGTTTTGAAGTTGTTCGCTTTTGTAAAATATTTAAAATATAAAATACAGTGTAACGATCTACTCTGTTCTAACAATGAAACCTTTGTTATAAATACGATGTAAAGAAGATCTGATATTATAAAATTTGAAATATTTTCGAATAGAATTATGGTGCACGGCTGGAAATTGGTTTTCTTATAAATCAGCACATTTTCTTATGTAGGAAGGAAAAAAAATTCTGTTTTGAAGTTGTTCGCCTTTGTGAAAAATTTAAAATATAAAATACAGAGAAACGATATGCATTTTTCAACAATGAAACTTTTGTTATTAATATGAGTTTAAGAAGATCTGATATTATAAAATTAGCAATATCTTCGAATAGAATTCTGGTACACGGCTGGAAATTTGATTTCTTATAAATAAGCACATTTTCTTATGTAAGAAATAAAAAAAATTCTGTTTTGAAGTTATTCGACTTTGTAAAATATTTAAAATATAAAACACAGTGAAACGATATACATTTTTCAACAATGAAACCTTTGTTATTAATACATGTTAAAGAAGATATGATATTATAAAATTAGCAATATCTTCGAATAGATTTATGGTGCACAGCTGGAAATTCGTTTACTTGCAAATCAGCACGTTTTCTTATGTAGGAAGGAAAAAAAATTCGGTTTTGAAGATGTTCGACTTTGTAAAATATTTAAAATATAAAATAGAGTAAAACGATATACATTTTTCAACAATGAAACCTTTGTCATTAATACGAGTTAAAGAAGATACGACACTATAAAATTAGCAATATCTTCGAATAGAATTCTGGTGCACGGCTGGGATTTGGTTTTCGTATAAATCAGCACATTTTCTTATGTAGGAAGTAAAAAAAAATTCGGTTTTGAAGTTGTTCGCTTTTGCAAAATATTTAAAATATAAAATACAGTGAAACGAAATGTATTTTTCTACAATGAAACCTTTGTTATTAATACGAGTTAAAAAAGATCTGATATTATAAAACTAGCAATATATTCGAAAATAATTCTGGTGCACGGCTGGAAATTCTTTTACTTATACATCAGCACATTTTCTTATGTACGAAGTAAAAAAAATTCGGTTTTGAAGTTGTTTGACTTTGTAAATATTTAAAATATAAAACAAGGTGAAACGATATACATTTTTCAACAATGAAACCTTTGTTATAAATACGAGGTAAAATGGATGTGATATTATAAAATTAGCAATATCTTCAAATAGAATTCTGGTGCACGGCTGGAAATTGGTTTTCTTATAAATCAGCACATTTTCTTATGTAGGAAGTAAAAAAAATTCGGTTTTGAAGTTGTTCGCCTTTGCAAAATATTTAAAACATAAAATACATTGAAACGATCTACTCTGTTTCAACAATGAAAGCTTCCCAACAAACACGTCATATGTGGCCGCTTGCTGTGAACATTATGGCCAAATATTTTTGCGGCAATTTGTATCCAGCCACCATTGTATATTAACTGATGCGCCGCTACATCCGGTAGCATTCGACTAACGGATAACGGGCGAGCGCAGAGAAAACTACTGCATTTTCCGCGCTCAGTAGCCACTAAAGTTAAACTTTAGGCCAGCTTGTAAAAGCCTGTCATCACCTAGAAAACAGAAGGCCAGTGTCGTCTACTTGATATAATGTTGATATACAAGTACTAGACAGAGAGAAATCTTTTTTCCTCACTTTTTCAGCATAATTTTCGTTATTTAAAATTTGTTTTTCTATGAAAGCATATTAAGTAAGATAAGTTTCCAGCCAGCGTATAAAAGTCCTTCATAATCTAGAAAATAGAAGGCCAGTGCTAAGTAGTTGATATTTTGATTATAGGAGATAAAAAAAATATTTTTTCAAAATAATTTTCGCTGTTTAAAGAACATTGTTTAATTAGATGAACGTATTAAAATAATAATAATAATAATAATAATAATAATAATAATAATAATAGTAATTTCGATTTTATGCACTAAAATATATATTTGAAAATTTTTCTTTCTCTTTGCTTTTACCTATTTTTGTAAATTACAAATAAAATTAACTTGTTTGCAAAGTATTTCTCAGGCGGTTCTCAAATTCCCTACTCAACAAACGCGAAACTTCCTGACACTCTTCTGATTCATTTTGAAACGTGAAGTCATAAAATTGACAGGGGTCACTGTTGAAGTGATTTGGAATCAAATGGCGTTTTTCATTTTTGATAAATAATTGATTGCGTTATAAGCGATTTTTGTAACGTGACCACAGATTTTTCTCTTTTCCCACACTGTCGCGCCGGAAATTTGGTTCAAAACGTCACATTTGACAATATTTTCTGAAAGATCTTTCGTCATTACTAAAAAATCGAAAACTCTGTTCGATTACATAGCTTCTGAATAAGAACACCTGCCAATTTTAGGCATTTTCGAACAAAACTGAATTCAGAAATGTGTCAGAAACTATCTGATTTCGATTTGAGAACAGCCTTAATACACTGAATTTTCTTATGAACACACTGGAATAAAAATGAATATCCTTAAAATTTTAAACAAATTCAGACCTAAACAATATACTACTAATATATAATTCACTTTTTACAATTCGGTGTTGCAACTAATTTTTAATATCGTATGAAATTTGTTTAAAAAAGTTTTTTTTTTCCAGATGATCAAAATTAAATAATATTTTAAAGGAAAAATATGTATATAATTGAAAGCAAGACAAAAAGACGAAGTGATTTATTTTATAAGGCATATGCCGCTTTATAAAATACATTAAAATATTTTGTCCCTCCCGCCCCCCCCCCCCCTCCTCTTCAAAAAGGCTTCCATGTATTAGTAAATTAGAGTTTCGGTTGAAGGACGCATTGGAAGAGACGCGGGGGATCAAGGTCAAGATAGGGGAGACTGAAAATTCTCGGAAGACACACGCCCGAGGCTCAAATCTGGCTTTTTTTGACTAGTCATTCTCATTTAGTTAGAGAGAGCGCTTAAGAGATGTTGCCTGTTTATATCTTGTATGAGAGAAGCGAACCAGTAATTTCTTAAACATTGGTAAGGTTTTATCAGTTTGTCTATTCATTAAATATATATGTTGTGATAATCTTTTTTGCATCATTTGATTCACGATAGAATTATTTTTTATAAAACCGCACGAAATTTTTAACGTGCTTTTCTTTTCAAAATGTAGAATGATATTTATTTTACAATTGCTTATTTCATGAGATTCACTGATACTGTACTTTATTGCTTAAGGACGTTCTCAAACCCTGACCCATTTCTCAATTAATTTTTGTTTAGAAACACATAAAACGTGCAGGTGTTGTTATTCAGAAACTATGTAATTGAAAGACGTTTTTCATTTTTTGTTAAAGGCAGACGATATTTCGTAAAATACTGTCAAAGTCGGCATTTTGAACTGAATTCCCAAAGCGGCTGCTTGAGAAAGGGAATAAAATTGTCGTTAAAAATCCTTATAATTCGATAAGCATTTTATTTATCAGAAAATGGAAAACTCATTTCGATTTCAAATCACTTCAACAGTCAGGCATACCAATTTTATTCCTTTACGTTTTAAGATGTGTCACAAAGTTCCGTGTTGTCGAGCAGGCAATTTGAGAACCACCTTAAAATAGAAAATATTGAGATTTAATTTTCTGTCAATTTTTTTTTCTTTAACGCTTTTTAAATCTATTAAATAATATTTTCCGATAATGCATATGATTTAAAAATAATCTATAATAATAAACTATAAAAATAATCTATAATAATAAACTATAATAATAACTACAATATATAATAAACTGTAATTTATTTAAAATAATTATTTTAGCATTATATAATAATTTTTAAAGACGTTTTTTCCTCTCTTTTTCTGAGTGTGGAAAATAATTGTTCTCAAAGAAAATTGTAAATTTTAATACAATTTAGAAAACTAGAATAAGAAAAAAACATTAAAAATTTCATGACAATTTCAAATTACTGAATTTTCATGTGAAAAGATTAGAATATTATTATTATTATTTTAATATTTGGCTATTAAACTTTAAAAGATAAATAATCATAAAAAACTGGTCATTCATGGACTATATAAAATAAAAATGTATTGCAATTTTCTTTTATTTATTTATTTTATTACTTAGGTGAAAATTAATATTCATAAAATTAAAATGATGCAAAAATGTTTTTTTTTTATTATCAATAATGATTTAATGAATAGACATCTTATACTGGTAACATACTTAACAATAATTTATTTTAAAACCATTGTGAAAAAAAAAGAAAGAAAAAAACTAACATTAGACATACATACACATTAAAGATTATTTAAGCACCAATTCAAATTTTATTCTGTTAAAAAATGCTTTTTAGAAAATTATTTAAATTATAAAGTGTTTTTGCGTGAAAGTAAGTGCTAATTAATAATCATTTAGGTTCACTTTTCAAGAAAACTATAAGTTCAAATTACCTTGTTTTTTTCTTTTGTTTTTTTTCAAAACAAAATACTTGACATAGTGAATGAATTAGTTTTTTTTAATCATGTACTTTTAAAATTTATATGAAATATGATTATTTAAAAATGACATTGGATAAAAATTTTAAATATATATAATTGAAAAAATGAAATTAATTCACTATGTCAAACATTGTGTTTCTCAAATTTTTGACAAAAAAAATCAAGGTAATTGAATTTATAATTTTCTTGAAAAGTGTACATAAATGATTATTAGTACTTTATTGCACGCAAAAACACTTTATCATTTAAATAAACTCCTAAAAAATATTTTCTTTTATAGAATAAATTTTGATTTATGCCTAAATAATCTTTATTGGGCGACAATGGCTGGGTTTTGGCTAGCTTACATTTATAATACCCAAAAAAAGCATTTTTGTGGGCAATTTTGGGCTGGATTTAATTCTTGAAAACCACAAATGGCGTTGCTACGGCAAGTTTCTGGCTAGCTTTTATTCATTATGATTTTTAATGGCCTAGCTATGGCTAGTTTCCATTAATAATTGCCATTTAAAGTATAATTGTGGCCAGTTTTAGGCAATCTATCATTTATGATTAACCGTTAGTGGCCTAATTATGGGGATCTTATTGTATTTCTGGCCAATTCTGTTGCGGCCGCATTATGGCCAGCGTGACAGTTTTTTTAAGTTGCCATTACGGCCAATGATAGCGGCCCTCCATCTGACAGTTTGGGCCAAAGCTAACGTAGCCATCAGTGGCCCGAAAGTTCTGTGTTCGTTGGGTTTGTTATAATTAAGAGGTAAAGAAGATGTGATATTATAAAATTAGAAATATTTTCGACTAGAATTATGGTGCACGGCTGGAAATTGGTTTTCTTATAAATCAGCACATTTTCTTATGTAGGAAGTAAAAAAAAATTCTGTTTTGAAGTTGTTCGCCTTTGTGAAAAATTTAAAATATAAAATTTAGAGAGACGATATGCATTTTTCAACAATGAAACCTTTGTTATTAATACGAGTTTAAGAAGATCTGATATAATAAAATTAGCAATAACTTCGAATAGAATTCTTGTACACGGCTGGAAATTTGCTTTCTTATAAATAAGCACATTTTCTTATGTAGGAAATAAAAAAATTTGGTTTTGAAGTTATTCGACTTTGTAAAATATTTAACATATAAAACACAGTGAAACGATATACATTTTTCAACAATGAAAGCTTTGTTATAATTAAGAGGTAAAGGAGATGTGATATTATAAAATTAGCAGTATCTTCAAATAGAATTCTGGTGCACGGCTGGAAATTGGTTTTCTTATAAATCAGCCCATTTTCTTATTTAGGAAGTAAAAAAATCCGGTTTTGAAGTTGTTCACATTTGTAAAATATTTGAAATATAAAATACAGTGAAACGATATACATTTTTCAACAATGAAACCCTTGTTATAAATACGATGTAAAGAAGATCTGATATTATAAAATTAGAAATATCTTCGCATAGAATTATGGTGCACGGCTGGAAATTGGTTTTCTTACAAATCAGCACATTTTCTTATGTAGGAAGTAAAAAAAAATTCGGTTTTGAAGTTGTTCGCTTTTGTAAAATATTTAAAACATAAAATACATTGAAAAGATCTACTCTGTTTCAACAATGAAAGCTTTGTTATAATTAAGAGGTAAAGGAGATGTGATATTATAAAATTTGCAATATCTTCGAATAGAATTCTGGTAAACGGCTGGAAATTTGTTTTCTTATAAATCAGCACATTTTCTTATGTAGGAAGTAAAAAAACTCCAATTTTGAAGTTGTTCCACTTTGTAAAATATTTAAAGTATGAAATACAGTGAGACGAACTACCCTGTTCCAACAATGAAACCTTTGTTATAAATAAGATGTAAAAAAGATCTGATATTATAAAATTAGCAATATCTTCAAATAGAATTCTGGTGCACGGCTGGAAATTGGTTTTCTTATAAATCAGCACGTTTTGTTATGTAGGAAGTAAAAAAGAATTCGGTTTTGAAGTTGTTCGACTTTGTAAAATATTTAAAATATAAAATAGAGTAAAACGATATACATTTTTCAACAATGAAACAATTGTTATTAATACGAGTTAAAGAAGATACGGCACTATAAAATTAGCAATATCTTCGAATAGAATTCTGGTGTACGGCTGGGATTTGGTTTTCTTATAAATCAGCACATTTTCTTATGTTAGGAAGTAAAAAAATTCGGTTTTGATGTTGTTCGACTTTGGTAAAATATTTAAAATATAAAATACAGTGAAATGATCTACCCTGTTCTAACAATGAAATCTTTGTTATAAATACGATGTAAAGAAGATCTGATATTATGAAAGTAGAAATATCTTCGAAAATAATTCTGGTGCACGGCTGGAATTTCGTTTACTTATAAATCAGAGCACGTTTTCTTATGTAGGAAGTAAAAAAAAAAATCGCTTTTGAACTTGTTCGCCGTTGTAAAATATTTAAAACATAAAATATAGTGAAACGATATACTCTGTTTCAACAATAAAAGCTTTGTTATAAATACGAGGTAAAGTGGATGTGATATTATAAAATTATGAATATCTTCGAATAGAATTCTGGTGTACGGCTGGAAATTCCTTTACGTATAAATCTGCACATTTTCTTATGTAGAAAGTAAAAAAAAATCGGTTTTGATGTTGTTCGAATTTGTAAAATATTTAAAATAAAAAATACAGAGAAACGATCTACTCTGTTCTAACAATGAAACCTTTGTTATAAATACGATGTAAAGATGATCTGATATTATAAAATTAGAAATATCTTCGAATAGAAATATGGTGCACGGCTGGAAATTTGTTTTCTTATAAATCAGCACATTTTCTTATGTAGGAAGTAAAAAAAAATTGGTTTTGATGTTGTTCGCCTTTGTAAAATATTTAAAATTAAAATACAGTGAAACGATATGCATTTTTCAACAATGAAACCTTTGTTATTAATACTAGTTAAAGAAGATCTGATATTATAAAATTAGCAATATCTTCGAATAGAATTCTGGTGTACGGCTGGAAATACGTTTACTTATAAATCAGCACATTTTCTTATGTAGGAAGTAAAAAAAAATCGGTTTTGATGTTGTTCGACTTTGGTAAAATATTTAAAATATAAAATACAGTGAAACGATCTACTCTGTTCTAACAATGAAATCTTTGTTATAAATACGATGTAAAGAAGATCTGATATTATGAAAGTAGAAATATCTTCGAAAATAATTCTGGTGCACGGCTGGAAATTCGTTTACTTATAAATCAGAGCACGTTTTCTTATGTAGGAAGTAAAAAAAAAATCGCTTTTGAAGTTGTCCGCCGTTGTAAAATATTTAAAACATAAAATATAGTGAAACGATATACTCTGTTTCAACAATAAAAGCTTTGTTATAAATACGAGGTAAAGTTGATGTGATATTATAAAATTATAAAAATCTTCCAATAGAATTCTGGTGCACCGCTGGAAATACGTTTACTTATAAATCAGCACTTTTCCTTATATAGGAATTAAAAAAAATTCGGTTATGAAGTTGTTCGACTTTGTAAAATATTTAAAATACGAGCAGGGAAGACCGAGCTATCCTCGGTCAAAATTAAATTTGAGTTCAAATATCATGACCCATGACCAAAATGACCCACTAATTGAATTTTCTCGAACATGTGACTTAGCCCAACAGTCCTTTCGTGCCCGAAAACCATAGGATGCAAAATTTAGTGTAAATAATCTGAGCCGTTTTTAAGATAAAATAGCTTGACCCATGACCAAAATCACCCACTAATTGAATTTTCTTGAACATGTGACCTAGCCCAACAGTCTTCTCGTGCTCGAAAGCCATTGGATGCAAAATTTAATGTAAATTGAACCGCTTTTTAGATCTTCACCCACAATGACCCAGAAATGACCCACTAATCGAATTTTCTCGAACATGTGATCTAGCCCAATGATTATCGCGTGCCCGAAACTCGTAGGATAGAAAATTTCGTCAAAATCGTTTGAACCGTTTTTTAGATACAATTAGCTTGACCATGATCCAAAGTGACCAAAATGACCCACTAATTGAATTTTCTCGAACATGTGACCTAGCCCAACAGTCTTCTCGTGCCGAAAAATCATTGGATGCAAAATTTAGTGTAAATTGAGCCGCTTTTTTAGATCTTGACCCACAATGACCCAGAAATGACCCACTAATCGAATTTTCTCGAACATGTGATCTAGCCCAATGATTTTCGCGTTCCCGAAACTCGTAGGATAGAAAATTTCGTCAAAATCGTTTGAACCGTTTTTTAGATACAATTAGCTTGACCATGATCCAAAGTGACCAAAATGACCCACTAATTGAATTTTCTCGAACATGTGACCTAGCCCAACAGTCTTCTCGTGCCGAAAAATTATTGGATGCAAAATTTAGTGTAAATTGAGCCGCTTTTTAGATCTTGACCCACAATGACCCAGAAATGACCCACTAATCGAATTTTCTCGAACATGTGAACTAGCCCAACAATTTTATCGTGCTCGAAACTCGTAGGACACAAAATTTAATAAAAATCGTTAGAGCCGTTTTTTAGATTAAATTTATTTGACCCGCGTTGACCCACAAATGACCCACTAATCGAAAGTTCTCGAACATGTGACCCAGCTCAATCGTCTTCTCGTGCCCGAAAATGGTCGGATACAAAATTTCGTCAAAATCGTTTGAACCGTTTTTTAGATACAATTAGCTCTACCATGACCCAAAATGACCCACTAATCGAATTTTCTCGAACATGTGACCTAGCCCAATGGTTTTCTGGTGCCCCAAAACGGTAGGATACAAAATTTCGTCAAAATCGTTAGAGCCGTTTTTAAGATAAAATTTGCATACATATGTATATACATACATACATATATATATATATATATATATATATATATATATATATATATATATATATATATATATATATATATATATATATGAAACAAATTAAAAAAAAAAAAAAAAAAAATTTTTTTTTTCGTCGTTGACTTCATTAAGACTATAATTCTGTGTAAATCCCATTATTCTAAATTATTTTCTCGCTCCAGTATTCGATTGTCAAAATTACATCTAGCGAAATATATAGTTTATTCCAAATTCATTCTCTTAAAAAATGGCACTGATAGAATGTTCTATTAAATTTACGCACTTTTATTTTCTTTAAATAAAAAGCATCCTAGAATCTAATAATTCAAAAATTACCCATTTCCCAGCTAAAAATATTTTACTTTTAAGAAATAACAACCTATGAATTTCTTTTCTTTATTTTTTATTTCCCTACGATTCCTGACAAAATATTACTTTTCAAATTCTGAAAGATTTTAATCTCAATGTAAAAATTATTTTGGCATATTGCCATACTTGATAAAAACATATGTACTCCTTTTCTCTCTGCTTTTATTTATTCGAAGGAAGTAGAAGGCACGAGATTGTTCTAGAACATTTTTTGGCGCGCTTTTGCCAGCTTCGGTAAGTTCACTTCGATATTAATTCGCCGAAGAAGTTAAGCCGTGAGCGTTGATTGGCCTAGAGGCTTTTTAGATAGAATGTATTCTGGCGCGCTCGGGAAATGATATACGGATTTTTCCCGCGTTTAGAGCGGAATGTTCCGGGATTTCGGTGGTGGATGCAACTAGTGATGTACTTCCTAAATCTTCGAAGGTTCTCCTTGGCCGCCGATTGATTTTTAAAGAATACCTGCCTGTACTAACTAAGATGTCTTCTTATATTTAAATTTAAATCATCAAGTTTCGCCACGACCCTAAATTTAGCAGTGCATGGAGTGAGTTTTCAATAGAGTAAAGCTTAATCAATTAATCTTTAAATTTTTCGAATAAAGTGTGAACTGGAACGAACTGCCTCTTCTCTGTAGCTTATACGTACACAATGAAGTAAGTCTCGGTGCTCGACTGAAAATCTCCTCGGAGAAACCTCCCTTGCCTTGAATAGGAGTCTACAAAAGTATGGTGACTCCAGTTAAATCGTCACATATTGAATTTTTTTAGTCGACAGGATGTTGACAGTATTCTTACATTAGACGAACATGATTTTGAGACATTTTTTGGAGTCTAGCGAATATGCTACAAGTTGTGCTTTTGTTCAAACATTTTTGCCGGTGCGTGCAGACAGCAACTGTCGCGACGGATGGAACGATGTTTTGGTATGATGTAATCAAGATTGAAATATGTGTGTATAGCGGATTTGAAGTGTGTATCATCGAATTAAATGGAAATTTGAAAAGACTTATTTTATGAGTTGCGGCCAAGTAAATAAAAAAAAGAAGACGTGGCAGTGTAAGTTATTTTTTCATGATTGATATTTTATTTTGTGACTTTATGATATTTGAATATTTTTATGTGTTTTATTTTTACTGTTTATGATTATTTAAAATTCTATTGTTATTTAAATGATACTTAAAGTCGGGGCTTTGTAAAGAAAATGAAATACATTCTTATATTGATAAAAGTAATTGAAAGATAAATATAATTAATTACATTTTTCGTTCTAAACAGACTATATTTTTCTTATTTCCACTCTAAAGCAATTTGACTGGAAACCATTTGCGTAATTTACTATTTTTGCTTCCTTTTTATTCTGTGTTTATGTTTTCACTAAAAAGATGTAATATGATTGAAATTTATTATGCTGTTGAAGTTATTTCCAACTATTTGGAAAGAATTGATGGTTTGTAATTTAAATAACAGAATATTAGATCCTTTACGTAATTTGATGTGTAAGTGTATACTGATATTACTTGTTGTTCTTATGTTGTTTATTATTTTGAATTTTAGAGTCAGATAATTTTATAATTGTTGTTAAGTTAAAGATTAATATATTATGAATTGATATTAGATATTATTATTATTATTATAAGTTATAAGATTATATTATTAGGTTTTAAAAATTTAAATTCAAGTAATTACTAAGATGAACTGTTGGAGTAGTACAAATACCTTAATGAAGATCAGAGCAAAATATGAACGTGATTTCGATCAATCTGGGAAACAGTATGTCCATTATCTGTCAGTTGAGCATAGGAATATAATGGGTTCTTTAATCAATCGCCAATACACGGGTAGACTTTCGGGTACTTTAAATTTTTCGGGTCCCAATAGAGATATCACACAAAATGATATTCGGACAATTCTTATTGATGAAATATACAAATTTGAAGGAAAGTCAGGTGAGCTCGCGACAAGTGATATAGCGGAACATGAAATCGATTTTGATATTTATGACAAAAGTGTAGACAATAGAAAAATTGACAAGTGTTGTAAATGCTTAGTGAAATTTGTGGAGCAAAAAATAATGTGTAACTATTGCCACGAATTCTTTATGTACCCTAAAAGTAAAATTAAATTGGATTAAACTCAAAATTTTTATGTGAATATTATATTTGTACTGACACATTTACTGTGTAGAATGTTTTCTGTTGCAAATTCCTATAATTAATAGAATTCAGTAGGGAAGCTTATCAGAAATGTCTATCAGTATTTTGGGGTTGAAATATGATGTTTACTAATAAATTAATGGTGATTGGATAACTTTGAAAAAAAAAAAAAAAAAAAAAAAAAAAAAAAAAGGTTTTCATTTTAAATTATATTTGTTCAAGTGATAATTTTAGTGGCAGAAGGAATACGGTCGCAATTTAGAAACATGGAACAAATTGCGACAATATTATTTTCCAGATGACTTCAAATTATTTCATGAAGATACACAAAAACCAGCACAAACAACTTCACATACAGGTTCACAAAATCAAACTAAAGTAAAAACAATAGATTAAACTCAAATTCTTTTAAATATCGCTTATTACCATAATTTCAACATTATCAGGTATGTTCTTGGGTCGACACAGGAATATTACTTGTTTTTGAAAGTTTTTGAGGTTAGGTAGACACCTTATGCAGGCATAAGATGTGTATTATGATTTTAGGAATTTTCAAATTGATGTTGAAAAATGAAATTAAAATTTTTATATAATTACAGTTTTTAGTAAATATTAGTTATATTATTTAATGGATTCACAGAAGCTATATTTATTTTGTTTAATACAATAAAGGTCTTGAATTATTCTTGAATGCTGATATTCTGTATTAGTCAGAGTTGATATTGTGATGTTGTAGTAAAATGTTAAGAGAGATTAGTTGAAATTTAAGGATTACAATAGTATAAATAATAGTTTTATATTCCAATTCTCTGTCACCTATCTATCTAACAATTATTATTATTATTATTATTTTTGCTTATTACTTAAAAAGTGTAAAAAGAAGAAGAGGATTCTACACTTAAATTTTGGTAATTAGCTATACCCGATTATGTCATAGATTTTTTAGTAGTCAAAAGAAGAGTATCAGAAAGGGATATTATTGTTCACAATTGTTGGTTGAGTGAATCCTATCTAAATATTTGGGCATCTAAATTATTTAGTATTGGAAAATAATGTAGAGTTAAATTTTTTTTTATATAGATTTCGGCTAGCAAAAAATTATTTCCTTATCCTTTCAAGTAAGGAAACAAACATATTTTGCTATGTATTTTTTTTTTCCTCAACCAAGAATTTTATATTGAATGTAATATTTACTGTGATATATTATATTGTTAGAGTAGTTATTGAAGTCTGTTGATATTATTTATTTTTGAAAAGATTTATTAATGTTATTATTTATTAAGAGAAAATATTAGAAAAAATGTTGAGAGAGATTTAGAGTTAATATTAGAGTTATTAGAGTATTAGAGTTTTATTTACAAATTGAGTAAACTGCTTACAATGAAATGTAGTTATAAAATATATGATGAATTAGAATTTTTGTACCAAGGTTGTGATATTTCAAAGTAGTATGTATACCATGTTGTGCAATATGGACATTTATTAATTCAAAAATTTTACTGATTGCGACAAAAAGGATAGCTATCGAATGAAATGAATTAGCTCTGGTCTTCAGTGTGACCACAAAAAGAGTGGCACCACAGATTAGAGTGGGGGTAATCCCAAAACCACAATGGAGAAAGACTGAAATTTAGTCAGAACTGTTTTGAGACTGTTGTTGACTGCTGTTGTTGTTCAAACAGTGACTGTTTAAGACTATTGAAACTTCGGTATTCAGTTATTCAGTATTAGTATGATTAAGTTTTTCAATAGTATTCTGAAGAATACAGTTTTTTCAATTGGTAATATTCTTCAGTTTTCAATGTAACTAATTTCCAACTTTATTATTTATTATATTATTTATTATATTGATTTATTATTTATTATTATTATATTATGTTGGTAATATTATTTATTATGTTAGTTATTTCTTAGTTTATCTTGATGTATCCCATTTATTTACACTTGCAAAAGTAAGTGTTGCTGTAAACTTATGTATTTGAGGTTATGCTTTACTCTAAAAATATTTTATTTTCCATTCTTCCAAAATTTAAGACAATTACTTTGTTTGTGATTCTTGATTTAAAATTTTTAGAATTTTATATTCTAGGAAAATTCTCTATTTTTTTTTATCTGAACTGCTGTTAGGGAACTGCTATTCAGATAAGCTTGTTTTTTTTTTTTGGGGGGGGGGGATATTGAAACAAATTAAAAAAAAAAAAAAAAAAAATTTTTTTTTTCGTCGTGTACTTCATTAAGACTATAATTCTGTGTAAATCCCATTATTCTAAATTATTTTCTCGCTCCAGTATTCGATTGTCAAAATTACATCTAGCGAAATATATAGTTTATTCCAAATTCATTCTCTTAAAAAATGGCACTGATAGAATGTTCTATTAAATTTACGCACTTTTATTTTCTTTAAATAAAAAGCATCCTAGAATCTAATAATTCAAAAATTACCCATTTCCCAGCTAAAAATATTTTACTTTTAAGAAATAACAACCTATGAATTTCTTTTCTTTATTTTTTATTTCCCTACGATTCCTGACAAAATATTACTTTTCAAATTCTGAAAGATTTTAATCTCAATGTAAAAATTATTTTGGCATATTGCCATACTTGATAAAAACATATGTACTCCTTTTCTCTCTGCTTTTATTTATTCGAAGGAAGTAGAAGGCACGAGATTGTTCTAGAACATTTTTTGGCGCGCTTTTGCCAGCTTCGGTAAGTTCACTTCGATATTAATTCGCCGAAGAAGTTAAGCCGCGAGCGTTGATTGGCCTAGAGGCTTTTTAGATAGAATGTATTCTGGCGCGCTCGGGAAATGATATACGGATTTTTCCCGCGTTTAGAGCAGAATGTTCCGGGATTTCGGTGGTGGATGCAACTAGTGATGTACTTCCGAAATCTTCGAAGGTTCTCCTTGGCCGCCGATTGATTTTTAAAGAATACCTGCCTGTACTAACTAAGATGTCTTCTTATATTTAAATTTAAATCATCAAGTTTCGCCACGACCCTAAATTTAGCAGTGCATGGAGTGAGTTTTCAATAGAGTAAAGCTTAATCAATTAATCTTTAAATTTTTCGAATAAAGTGTGAACTGGAACGAACTGCCTCTTCTCTGTAGCTTATACGTACACAATGAAGTAAGTCTCGGTGCCCGACTGAAAATCTCCTCGGAGAAACCTCCCTTGCCTTGAATAGGAGTCTACAAAAGTATGGTGACTCCAGTTAAATCGTCACATATATATATATAACCACACACAAGATTTGCTCGTACTAGAATATATGATAAATAGCAGTGAAACGATATGCATTTTTCAACAATGAAACCTTTGTTATTAATACGAGTAAAAGAAGATCAGATATTATAAAAGTAGCAATATCTTCGAAAATAATTCTGGTGCACGGCTGGAAATTCGTTTACATATAAATCAGCCCATTTTCTTATGTACGAAGTAAAAAAAATTCGGTTTTGAAGTTGTTTGACTTTGTAAAATATTTAAAATATAAAACACAGTGAAACGATATACATTTTTCAATAATTAAAGCTTTGTTATAAATACGAGGTAAAATGGATTATAAAATTAGCAATATCTTCGAATAGAATTCTGGTGTACGGCTGGAAATTGGTTTTCTTATAAATCAGCACATTTTCTTATGTAGGAAGTAAAAAAAAAATCTGTTTTGAAGTTGTTCTCCTTTGTGAAAAATTTAAAATATAAAATACAGAGAAACGACATGCATTTTTCAACAGTGAAACCTTTGTTATTGATACAAGTTAAAGAAGATCTGATATTATAAAATTAGCAATATCTTCGAATAGATTTCTGGTACACAGCTGGAAATTTGTTTTCTTATAAATAAGCACATTTTCTTATGTAGGAAATAAAAAAAATTTGGTTTTGAAGTTGTTCGACTTTGTAAAATATTTAAAATATAAAATACAGTGACATGATATACATTTTTTAACAATGAAACCTTTGTTATAAATACGAGGTAAACTTGATGTGATATTATAAAATTATAAAAATCTGCCAATAGAATTCTGGTGCATGGCTGGAAATACGTTTACTTATAAATCAGCACTTTTCCTTATATAGGAATTAAAAAAAAAATTCGGTTTTTAAGTTGTTCGACTTTGTAAAATACTTAAAATATAAAATGCAGTGAAACGAAATGCATTTTTCAACAATGAAACCTTTGTTATAAATACGAGTTAAAGAATATACGACACTATAAAATTAGCAATATCTTCGAATAGAATTCTGGTGCACGGCTGGGATTTGGTTTTCTTATAAATCAGCCCATTTTCTTATGTAGGAAGTAAAAAAAATTAGGTTTTGAAGTTGTTCGACTTTGTAAAATATTTAAAATATAAAATACAGTGAAACGATCTACTCTGTTCTAACAATGAAAGCTTTGTTTTAAATACGATGTAAAGAAGATCTGATATTATAAAAGTAGAAATATCTTCGAAAATAATTCTGGTGCACGGCTGGAACTTCGTTTACTTATAAATCAGCATGTTTTCTTATGAAGGAAGTAAAAAAAAAATTCGCTTTTGAACTTGTTCGCCTTTCTAAAATATTTAAAACATAAAATACAGTGAAACGATATACTCTGTTTCAACAATGAAAGCTTTGTTATAATTAAGTGGTAAAGGAGATGTTGATATTATAAAATTTGCAATATCTTCGAATAGAATTCTGGTGCACGGCTGGAAATTCGTTTACTTATAAACCAGCGTATTGTCTTATGTAGGAAGTAAAAAAAATTCGGTTTTGAAGTTGTTCGCCTTTGTAAAATATTTAAAATTAAAATACAGTCAAACGATATGCATTTTTCAACAATGAAACCTTTGTTATTAATACTAGTTAAAGAAGATCTGATATTATAAAATTAGCAATATCTTCGAATAGAATTCTGGTGTACGGCTGGAAATTCGTTTACTTATAAATCAGCACATTTTCTTATGTAGGAAGTAAAAAAACTCCAATTTTGAAGTTGTTCCACTTTGTAAAATATTAAAACATAAAATACATTGAAACGATCTACTCTGTTTCAACAATGAAAGCTTTGTTATAATTAAGAGGTAAAGAAGATGTGATATTATAAAATTTGCAATATCATCGAATAGAAATATGGTGCACGGCTGGAAATTGGTTTTCTTATAAATCACCACATTTTCTTATGTAGGAAGTAAAAAAATTCTGTTTTGAAGTTGTTCGCCTTTGTGAAAAATTTAAAATATAAAATACAGAGAAACGATATGCATTTTTCAACAATGAAACTTTAGTTATTAATACGAGTTTAAGAAGATCTGATATTATAAAATTAGCAATATCTTCAAATAGAATTCTGGTGCACGGCTGGAAATTGGTTTTCTTATAAATCAGCAAGTTTTGTTATGTAGGAAGTAAAAAAGAATTCGGTTTTGAAGTTGTTCGACTTTGTAAAATATTTAAAATATAAAATAGAGTAAAACGATATACATTTTTCAACAATGAAACCTTTGTTATTAATACATGTTAAAGAAGATCTGATATTATAAAATTAGCAATATCTTCGAATAGATTTATGGTGCACAGCTGGAAATTCGTTTACTTGCAAATCAGCACGTTTTCTGATGTAGGAAGGAAAAAAAAAATTCGGTTTTGAAGTTGTTCGACTTTGTAAAATATTTAAAATATAAAATAGAGTAAAACGATATACATTTTTCAACAATGAAACCTTTGTCATTAATACGAGTTAAAGAAGATACGACACTATAAAATTAGCAATATCTTCGAATAGAATTCTGGTGCACGGCTGGGATTTGGTTTTCGTATAAATCAGCACATTTTCTTATGTAGGAAGTAAAAAAATTCGGTTTTGAAGTTGTTCGCTTTTGCAAAATAATTTAAAATATAAAATACAGAGAAACGATATGCATTTTTCTACAATGAAACCTTTGTTATTAATACGAGTTAAAAAAGATCTGATATTATAAAACTAGCAATATATTCGAAAATAATTCTGGTGCACGGCTGGAAATTCTTTTACTTATACATCAGCACATTTTCTTATGTACGAAGTAAAAAAAATTCGGTTTTGAAGTTGTTTGACTTTGTAAATATTTAAAATATAAAACAAGGTGAAACGATATACATTTTTCAACAATGAAACCTTTGTTATAAATACGAGGTAAAATGGATGTGATATTATAAAATTAGCAATATCTTCAAATAGAATTCTGGTGCACGGCTGGAAATTGGTTTTCTTATAAATCAGCACATTTTCTTATGTAGGAAGTAAAAAAAATTCGGTTTTGAAGTTGTTCGCCTTTGCAAAATATTTAAAACATAAAATACATTGAAACGATCTACTCTGTTTCAACAATGAAAGCTTTGTTATAATTAAGAGGTAAAGGAGATGTGATATTATAAAATTAGAAATATTTTCGACTAGAATTATGGTGCACGGCTGGAAATTGGTTTTCTTATAAATCAGCACATTTTCTTATGTAGGAAGTAAAAAAAAATTCTGTTTTGAAGTTGTTCGCCTTTGTGAAAAATTTAAAATATAAAATTTAGAGAAACGATATGCATTTTTCAACAATTAAACCTTTGTTATTAATACGAGTTTAAGAAGATCTGATATAATAAAATTAGCAATATCTTCGAATAGAATTCTTGTACACGGCTGGAATTTTTGCTTTCTTATAAATAAGCACATTTTCTTATGTAGGAAATAAAAAAATTTGGTTTTGAAGTTATTCGACTTTGTAAAATATTTAACATATAAAACACAGTGAAACGATATACATTTTTCAACAATGAAAGCTTTGTTATAATTAAGAGGTAAAGGAGATGTGATATTATAAAATTAGCAGTATCTTCAAATAGAATTCTGGTGCACGGCTGGAAATTGGTTTTCTTATAAATCAGCCCATTTTCTTATTTAGGAAGTAAAAAAAATCCGGTTTTGAAGTTGTTCGCATTTGTAAAATATTTGAAATATAAAATACAGTGAAACGATATACATTTTTCAACAATGAAACCCTTGTTATAAATACGATGTAAAGAAGATCTGATATTATAAAATTAGAAATATCTTCGCATAGAATTATGGTGCACGGCTGGAAATTGGTTTTCTTATAAATCAGCACATTTTCTTATGTAGGAAGTAAAAAAAAAATTCGGTTTTGAAGTTGTTCGCTTTTGTAAAATATTTAAAACATAAAATACATTGAAACGATCTACTCTGTTTCAACAATGAAAGCTTTGTTATAATTAAGAGGTAAAGGAGATGTGATATTATAAAATTTGCAATATCTTCGAATAGAATTCTGGTAAACGGCTGGAAACTTGTTTTCTTATAAATCAGCACATTTTCTTATGTAGGAAGTAAAAAAACTCCAATTTTGAAGTTGTTCCACTTTGTAAAATATTTAAAGTGTGAAATACAGTGAGACGAACTACTCTGTTCCAACAATGAAACCTTTGTTATAAATAAGATGTAAAAAAGATCTGATATTATAAAATTAGCAATATCTTCAAATAGAATTCTGGTGCACGGCTGGAAATTGGTTTTCTTATAAATCAGAACGTTTTGTTATGTAGGAAGTAAAAAAGAATTCGGTTTTGAAGTTGTTCGACTTTGTAAAATATTTAAAATATAAAATACAGTGAAACGATCTACTCTGTTCTAACAATGAAATCTTTGTTATAAATACGATGTAAAGAAGATCTGATATTATGAAAGTAGAAATATCTTCGAAAATAATTCTGGTGCACGGCTGGAAATTCGTTTACTTATAAATCAGAGCACGTTTTCTTATGTAGGAAGTAAAAAAAAAATCGCTTTTGAAGTTGTTCGCCGTTGTAAAATATTTAAAACATAAAATATAGTGAAACGATATACTCTGTTTCAACAATAAAAGCTTTGTTATAAATACGAGGTAAAGTTGATGTGATATTATAAAATTATAAAAATCTTCCAATAGAATTCTGGTGCACCGCTGGAAATACGTTTACTTATAAATCAGCACTTTTCCTTATATAGGAATTAAAAAAAATTCGGTTTTGAAGTTGTTCGACTTTGTAAAATATTTAAAATACGAGCAGGGAAGACCGAGCTATGCTCGATCAAAATTAAATTTGAGTTCAAATATCATGACCCATGACCAAAATGACCCACTAATTGAATTTTCTCGAACATGTGACTTAGCCCAACAGTCCTTTCGTGCCCGAAAACCATAGGATGCAAAATTTAGTGTAAATAATCTGAGCCGTTTTTAAGATAAAATAGCTTGACCCATGACCAAAATCACCCACTAATTGAATTTTCTTGAACATGTGACCTAGCCCAACAGTCTTCTCGTGCTCGAAAGCCATTGGATGCAAAATGTAATGTAAATTGAACCGCTTTTTAGATCTTCACCCACAATGACCCATGACCAAAATGACCCACTAATTGAATTTTCTAGAACATGTGACCTAGCCCAATGATTATCGCGTGCCCGAAACTCGTAGGATAGAAAATTTCGTCAAAATCGTTTGAACCGTTTTTTAGATACAATTAGCTTGACCATGATCCAAAGTGACCAAAATGACCCACTAATTGAATTTTCTCGAACATGTGACCTAGCCCAACAGTCTTCTCGTGCCGAAAAACCATTGGATGCAAAATTTAGTGTAAATTGAACCGCTTTTTAGATCTTGACCCACAATGACCCAGAAATGACACACTAATCGAATTTTTTCGAACATGTGATCTAGCCCAATGATTTTCGCGTGCCCGAAACTCGTAGGATAGAAAATTTCGTCAAAATCGTTTGAACCGTTTTTTAGATACAATTAGCTTGACCATGATCCAAAGTGACCAAAATGACCCACTAATTGAATTTTCTCGAACATGTGACCTAGCCCAACAGTCTTCTCGTGCCGAAAAATCATTGGATGCAAAATTTAGTGTAAATTGAGCCGCTTTTTAGATCTTGACCCACAATGACCCAGAAATGACACACTAATCGAATTTTCTCGAACATGTGAACAAGCCCAATAATTTTATCGTGCTCGAAACTCGTAGGACACAAAATTTAATAAAAATCGTTAGAGCCGTTTTTTAGATTAAATTAATTTGACCCGCGTTGACCCACAAATGACCCACTAATCGAAAGTTCTCGAACATGTGACCCAGCCCAATCGTCTTCTCGTGCCCGAAAATGGTCGGATACAAAATTTCGTCAAAATCGTTTGAACCGTTTTTTAGATACAATTAGCTCTACCATGACCCAAAATGACCCACTAATCGAATTTCTCGAACATGTGACCTAGCCCAATGGTTTTCTGGTGCCCCAAAACGGTAGGATACAAAATTTCGTCAAAATCGTTAGAGCCGTTTTTAAGATAAAATTTGCATACATATGTATATACATACACATATATATATATATATATATATATATATATATATATATATATATATATATATATATAACCACACACAAGATTTGCTCGTACTAGAATATATGATAAATAGCAGTGAAACGATATGCATTTTTCAACAATGAAACCTTTGTTATTAATACGAGTAAAAGAAGATCAGATATTATAAAAGTAGCAATATCTTCGAAAATAATTCTGGTGCACGGCTGGAAATTCGTTTACATATAAATCAGCCCATTTTCTTATGTACGAAGTAAAAAAAATTCGGTTTTGAAGTTGTTTGACTTTGTAAAATATTTAAAATATAAAACACAGTGAAACGATATACATTTTTCAATAATGAAAGCTTTGTTATAAATACGAGGTAAAATGGATTATAAAATTAGCAATATCTTCGAATAGAATTCTGGTGCACGGCTGGAAATTGGTTTTCTTATAAATCAGCACATTTTCTTATGTAGGAAGTAAAAAAAAAAATCTGTTTTGAAGTTGTTCGACTTTGTAAAATACTTAAAATATAAAATGCAGTGAAACGAAATGCATTTTTCAACAATGAAACCTTTGTTATAAATACGAATTAAAGAATATACGACACTATAAAATTAGCAATATCTTCGAATAGAATTCTGGTGCACGGCTGGGATTTGGTTTTCTTATAAATCAGCACATTTTCTTATGTAGGAAGTAAAAAAAAATTAGGTTTTGAAGTTGTTCGACTTTGTAAAATATTTAAAATATAAAATACAGTGAAACGATCTACTCTGTTCTAACAATGAAAGCTTTGTTTTAAATACGATGTAAAGAAGATCTGATATTATAAAAGTAGAAATATCTTCAAAAATAATTCTGGTGCACGGCTGGAACTTCGTTTACTTATAAATCAGCATGTTTTCTTATGAAGGAAGTAAAAAAAATTCGCTTTTGAACTTGTTCGCCTTTCTAAAATATTTAAAACATAAAATACAGTGAAACGATATACTCTGTTTCAACAATGAAAGCTTTGTTATAATTAAGTGGTAAAGGAGATGTTGATATTATAAAATTTGCAATATCTTCGAATAGAATTCTGGTGCACGGCTGGAAATTCGTTTACTTATAAACCAGCGTATTGTCTTATGTAGGAAGTAAAAAAAATTCGGTTTTGAAGTTGTTCGCCTTTGTAAAATATTTAAAATATAAAATACAGTGCAACGATATACTCTGTTTAAAGGTACTCTGAGGTATACTCTGAGGTAAAGGAGATGTGATATTATAAAATTTGCAATATCTTCGAATAGAATTCTGGTAAACGGCTGGAAACTTGTTTTCTTATAAATCAGCACATTTTCTTATGTAGGAAGTAAAAAAACTCCAATTTTGAAGTTGTTCCACTTTGTAAAATATTTAAAGTGTGAAATACAGTGAGACGAACTACTCTGTTCCAACAATGAAACCTTTGTTATAAATAAGATGTAAAAAAGATCTGATATTATAAAATTAGCAATATCTTCAAATAGAATTCTGGTGCACGGCTGGAAATTGGTTTTCTTATAAATCAGAACGTTTTGTTATGTAGGAAGTAAAAAAGAATTCGGTTTTGAAGTTGTTCGACTTTGTAAAATATTTAAAATATAAAATAGAGTAAAACGATATACATTTTTCAACAATGAAACAATTGTTATTAATACGAGTTAAAGAAGATACGGCACTATAAAATTAGCAATATCTTCGAATAGAATTCTGGTGTACGGCTGGGATTTGGTTTTCTTATAAATCAGCACATTTTCTTATGTAGGAAGTAAAAAAACTCCAATTTTGAAGTTGTTCCACTTTGGTAAAATATTTAAAATATAAAATACAGTGAAACGATCTACTCTGTTCTAACAATGAAATCTTTGTTATAAATACGATGTAAAGAAGATCTGATATTATGAAAGTAGAAATATCTTCGAAAATAATTCTGGTGCACGGCTGGAAATTCGTTTACTTATAAATCAGAGCACGTTTTCTTATGTAGGAAGAAAAAAAAAAATCGCTTTTGAACTTGTTCGCCGTTGTAAAATATTTAAAACATAAAATATAGTGAAACGATATACTCTGTTTCAACAATAAAAGCTTTGTTATAAATACGAGGTAGAGTGGATGTGATATTATAAAATTATGAATATCTTCGAATAGAATTCTGGTGTACGGCTGGAAATTCGTTTCCTTATAAATCTGCACATTTTCTTATGTAGAAAGTAAAAAAAAAATCGGTTTTGATGTTGTTCGAATTTGTAAAATATTTAAAATAAAAAATACAGAGAAACGATCTACTCTGTTCTAACAATGAAACCTTTGTTATAAATACGATGTAAAGATGATCTGATATTATAAAATTAGTAATATCTTCGAATAGAAATATGGTGCACGGCTGGAAATTGGTTTTCTTATAAATCAGCACATTTTCTTATGTAGGAAGTAAAAAAAATTTGGTTTTGAAGTTGTTCGCCTTTGTAAAATATTTAAAATTAAAATACAGTCAAACGATATGCATTTTTCAACAATAAAACCTTTGTTATTAATACTAGTTAAAGAAGATCTGATATTATAAAATTAGCAATATCTTCGAATAGAATTCTGGTGTACGGCTGGAAATTCGTTTACTTATAAATCAGCACATTTTCTTATGTAGGAAGTAAAAAAAATTCGGTTTTGATGTTGTTCGACTTTGGTAAAATATTTAAAATATAAAATACAGTGAAACGATCTACTCTGTTCTAACAATGAAATCTTTGTTATAAATACGATGTAAAGAAGATCTGATATTATGAAAGTAGAAATATCTTCGAAAATAATTCTGGTGCACGGCTGGAAATTCGTTTACTTATAAATCAGAGCACGTTTTCTTATGTAGGAAGTAAAAAAAAAAAATCACTTTTGAACTTGTTCGCCGTTGTAAAATATTTAAAACATAAAATATAGTGAAACGATATACTCTGTTTCAACAATAAAAGCTTTGTTATAAATACGAGGTAAAGTTGATGTGATATTATAAAATTATAAAAATCTTCCAATAGAATTCTGGTGCACCGCTGGAAATACGTTTACTTATAAATCAGCACTTTTCCTTATATAGGAATTAAAAAAAATTCGGTTTTGAAGTTGTTCGACTTTGTAAAATAATTAAAATACGAGCAGGGAAGACCGAGCTATGCTCGGTCAAAATTAAATTTGAGTTCAAATATCATGACCCATGACCAAAATGACCCACTAATTGAATTTTCTCGAACATGTGACCTAGCCCAACAGTCCTCTCGTGCCCGAAAACCATAGGATGCAAAATTTAGTGTAAATAATCTGAGCCGTTTTTAAGATAAAATAGCTTGACCCATGACCAAAATCACCCACTAATTGAATTTTCTTGAACATGTGACCTAGCCCAACAGTCTTCTCGTGCTCGAAAACCATTGGATGTAAAATTTAGTGTAAATTGAACCGCTTTTTAGATCTTCACCCACAATGACCCATGACCAAAATGACCCACTAATTGAATTTTCTAGAACATGTGACCTAGCCCAACAGTCTTCTCCTGCTCGAAAACCATTGGATGCAAAATTTAGTGTAAATTGAGCCGCTTTTTAGATTTTGACCCACAATGACCCAGAAATGACCCACTAATCGAATTTTCTCGAACATGTGATCTAGCCCAATGATTATCGCGTGCCCGAAACTCGTAGGATAGAAAATTTCGTCAAAATCGTTTGAACCGTTTTTTAGATACAATTAGCTTGACCATGATCCAAAGTGACCAAAATGACCCACTAATTGAATTTTCTCGAACATGTGACCTAACCCAACAGTCTTCTCATGCCGAAAAACCATTGGATGCAAAATTTAGTGTAAATTGAGCCGCTTTTTAGATCTTGACCCACAATGACCCAGAAATGACCCACTAATCGAATTTTCTCGAACATGTGATCTAGCCCAATGATTTTCGCGTGCCCGAAACTCGTAGGACACAAAATTTAATAAAAATCGTTAGAGCCGTTTTTTAGATTTAATTAATTTGACCCGCGTTGACCCACAAATGACCCACTAATCGAAAGTTCTCGAACATGTGACCCAGCCCAATGGTCTTCTCGTGCCCGAAAATGGTCGGATACAAAATTTCGTCAAAATCGTTCGAACCGTTTTTTAGATACAATTAGCTCTACCATGACCCAAAATGACCCACTAATCGAATTTTCTCGAACATGTGACCTAGCCCAATGGTTTTCTGGTGCCCCAAAACGGTAGGATACAAAATTTCGTCAAAATCGTTAGAGCCGTTTTTAAGATAAAATTTGCATACATATGTATATACATATATATATATATATATATATATATATATATATATATATATATAACCACACACAAGATTTGCTCGTACTAGAATATATGATAAATAGCAGTGAAACGATATGCATTTTTCAACAATGAAACCTTTGTTATTAATACGAGTAAAAGAAGATCTGATATTATAAAAGTAGCAATATCTTCGAAAATAATTCTGGTGCACGGCTGGAAATTCGTTTACATATAAATCAGCCCATTTTCTTATGTACGAAGTAAAAAAAATTCGGTTTTGAAGTTGTTTGACTTTGTGAAAAATTTAAAATATAAAATACAGAGAAACGACATGCATTTTTCAACAGTGAAACCTTTGTTATTGACACAAGTTAAAGAAGATCTGATATTATAAAATTAGGAATATCTTCGAATAGATTTCTGGTACACAGCTGGAAATTTGTTTTCTTATAAATCAGCATGTTTTCTTATGAAGGAAGTAAAAAAAATTCGCTTTTGAACTTGTTCGCCTTTCTAAAATATTTAAAACATAAAATAAAGTGAAACGATATACTCTGTTTCAACAATGAAAGCTTTGTTATAATTAAGTGGTAAAGGAGATGTTGATATTATAAAATTTACAATATCTTCGAATAGAATTCTGGTGCACGGCTGGAAATTCGTTTACTTATAAACCAGCGTATTGTCTTATGTAGGAAGTAAAAAAAATTCGGTTTTGAAGTTGTTCGCCTTTGTAAAATATTTAAAATATAAAATCATGTGCAACGATATACTCTGTTTCAACAATGAAAGCTTTGTTATAATTAAGTGGTAAAGGATATGTGATATTATAAAATTTGCAATATCTTCGAATAGAATTCTGGTGCACGGCTGGAAATTCGTTTACTAATAAATCAGCACATTTTCTTATGTAGGAAGTAAAAAAAAAATCGGTTTTGATGTTGTTTGATTTTGTAAAAGATTTAAAATATAAAATGCAGTGAAACGATCTACTCTGTTATAACAATGAAACCCTTGTTATAAATACGATGTAAAGAAGATCTGATATTATAAAATTAGAAATATCTTCGAATAGAATTATGGTGCACGGCTGGAAATAGGTTTTCTTATAAATCAGCGCATTTTCTTATGTAGGAAGTAAAAAAAATTCGATTTTCATGTTGTTCGACTTTGTAAAATATTTAAAATATAAAATACAGTGAAACGATATACATTTTTCAACAATGAAACCTTTGTTATAGATACGAGGTAAACTTGATGTGATATTATAAAATTATAAAAATCTGCCAATAGAATTCTGGTGCACGGCTGGAAATACGTTTATTTATAAATCAGCACTTTTACTTATGTAGGAAGTAAAAAAAAATAAGTTTTGAAGTTGTTCGACTTTGTAAAATATTTAAAATTAAAATACAGTCAAACGATATACATTTTTCAACAATGAAACCTTTGTTATAAATACAAGGTAAAATGGATGTGATATTATAAAATTAGCAATATCTTCAAATAGAATTCTGGTGCACGGCTGGAAATTGGTTTTCTTATAAATCAGCGCATTTACTTATGTAGGAAGTAAAAAAAAATCGGTTTTGAAGTTGTTCGCCTTTGTAAAATATTTAAAACGTAAAATACATTGAAATGATCTACTCTATTTCAACAATGAAAGCTTTGTTATAATTAAGAGGTAAAGGAGATGTGATATTATAAAATTTGCAATATCTTCGAATAGAATTCTGGTACATGGCTGGAAATTTGTTTTCTTATAAATCAGCATATTTTCTTTTGTAGGAAGTAAAAAAAAATTCGGTTTTGAAGTTGTTCGCCTTTGTAAAATATTTAAAATATAAAATACAGTGCAACGATATACTCTGTTTCAACAATGAAAGCTTTGTTATAATTAAGTGGTAAAGGATATGTGATATTATAAAATTTGCAATATCTTCGAATAGAATTCTGGTGCACGGCTGGAAATTCGTTTACTAATAAATCAGCACATTTTCTTATGTAGGAAGTAAAAAAAATTCGATTTTCATGTTGTTCGACCTTGTAAAATATTTAAAATATAAAATACAGTGAAACGATATACATTTTTCAACAATGAAACCTTTGTTATAAATACGAGGTAAACTTGAAGTGATATTATAAAATTATAAAAATCTGCCAATAGAATTCTGGTGCACGATGGAAATACGTTTATTTATAAATCAGCACTTTTACTTATATAGGAATTAAAAAAAATTCGGTTTTGAAGTTGTTCGACTTTGTAAAATATTTAAAATATAAAATGAAGTGACACGATATACATTTTTTAACAATGAAACCTTTGTTATAAATACGAGGTAAACTTGATGTGATATTATAAAATTATAAAAATCTGCCAATAGAATTCTGGTGCATGGCTGGAAATACGTTTACTTATAAATCAGCTTTTTTCCTTATATAGGAATTAAAAAAAATTCGGTTTTTAAGTTGTTCGACTTTGTAAAATACTTAAAATATAAAATGCAGTGAAACGAAATGCATTTTTCAACAATGAAACCTTTGTTATAAATACGAGTTAAAGAATATACGACACTATAAAATTAGCAATATCTTCGAATAGAATTCTGGTGCACGGCTGGGATTTGGTTTTCTTATAAATCAAAACATTTTCTTATGTAGGAAGTAAAAAAAATTAGGTTTTGAAGTTGTTCGACTTTGTAAAATATTTAAAATATAAAATACAGTGAAACGATCTACTCTGTTCTAACAATGAAAGCTTTGTTTTAAATACGATGTAAAGAAGATCTGATATTATAAAAGTAGAAATATCTTCGAAAATAATTCTGGTGCACGGCTGGAAATTCGTTTACTTAAAAATCAGCATGTTTACTTATGAAGGAAGTAAAAACAATTCGCTTTTGAACTTGTTCGCCTTTCTAAAATATTTAAAACATAAAATACAGTGAAACGATATACTCTGTTTCAACAATGAAAGCTTTGTTATAATTAAGTGGTAAAGGAGATGTTGCTATTATAAAATTTGCAATATCTTCTAATAGAATTATGGTGCACGGCTGGAAATTGGTTTTCTTATAAATCAGCGCATTTTCTTATGTAGGAAGTAAAAAAAAAATCGGTTTTGATGTTGTTCGAATTTGTAAAATATTTAAAATAAAAAATACAGAGAAACGATCTACTCTGTTCTAACAATGAAACCTTTGTTATAAATACGATGTAAAGATGATCTGATATTATAAAATTAGTAATATCTTCGAATAGAAATATGGTGCACGGCTGGAAATTGGTTTTCTTATAAATCAGCACATTTTCTTATGTAGGAAGTAAAAAAAATTTGGTTTTGAAGTTGTTCGCCTTTGTAAAATATTTAAAATTAAAATACAGTCAAACGATATGCATTTTTCAACAATAAAACCTTTGTTATTAATACTAAATATGTAGGAAGTAAAAAAAAATTCGATTTTCATGTTGTTCGACTTTGTAAAATATTTAAAATATAAAATACAGTGAAACGATATACATTTTTCAACAATGAAACCTTTGTTATAGATACGAGGTAAACTTGATGTGATATTATAAAATTATAAAAATCTGCCAATAGAATTCTGGTGCACGGCTGGAAATACGTTTATTTATAAATCAGCACTTTTACTTATATAGGAATTTAAAAAAAATCGGTTTTGAAGTTGTTCGACTTTGTAAAATATTTAAAATATAAAATACATTGAAACGATCTATTCTGTTTCAACAATGAAATCTTTGTTATAATTAAGAGGTAAAGGAGATGTGATATTATAAAATTAGCAATATCTTCAAATAGAATTCCGGTGCACGGCTGGAAATTTGTTTTCTTATAAATCAGCACATTTTCTTATGTAGGAAGTAAAAAAAATTCGGTTTTGAAGTTTTTCGCCTTTGTAAAATATTTAATATATAAAATACAGTGCAACGATATACTCTGTTTCAACAATGAAAGCTTTGTTATAATTAAGTGGTAAAAGATATGTGATATTATAAATTTGCAATATCTTCGAATAGAATTCTGGTGCACGGCTGGAAATTCGTTTACTAATAAATCAGCACATTTTCTTATGTAGGAAGTAAAAAAAAATAAGTTTTGAAGTTGTTCGACTTTGTAAAATATTTAAAATTAAAATACAGTCAAACGATATACATTTTTCAACAATGAAACCTTTGTTATAAATACGAGGTAAAATGGATGTGATATTATAAAATCAGCAATATCTTCGAATAGAATTCTGGTGCACGGCTGGAAATTGGTTTTCTTATAAATCAGCACATTTTCTTATGTAGTAAATAAATAAAATTCGGTTTTGAAGTTGTTCGCCTTTGTAAAATATTTCAAATTAAAACACAGTGAAACGATATACATTTTTCAACAATGAAACCTTTGTTATAAATACAAGGTAAAATGGATGCGATATTATAAAATTAGCAATATCTTCAAATAGAATTCTGGTGCACGGCTGGAAATTGGTTTTCTTATAAATCAGCACATTTACTTATGTAGGAAGTAAAAAAAATTCGGTTTTGAAGTTTTTCGCCTTTGTAAAATATTTAAAATATAAAATACATTGCAACGATATACTCTGTTTCAACAATGAAAGCTTTGTTATAATTAAGTGGTAAAAGATATGTGATATTATAAAATTTGCAATATCTTCGAATAGAATTCTGGTGCACGGCTGGAAATTCGTTTACTAATAAATCAGCACATTTTCTTATGTAGGAAGTAAAAAAAAATCGGTTTTGATGTTGTTCGATTTTGTAAAAGATTTAAAATATAAAATGCAGTGAAACGATCTACTCTGTTATAACAATGAAACCCTTGTTATAAATACGATGTAAAGAAGATCTGATATTATAAAATTAGAAATATCTTCGAATAGAATTATGGTGCACGGCTGGAAATTGGTTTTCTTATAAATCAGCGCATTTTCTTATGTAGGAAGTAAAAAAAATTCGATTTTCATGTTGTTCGACCTTGTAAAATATTTAAAATATAAAATACAGTGAAACGATATACATTTTTCAACAATGAAACCTTTGTTATAAATACGAGGTAAACTTGATGTGATATTATAAAATTATAAAAATCTGCCAATAGAATTCTGGTGCACGGCTGGAAATACGTTTATTTATAAATCAGCACTTTTACTTATAAAGGAATTAAAAAAAATTCGGTTTTGAAGTTGTTCGACTTTGTAAAATATTTAAAATATAAAATACATTGAAACGATCTATTCTGTTTCAACAATGAAATCTTTGTTATAATTAAGAGGTAAAGGAGATGTGATATTATAAAATTAGCAGTATCTTCAAATAGAATTCTGGTGCACGGCTGGAAATTTGTTTTCTTATAAATCAGCACATTTTCTTATGTAGGAAGTAAAAAAAAATAAGTTTTGAAGTTGTTCGACTTTGTAAAATATTTAAAATTAAAATACAGTCAAACGATATACATTTTTCAACAATGAAACCTTTGTTATAAATACGAGGTAAAATCTATGTGATATTATAAAATCAGCAATATCTTCGAATAGAATTCTGGTGCACGGCTGGAAATTGGTTTTCTTATAAATCAGCACATTTTCTTATGTAGTAAGTAAATAAAATTCGGTTTTGAAGTTGTTCGCCTTTGTAAAATATTTAAAATTAAAACACAGTGAAACGATATACATTTTTCAACAATGAAACCTTTGTTATAAATACGAGGTAAACTTGATGTGAAATTATAAAATTATAAAAATCTGCCAATAGAATTCTGGTGCACGGCTGGAAATACGTTTATTTATATATCAGCACTTTTACTTATATAGGAATTAAAAAAAATTCGGTTTTGAAGTTATTCGACTTTGTAAAATATTTAAAATATAAAATACATTGAAACGATCTATTCTGTTTCAACAATGAAATCTTTGTTATAATTAAGAAGTAAAGGAGATGTGATATTATAAAATTAGCAGTATCTTCAAATAGAATTCTGGTGCACGGCTGGAAATTTGTTTTCTTATAAATCAGCACATTTTCTTATGTAGGAAGTAAAAAAAAATAAGTTTTGAAGTTGTTCGACTTTGTAAAATATTTAAAATTAAAATACAGTCAAACGATATACATTTTTCAACAATGAAACCTTTGTTATAAATACGAGGTAAAATCGATGTGATATTATAAAATCAGCAATATCTTCGAATAGAATTCTGGTGCACGGCTGGAAATTGGTTTTCTTATAAATCAGCACATTTTCTTATGTAGTAAGTAAATAAAATTCGGTTTTGAAGTTGTTCGCCTTTGTAAAATATTTAAAATTAAAACACAGTGAAACGATATACATTTTTCAACAATGAAACCCTTGTTATAAATACGAGGTAAACTTGATGTGAAATTATAAAATTATAAAAATCTGCCAATAGAATTCTGGTGCACGGCTGGAAATACGTTTATTTATAAATCAGCACTTTTACTTATATAGGAATTAAAAAAAATTCGGTTTTGAAGTTATTCGACTTTGTAAAATATTTAAAATATAAAATACATTGAAACGATCTATTCTGTTTCAACAATGAAATCTTTGTTATAATTAAGAAGTAAAGGAGATGTGATATTATAAAATCAGCAATATCTTCGAATAGAATTCTGGTGCACGGCTGGAAATTCGTTTACTAATAAATCAGCACATTTTCTTATGTAGGAAGTAAAAAAAAATCGGTTTTGATGTTGTTCGATTTTGTAAAAGATTTAAAATATAAAATGCAGTGAAACGATCTACTCTGTTATAACAATGAAATCCTTGTTATAAATACGATGTAAAGAAGATCTGATATTATAAAATTATAAATATCTTCTAATAGAATTATGGTGCACGGCTGGAAATTGGTTTTCTTATAAATCAGCGCATTTTCTTATGTAGGAAGTAAAAAAAAAATCGGTTTTGATGTTGTTCGAATTTGTAAAATATTTAAAATAAAAAATACAGAGAAACGATATACTCTGTTCTAACAATGAAACCTTTGTTATAAATACGATGTAAAGATGATCTGATATTATAAAATTAGTAATATCTTCGAATAGAAATATGGTGCACGGCTGGAAATTGGTTTTCTTATAAATCAGCACATTTTCTTATGTAGGAAGTAAAAAAAATTTGGTTTTGAAGTTGTTCGCCTTTGTAAAATATTTAAAATTAAAATACAGTCAAACGATATGCATTTTTCAACAATAAAACCTTTGTTATTAATACTAAATATGTAGGAAGTAAAAAAAAATTCGATTTTCATGTTGTTCGACTTTGTAAAATATTTAAAATATAAAATACAGTGAAACGATATACATTTTTCAACAATGAAACCTTTGTTATAGATACGAGGTAAACTTGATGTGATATTATAAAATTATAAAAATCTGCCAATAGAATTCTGGTGCACGGCTGGAAATACGTTTATTTATAAATCAGCACTTTTACTTATATAGGAATTTAAAAAAAATCGGTTTTGAAGTTGTTCGACTTTGTAAAATATTTGTAAAATATAAAATACATTGAAACGATCTATTCTGTTTCAACAATGAAATCTTTGTTATAATTAAGAGGTAAAGGAGATGTGATATTATAAAATTAGCAATATCTTCAAATAGAATTCCGGTGCACGGCTGGAAATTTGTTTTCTTATAAATCAGCACATTTTCTTATGTAGGAAGTAAAAAAAATTCGGTTTTGAAGTTTTTCGCCTTTGTAAAATATTTAATATATAAAATACAGTGCAACGATATACTCTGTTTCAACAATGAAAGCTTTGTTATAATTAAGTGGTAAAAGATATGTGATATTATAAATTTGCAATATCTTCGAATAGAATTCTGGTGCACGGCTGGAAATTCGTTTACTAATAAATCAGCACATTTTCTTATGTAGGAAGTAAAAAAAAATCGGTTTTGATGTTGTTCGATTTTGTAAAAGATTTAAAATATAAAATGCAGTGAAACGATCTACTCTGTTATAACAATGAAACCCTTGTTATAAATACGATGTAAAGAAGATCTGATATTATAAAATTAGAAATATCTTCGAATAGAATTATGGTGCACGGCTGGAAATTGGTTTTCTTATAAATCAGCGCATTTTTTTATGTAGGAAGTAAAAAAAATTCGATTTTCATGTTGTTCGACCTTGTAAAATATTTAAAATATAAAATACAGTGAAACGATATACATTTTTCGACAATGAAACCTTTGTTATAAATACGAGGTAAACTTGATGTGATATTATAAAATTATAAAAATCTGCCAATAGAATTCTGGTGCACGGCTGGAAATACGTTTATTTATAAATCAGCACTTTTACTTATAAAGGAATTAAAAAAAATTCGGTTTTGAAGTTGTTCGACTTTGTAAAATATTTAAAATATAAAATACATTGAAACGATCTATTCTGTTTCAACAATGAAATCTTTGTTATAATTAAGAGGTAAAGGAGATGTGATATTATAAAATTAGCAGTATCTTCAAATAGAATTCTGGTGCACGGCTGGAAATTTGTTTTCTTATAAATCAGCACATTTTCTTATGTAGGAAGTAAAAAAAAATAAGTTTTGAAGTTGTTCGACTTTGTAAAATATTTAAAATTAAAATACAGTCAAACGATATACATTTTTCAACAATGAAACCTTTGTTATAAATACGAGGTAAAATGGATGTGATATTATAAAATCAGCAATATCTTCGAATAGAATTCTGGTGCACGGCTGGAAATTGGTTTTCTTATAAATCAGCACATTTTCTTATGTAGTAAATAAATAAAATTCGGTTTTGAAGTTGTTCGCCTTTGTAAAATATTTCAAATTAAAACACAGTGAAACGATATACATTTTTCAACAATGAAACCTTTGTTATAAATACAAGGTAAAATGGATGCGATATTATAAAATTAGCAATATCTTCAAATAGAATTCTGGTGCACGGCTGGAAATTGGTTTTCTTATAAATCAGCACATTTACTTATGTAGGAAGTAAAAAAAATTCGGTTTTGAAGTTTTTCGCCTTTGTAAAATATTTAAAATATAAAATACATTGCAACGATATACTCTGTTTCAACAATGAAAGCTTTGTTATAATTAAGTGGTAAAAGATATGTGATATTATAAAATTTGCAATATCTTCGAATAGAATTCTGGTGCACGGCTGGAAATTCGTTTACTAATAAATCAGCACATTTTCTTATGTAGGAAGTAAAAAAAAATCGGTTTTGATGTTGTTCGATTTTGTAAAAGATTTAAAATATAAAATGCAGTGAAACGATCTACTCTGTTATAACAATGAAACCCTTGTTATAAATACGATGTAAAGAAGATCTGATATTATAAAATTAGAAATATCTTCGAATAGAATTATGGTGCACGGCTGGAAATTGGTTTTCTTATAAATCAGCGCATTTTCTTATGTAGGAAGTAAAAAAAATTCGATTTTCATGTTGTTCGACCTTGTAAAATATTTAAAATATAAAATACAGTGAAACGATATACATTTTTCAACAATGAAACCTTTGTTATAAATACGAGGTAAACTTGATGTGATATTATAAAATTATAAAAATCTGCCAATAGAATTCTGGTGCACGGCTGGAAATACGTTTATTTATAAATCAGCACTTTTACTTATAAAGGAATTAAAAAAAATTCGGTTTTGAAGTTGTTCGACTTTGTAAAATATTTAAAATATAAAATACATTGAAACGATCTATTCTGTTTCAACAATGAAATCTTTGTTATAATTAAGAGGTAAAGGAGATGTGATATTATAAAATTAGCAGTATCTTCAAATAGAATTCTGGTGCACGGCTGGAAATTTGTTTTCTTATAAATCAGCACATTTTCTTATGTAGGAAGTAAAAAAAAATAAGTTTTGAAGTTGTTCGACTTTGTAAAATATTTAAAATTAAAATACAGTCAAACGATATACATTTTTCAACAATGAAACCTTTGTTATAAATACGAGGTAAAATCGATGTGATATTATAAAATCAGCAATATCTTCGAATAGAATTCTGGTGCACGGCTGGAAATTGGTTTTCTTATAAATCAGCACATTTTCTTATGTAGTAAGTAAATAAAATTCGGTTTTGAAGTTGTTCGCCTTTGTAAAATATGTAAAATTAAAACACAGTGAAACGATATACATTTTTCAACAATGAAACCTTTGTTATAAATACGAGGTAAACTTGATGTGAAATTATAAAATTATAAAAATCTGCCAATAGAATTCTGGTGCACGGCTGGAAATACGTTTATTTATAAATCAGCACTTTTACTTATATAGGAATTTAAAAAAATTCGGTTTTGAAGTTATTCGACTTTGTAAAATATTTAAAATATAAAATACATTGAAACGATCTATTCTGTTTCAACAATGAAATCTTTGTTATAATTAAGAAGTAAAGGAGATGTGATATTATAAAATTAGCAGTATCTTTAAATAGAATTCTGGTGCACGGCTGGAAATTTGTTTTCTTATAAATCAGCACATTTTCTTATGTAGGAAGTAAAAAAAAATAAGTTTTGAAGTTGTTCGACTTTGTAAAATATTTAAAATTAAAATACAGTCAAACGATATGCATTTTTCAACAATGAAACCTTTGTTATAAATACGAGGTAAAATGGATGTGATATTATAAAATCAGCAATATCTTCGAATAGAATTCTGGTGCACGGCTGGAAATTGGTTTTCTTATAAATCAGCACATTTTCTTATGTAGTAAGTAAATAAAATTCGGTTTTGAAGTTGTTCGCCTTTGTAAAATATTTAAAATTAAAACACACTGAAACGATATACATTTTTCAACAAAGAAACCTTTGTTATAAATGCAAGGTAAAATGGATGTGATATTATAAAATTAGCAATATCTTCAAATAGAATTCTGGTGCACGGCTGGAAATTGGTTTTCTTATAAATCAGCGCATTTACTTATGTAGGAAGTAAAAAAAAATCGGTTTTGAAGTTGTTCGCCTTTGTAAAATGTTTAAAACGTAAAATACATTGAAACGATCTACTCTATTTCAACAATGAAAGCTTTGTTATAATTAAGATGTAAAGGAGATGTGATATTATAAAATTTGCAATATCTTCGAATAGAATTCTGGTACATGGCTGGAAATTTGTTTTCTTATAAATCAGCATATTTTCTTATGTAGGAAGTAAAAAAAATTCGGTTTTGAAGTTGCTCGCCTTTGTAAAATATTTAAAATATAAAATACAGTGAAACGATCTACTCTGTTATAACAATGAAACCCTTGTTATAAATACGATGTAAAGAAGATCTGATATTATAAAATTAGAAATATCTTCGAATAGAATTATGGTGCACGGCTGGAAATTGGTTTTCTTATAAATCAGCGCATTTTCTTATGTAGGAAGTAAAAAAAATTCGATTTTCATGTTGTTCGACTTTGTAAAATATTTAAAATATAAAATACAGTGAAACGATATACATTTTTCAACAATGAAACCTTTGTTATAAATACGAGGTAAACTTGATGTGATATTATAAAATTATAAAAATCTGCCAATAGAATTCTGGTGTATGGCTGGAAATACGTTTACTTATAAATCAGCACATTTCCTTATATAGGAATTTAAAAAAAAATCGGTTTTTAAGTTGTTCGACTTTGTAAAATACTTAAAATATAAAATACAGAGAAACGATATGCATATTTCAACAATGAAACCTTTGTTATTAATACGAGTTTAAGAAGATCTGATATTATAAAATTAGCAATATCTTCGAATAGAATTCTGGTGCACGGCTGGGATTTGGTTTTCGTATAAATAAGCACATTTTCTTATGTAGGAAATAAAAAAAAATCTGTTTTGAAGTTATTCGACTTTGTAAAATATATAAAATTAAAATACAGTCAAACGATATACATTTTTCAACAATGAAACCTTTGTTATTAATACGAGTTAAAGAAGATACGACACTATAAAATTAGCAATATCTTCGAATAGAATTCTGGAGCACGGCTGTGATTTGGTTTTCTTATAAATCAGCACATTTTGTTATATAGGAGGTAAAAAAAATTCGGTTTTGACGTTGTTCGACTTTGTAAAATATTTAAAATATAAAATACAGTGAAACGATCCACTCTGTTCTAACAATGAAAGCTTTGTTTTAAATACGATGTAAAGAAGATCTGATATTATAAAAGTAGAAATATCTTCGAAAATAATTCTGGTGCACGGCTGGAAATTCGTTTACTTATAAATCAGCATGTTTTCTTATGAAGGAAGTAAAATAAATTCGCTTTTGAACTTGTTCGCCTTTCTAAAATGTTTAAAACATAAAATACAGTGAAACGATATACTCTGTTTCAACAATGAAAGCTTTGTTATAATTAAGTGGTAAAAGAGATGTTGATATTATAAAATTTGCAATATCTTCGAATAGAATTCTGGTGCACGGCTGGAAATTCGTTTACTTATAAATCAGCGTATTGTCTTATGTAGGAATTAAAAAAAATTCGGTTTTGAAGTTGTTCGCCTTTGTAAAATATTTAAAATATAAAATACAGTGCAACGATATACTCTGTTTCAACAATGAAAGCTTTGTTATAATTAAGTGGTAAAGGATATGTGATATTATAAAATTTGCAATATCTTCGAATAGAATTCTGGTGCACGGCTGGAAATTCGTTTACTAATAAATCAGCACATTTTCTTATGTTGGAAGTAAAAAAAAATCGATTTTGATGTTGTTCGATTTTGTAAAAGATTTAAAATATAAAACGCAGTGAAACGATCTACTCTGTTATAACAATGAAACCCTTGTTATAAATACGATGTAAAGAAGATCTGATATTATAAAATTAGAAATATCTTCGAATAGAATTATGGTGCACGGCTGGAAATTGGTTTTCTTATAAATCAGCGCATTTTCTTATGTAGGAAGTAAAAAGAAATTCGATTTTCATGTTGTTCGACTTTGTAAAATATTTAAAATATAAAATACAGTGAAACGATATACATTTTTCAAGAATGAAACCTTTGTTATAAATACGAGGTAAACTTGATGTGATATTATAAAATTATAAAAATCTGCCAATAGAATTCTGGTGCACGGCTGGAAATACGTTTATTTATAAATCAGCACTTTTACTTATATATGAATTAAAAAAAAAACGGTTTTGAAGTTGTTCGACTTTGTAAAATATTTAAAATATAAAATACATTGAAACGATCTATTCTGTTTCAATAATGAAATCTTTGTTATAATTAAGAGGTAAAGGAGATGTGATATTATAAAATTAGCAGTATCTTCAAATAGAATTCTGGTGCACGGCTGGAAATTTGTTTTCTTATAAATCAGCACATTTTCGTATGTAGGAAGTAAAAAAAAATAAGTTTTGAAGTTGTTCGACTTTGTAAAATATTTAAAATTAAAATACAGTCAAACGATATACATTTTTCAACAATGAAACCTTTGTTATAAATACGAGGTAAAATGGATGTGATATTATAAAATCAGCAATATCTTCGAATAGAATTCTGGTGCATGGCTGGAAATTGGTTTTCTTATAAATCAGCACATTTTCTTATGTAGTATGTAAATAAAATTCGGTTTTGAAATTGTTCGCCTTTGTAAAATAATTAAAATTAAAACACAGTGAAACGATATACATTTTTCAACAATGAAACCTTTGTTATAAATACAAGGTAAAATGGATGTGATATTATAAAATTAGCAATATCTTCAAATAGAATTCTGGTGCACGGCTGGAAATTGGTTTTCTTATAAATCAGCACATTTACTTATGTAGGAAGTAAAAAAAAAATCGGTTTTGAAGTTGTTCGCCTTTGTAAAATATTTAAAACGTAAAATACATTGAAAGGATCTACTCTGTTTCAACAATGAAAGCTTTGTTATAATTAACAGGTAAAGGAGATGTGATATTATAAAATTAGCATTATCTTCAAATAGAATACTGGTGCACGGCTGGAAATTGGTTTTCTTATAAATCAGCACATTTTCTTATTTAGGAAGTAAAAAAAATTCGATTTTGAAGTTGTTCGCTTTTGTAAAATATTTAAAATATAAAATACAGTGAAACGATATACATTTTTCAACAATGAAACCTTTGTTATAAATACGAGGTAAAATGGATGTGATATTATAAAATTAGCAATATCTTCAAATAGAATTCTGGTAAACTGCTGGAAATTGGTTTTCTTATAAATCAGCACATTTTCTTATGTAGGAAGTAAAAAAAATTCGGCTTTGAAGTTGTTCGCTTTTGTAAAATATTAAAACATAAAATACATTGAAACGATTTAATCTGTTTCAACAATGAAAGCTTTGTTATAATTAAGAGGTAAAGGAGATGTGATATTATAAAATTTGCAATATCTTCGAATAGAATTCTGGTACATGGCTGGAAATTTGTTTTCTTATAAATCAGCATATTTTCTTATGTAGGAAGTAAAAAAAAATTGGTTTTGAAGTTGTTCGCCTTTGTAAAATATTTAAAATATAAAATACAGTGCAACGATATACTCTGTTTCAACAATGAAAGCTTTGTTATAATTAAGTGGTAAAGGATATGTGATATTATAAAATTTGCAATATCTTCGAATAGAATTCTGGTGCACGGCTGGATATTCGTTTACTAATAAATCAGCACATTTTCTTATGTAGGAAGTAAAAAAAAATCGGTTTTGATGTTGTTCGATTTTGTAAAAGATTTAAAATATAAAATGCAGTGAAACGATCTACTCTGTTATAACAATGAAACCTTTGTTATAAATAAAATGTAAAGAAGATCTGATATTATAAAATTAGCAATGTCTTCAAATAGAATTCTTGTGCACGTCTGGAATTTGGTTTTCTTATAAATCAGCACATTTTCTTATGTACACTGTAAAAAATGACCGATATTTCTTATTTTATGAAAATATGCTATAACCACGAACGAAAATATAATATAATTTTCTGAGTTATCCGAAATTTCAAATAGCATGTTACATTGTCTTTTGCATCCCCAGAAACCAATACATTTTCAAAATTTAAAGAATAATTTATAAAAACAAATTATTTTTAGCTGCCCGAATTTTTCAGAAACGTTTCTGAAGGGTTTTTATAGTGTATTAATTAGTGTCTTCAGCCTGGAATACCTGTTTTTCAAATGCTATCAATTCTGAAGTAAACATTTTCATGCTCAAAAAAAATGTTTAACACACAAACATGCAAAATTAACAGCGTTAACAATAACATTAGAATTGAGATTATTTCTTTACTCTTTCATGTATAAATTAACTTATTCGGCTGAAAACGTTTACTTGAGAATGGATAACATTCGAAAAACAGGTATTCCAGCTTGAGGACACTAATTAATACACTATAAAAACCCTTCGGAAACGTTTCTGAAAAATTCGGGCAGCTAAAAATAATTTGTTTTTATAAATTATTCTTTAAATTTTGAAAATGTATTCGTTTCTGGGGATTCAAAAGACAATGTAACATGCTATTTGGAATTTCGGATAACTCAGAAGATTATATTATATTTTCGTTCGTGGTTATAGCATATTTTCATAAAATAAGAAACATTGGTCATTTTTTACAGTGTAGGAAGTAAAAAAAATTCGGCTCTGAATTTATTCGCCTTTGTAAAATATTTAAAACATAAAATACAGTGCAACGATATACTCTGTTTCAACAATGAAAGCTTTGTTATAATTAAGAGGTAAAGGAGATGTGATATTATAAAATTTGCAATATCTTCGAATAGAATTCTGGTACATGGCTGGAAATTTGTTTTCTTATAAATCAGCATATTTTCTTATGTAGGAAGTAAAAAAAATTCGGTTTTGAAGTTGCTCGCCTTTGTAAAATATTTAAAATATAAAATACAGTGAAACGATCTACTCTGTTATAACAATGAAACCCTTGTTATAAATACGATGTAAAGAAGATCTGATATTATAAAATTAGAAATATCTTCGAATAGAATTATGGTGCACGGCTGGAAATTGGTTTTCTTATAAATCAGCGCATTTTCTTATGTAGGAAGTAAAAAAAATTCGATTTTCATGTTGTTCGACTTTGTAAAATATTTAAAATATAAAATACAGTGAAACGATATACATTTTTCAACAATGAAACCTTTGTTATAAATACGAGGTAAACTTGATGTGATATTATAAAATTATAAAAATCTGCCAATAGAATTCTGGTGTATGGCTGGAAATACGTTTACTTATAAATCAGCACATTTCCTTATATAGGAATTAAAAAAAAAATCGGTTTTTAAGTTGTTCGACTTTGTAAAATACTTAAAATATAAAATACAGAGAAACGATATGCATATTTCAACAATGAAACCTTTGTTATTAATACGAGTTTAAGAAGATCTGATATTATAAAATTAGCAATATCTTCGAATAGAATTCTGGTGCACGGCTGGGATTTGGTTTTCGTATAAATAAGCACATTTTCTTATGTAGGAAATAAAAAAAAATCTGTTTTGAAGTTATTCGACTTTGTAAAATATATAAAATTAAAATACAGTCAAACGATATACATTTTTCAACAATGAAACCTTTGTTATTAATACGAGTTAAAGAAGATACGACACTATAAAATTAGCAATATCTTCGAATAGAATTCTGGAGCACGGCTGTGATTTGGTTTTCTTATAAATCAGCACATTTTGTTATATAGGAGGTAAAAAAAATTCGGTTTTGACGTTGTTCGACTTTGTAAAATATTTAAAATATAAAATACAGTGAAACGATCCACTCTGTTCTAACAATGAAAGCTTTGTTTTAAATACGATGTAAAGAAGATCTGATATTATAAAAGTAGAAATATCTTCGAAAATAATTCTGGTGCACGGCTGGAAATTCGTTTACTTATAAATCAGCATGTTTTCTTATGAAGGAAGTAAAATAAATTCGCTTTTGAACTTGTTCGCCTTTCTGAAATGTTTAAAACATAAAATACAGTGAAACGATATACTCTGTTTCAACAATGAAAGCTTTGTTATAATTAAGTGGTAAAAGAGATGTTGATATTATAAAATTTGCAATATCTTCGAATAGAATTCTGGTGCACGGCTGGAAATTCGTTTACTTATAAATCAGCGTATTGTCTTATGTAGGAATTAAAAAAATTCGGTTTTGAAGTTGTTCGCCTTTGTAAAATATTTAAAATATAAAATACAGTGCAACGATATACTCTGTTTCAACAATGAAAGCTTTGTTATAATTAAGTGGTAAAGGATATGTGATATTATAAAATTTGCAATATCTTCGAATAGAATTCTGGTGCACGGCTGGAAATTCGTTTACTAATAAATCAGCACATTTTCTTATGTAGGAAGTAAAAAAAAATCGATTTTGATGTTGTTCGATTTTGTAAAAGATTTAAAATATAAAACGCAGTGAAACGATCTACTCTGTTATAACAATGAAACCCTTGTTATAAATACGATGTAAAGAAGATCTGATATTATAAAATTAGAAATATCTTCGAATAGAATTATGGTGCACGGCTGGAAATTGGTTTTCTTATAAATCAGCGCATTTTCTTATGTAGGAAGTAAAAAGAAATTCGATTTTCATGTTGTTCGACTTTGTAAAATATTTAAAATATAAAATACAGTGAAACGATATACATTTTTCAACAATGAAACCTTTGTTATAAATACGAGGTAAACTTGATGTGATATTATAAAATTATAAAAATCTGCCAATAGAATTCTGGTGCACGGCTGGAAATACGTTTATTTATAAATCAGCACTTTTACTTATATATGAATTAAAAAAAATTCGGTTTTGAAGTTGTTCGACTTTGTAAAATATTTAAAATATAAAATACATTGAAATGATCTATTCTGTTTCAATAATGAAATCTTTGTTATAATTAAGAGGTAAAGGAGATGTGATATTATAAAATTAGCAGTATCTTCAAATAGAATTCTGGTGCACGGCTGGAAATTTGTTTTCTTATAAATCAGCACATTTTCGTATGTAGGAAGTAAAAAAAAATAAGTTTTGAAGTTGTTCGACTTTGTAAAATATTTAAAATTAAAATACAGTCAAACGATATACATTTTTCAACAATGAAACCTTTGTTATAAATACGAGGTAAAATGGATGTGATATTATAAAATCAGCAATATCTTCGAATAGAATTCTGGTGCATGGCTGGAAATTGGTTTTCTTATAAATCAGCACATTTTCTTATGTAGTATGTAAATAAAATTCGGTTTTGAAATTGTTCGCCTTTGTAAAATAATTAAAATTAAAACACAGTGAAACGATATACATTTTTCAACAATGAAACCTTTGTTATAAATACAAGGTAAAATGGATGTGATATTATAAAATTAGCAATATCTTCAAATAGAATTCTGGTGCACGGCTGGAAATTGGTTTTCTTATAAATCAGCACATTTACTTATGTAGGAAGTAAAAAAAAAATCGGTTTTGAAGTTGTTCGCCTTTGTAAAATATTTAAAACGTAAAATACATTGAAAGGATCTACTCTGTTTCAACAATGAAAGCTTTGTTATAATTAACAGGTAAAGGAGATGTGATATTATAAAATTAGCATTATCTTCAAATAGAATACTGGTGCACGGCTGGAAATTGGTTTTCTTATAAATCAGCACATTTTCTTATTTAGGAAGTAAAAAAAATTCGATTTTGAAGTTGTTCGCTTTTGTAAAATATTTAAAATATAAAATACAGTGAAACGATATACATTTTTCAACAATGAAACCTTTGTTATAAATACGAGGTAAAATGGATGTGATATTATAAAATTAGCAATATCTTCAAATAGAATTCTGGTAAACTGCTGGAAATTGGTTTTCTTATAAATCAGCACATTTTCTTATGTAGGAAGTAAAAAAAATTCGGCTTTGAAGTTGTTCGCTTTTGTAAAATATTAAAACATAAAATACATTGAAACGATTTAATCTGTTTCAACAATGAAAGCTTTGTTATAATTAAGAGGTAAAGGAGATGTGATATTATAAAATTTGCAATATCTTCGAATAGAATTCTGGTACATGGCTGGAAATTTGTTTTCTTATAAATCAGCATATTTTCTTATGTAGGAAGTAAAAAAAAATTGGTTTTGAAGTTGTTCGCCTTTGTAAAATATTTAAAATATAAAATACAGTGCAACGATATACTCTGTTTCAACAATGAAAGCTTTGTTATAATTAAGTGGTAAAGGATATGTGATATTATAAAATTTGCAATATCTTCGAATAGAATTCTGGTGCACGGCTGGATATTCGTTTACTAATAAATCAGCACATTTTCTTATGTAGGAAGTAAAAAAAAATCGGTTTTGATGTTGTTCGATTTTGTAAAAGATTTAAAATATAAAATGCAGTGAAACGATCTACTCTGTTATAACAATGAAACCTTTGTTATAAATAAAATGTAAAGAAGATCTGATATTATAAAATTAGCAATGTCTTCAAATAGAATTCTTGTGCACGTCTGGAATTTGGTTTTCTTATAAATCAGCACATTTTCTTATGTACACTGTAAAAAATGACCGATATTTCTTATTTTATGAAAATATGCTATAACCACGAACGAAAATATAATATAATTTTCTGAGTTATCCGAAATTTCAAATAGCATGTTACATTGTCTTTTGCATCCCCAGAAACCAATACATTTTCAAAATTTAAAGAATAATTTATAAAAACAAATTATTTTTAGCTGCCCGAATTTTTCAGAAACGTTTCTGAAGGGTTTTTATAGTGTATTAATTAGTGTCTTCAGCCTGGAATACCTGTTTTTCAAATGCTATCAATTCTGAAGTAAACATTTTCATGCTCAAAAAAAATGTTTAACACACAAACATGCAAAATTAACAGCGTTAACAATAACATTAGAATTGAGATTATTTCTTTACTCTTTCATGTATAAATTAACTTATTCGGCTGAAAACGTTTACTTGAGAATGGATAACATTCGAAAAACAGGTATTCCAGCTTGAGGACACTAATTAATACACTATAAAAACCCTTCGGAAACGTTTCTGAAAAATTCGGGCAGCTAAAAATAATTTGTTTTTATAAATTATTCTTTAAATTTTGAAAATGTATTCGTTTCTGGGGATTCAAAAGACAATGTAACATGCTATTTGGAATTTCGGATAACTCAGAAGATTATATTATATTTTCGTTCGTGGTTATAGCATATTTTCATAAAATAAGAAACATTGGTCATTTTTTACAGTGTAGGAAGTAAAAAAAATTCGGCTCTGAATTTGTTCGCCTTTGTAAAATATTTAAAACATAAAATACAGTGCAACGATATACTCTGTTTCAACAATGAAAGCTTTGTTATAATTAAGAGGTAAAGGAGATGTGATATTATAAAATTTGCAATATCTTCGAATAGAATTCTGGAGCACGGCTGTGATTTGGTTTTCTTATAAATCAGCACATTTTGTTATATAGGAAGAAAAAAAAATTCGGTTTTGACGTTGTTCGACTTTGTAAATTATTTAAAATATAAAATACAGTGAAACGATCCACTCTGTTCTAACAATGAAAGCTTTGTTTTAAATACGATGTAAAGAAGATCTGATATTATAAAAGTAGAAATATCTTCGAAAATAATTCTGGTGCACGGCTGGAAATTCGTTTACTTATAAATCAGCATGTTTTCTTATGAAGGAAGTAAAATAAATTCGCTTTTGAACTTGTTCGCCTTTCTAAAATGTTTAAAACATAAAATACAGTGAAACGATATACTCTGTTTCAACAATGAAAGCTTTGTTATAATTAAGTGGTAAAAGAGATGTTGATATTATAAAATTTGCAATATCTTCGAATAGAATTCTGGTGCACGGCTGGAAATTCGTTTACTTATAAATCAGCGTATTGTCTTATGTAGGAAGTAAAAAAAATTCGGTTTTGAAGTTGTTCGCCTTTGTAAAATATTTAAAATATAAAATACAGTGCAACGATATACTCTGTTTCAACAATGAAAGCTTTGTTATAATTAAGTGGTAAAGGATATGTGATATTATAAAATTTGCAATATCTTCGAATAGAATTCTGGTGCACGGCTGGAAATTCGTTTACTAATAAATCAGCACATTTTCTTATGTAGGAAGTAAAAAAAAATCGTTTTTGATGTTGTTCGATTTTGTAAAAGATTTAAAATATAAAATGCAGTGAAACGATCTACTCTGTTATAACAATGAAACCCTTGTTATAAATACGATGTAAAGAAGATCTGATATTATAAAATTAGAAATATCTTCGAATAGAATTATGGTGCACGGCTGGAAATTGGTTTTCCTATAAATCAGCGCATTTTCTTATGTAGGAAGTAAAAAAAATTCGATTTTCATGTTGTTCGACTTTGTAAAATATTTAAAATATAAAATACAGTGAAACGATATACATTTTTCAACAATGAAACCTTTGTTATAAATACGAGGTAAACTTGATGTGATATTATAAAATTATAAAAATCTGCCAATAGAATTCTGGTGCACGGCTGGAAATACGTTTATTTATAAATCAGCACTTTTACTTATAAAGGAATTAAAAAAAATTCGGTTTTGAAGTTGTTCGACTTTGTAAAATATTTAAAATATAAAATACATTGAAACGATCTATTCTGTTTCAACAATGAAATCTTTGTTATAATTAAGAGGTAAAGGAGATGTGATATTATAAAATTAGCAGTATCTTCAAATAGAATTCTGGTGCACGGCTGGAAATTTGTTTTCTTATAAATCAGCACATTTTCTTATGTAGGAAGTAAAAAAAAATAAGTTTTGAAGTTGTTCGACTTTGTAAAATATTTAAAATTAAAATACAGTCAAACGATATACATTTTTCAACAATGAAACCTTTGTTATAAATACGAGGTAAAATCGATGTGATATTATAAAATCAGCAATATCTTCGAATAGAATTCTGGTGCACGGCTGGAAATTGGTTTTCTTATAAATCAGCACATTTTCTTATGTAGTAAGTAAATAAAATTCGGTTTTGAAGTTGTTCGCCTTTGTAAAATATTTAAAATTAAAACACAGTGAAACGATATACATTTTTCAACAATGAAACCTTTGTTATAAATACGAGGTAAACTTGATGTGAAATTATAAAATTATAAAAATCTGCCAATAGAATTCTGGTGCACGGCTGGAAATACGTTTATTTATAAATCAGCACTTTTACTTATATAGGAATTAAAAAAAATTCGGTTTTGAAGTTATTCGACTTTGTAAAATATTTAAAATATAAAATACATTGAAACGATCTATTCTGTTTCAACAATGAAATCTTTGTTATAATTAAGAAGTAAAGGAGATGTGATATTATAAAATTAGCAGTATCTTTAAATAGAATTCTGGTGCACGGCTGGAAATTTGTTTTCTTATAAATCAGCACATTTTCTTATGTAGGAAGTAAAAAAAAATAAGTTTTGAAGTTGTTCGACTTTGTAAAATATTTAAAATTAAAATACAGTCAAACGATATGCATTTTTCAACAATGAAACCTTTGTTATAAATACGAGGTAAAATGGATTTGATATTATAAAATCAGCAATATCTTCGAATAGAATTCTGGTGCACGGCTGGAAATTGGTTTTCTTATAAATCAGCACATTTTCTTATGTAGTAAGTAAATAAAATTCGGTTTTGAAGTTGTTCGCCTTTGTAAAATATTTAAAATTAAAACACACTGAAACGATATACATTTTTCAACAAAGAAACCTTTGTTATAAATGCAAGGTAAAATGGATGTGATATTATAAAATTAGCAATATCTTCAAATAGAATTCTGGTGCACGGCTGGAAATTGGTTTTCTTATAAATCAGCGCATTTACTTATGTAGGAAGTAAAAAAAAATCGGTTTTGAAGTTGTTCGCCTTTGTAAAATGTTTAAAACGTAAAATACATTGAAACGATCTACTCTATTTCAACAATGAAAGCTTTGTTATAATTAAGATGTAAAGGAGATGTGATATTATAAAATTTGCAATATCTTCGAATAGAATTCTGGTACATGGCTGGAAATTTGTTTTCTTATAAATCAGCATATTTTCTTATGTAGGAAGTAAAAAAAATTCGGTTTTGAAGTTGCTCGCCTTTGTAAAATATTTAAAATATAAAATACAGTGAAACGATCTACTCTGTTATAACAATGAAACCCTTGTTATAAATACGATGTAAAGAAGATCTGATATTATAAAATTAGAAATATCTTCGAATAGAATTATGGTGCACGGCTGGAAATTGGTTTTCTTATAAATCAGCGCATTTTCTTATGTAGGAAGTAAAAAAAATTCGATTTTCATGTTGTTCGACTTTGTAAAATATTTAAAATATAAAATACAGTGAAACGATATACATTTTTCAACAATGAAACCTTTGTTATAAATACGAGGTAAACTTGATGTGATATTATAAAATTATAAAAATCTGCCAATAGAATTCTGGTGTATGGCTGGAAATACGTTTATTTATAAATCAGCACATTTCCTTATATAGGAATTAAAAAAAAAATCGGTTTTTAAGTTGTTCGACTTTGTAAAATACTTAAAATATAAAATACAGAGAAACGATATGCATATTTCAACAATGAAACCTTTGTTATTAATACGAGTTTAAGAAGATCTGATATTATAAAATTAGCAATATCTTCGAATAGAATTCTGGTGCACGGCTGGGATTTGGTTTTCGTATAAATAAGCACATTTTCTTATGTAGGAAATAAAAAAAAATCTGTTTTGAAGTTATTCGACTTTGTAAAATATATAAAATTAAAATACAGTCAAACGATATACATTTTTCAACAATGAAACCTTTGTTATTAATACGAGTTAAAGAAGATACGACACTATAAAATTAGCAATATCTTCGAATAGAATTCTGGAGCACGGCTGTGATTTGGTTTTCTTATAAATCAGCACATTTTGTTATATAGGAGGTAAAAAAAATTCGGTTTTGACGTTGTTCGACTTTGTAAAATATTTAAAATATAAAATACAGTGAAACGATCCACTCTGTTCTAACAATGAAAGCTTTGTTTGAAATACGATGTAAAGAAGATCTGATATTATAAAAGTAGAAATATCTTCGAAAATAATTCTGGTGCACGGCTGGAAATTCGTTTACTTATAAATCAGCATGTTTTCTTATGAAGGAAGTAAAATAAATTCGCTTTTGAACTTGTTCGCCTTTCTAAAATGTTTAAAACATAAAATACAGTGAAACGATATACTCTGTTTCAACAATGAAAGCTTTGTTATAATTAAGTGGTAAAAGAGATGTTGATATTATAAAATTTGCAATATCTTCGAATAGAATTCTGGTGCACGGCTGGAAATTCGTTTACTTATAAATCAGCGTATTGTCTTATGTAGGAAGTAAAAAAAATTCGGTTTTGAAGTTGTTCGCCTTTGTAAAATATTTAAAATATAAAATACAGTGCAACGATATACTCTGTTTCAACAATGAAAGCTTTGTTATAATTAAGTGGTAAAGGATATGTGATATTATAAAATTTGCAATATCTTCGAATAGAATTCTGGTGCACGGCTGGAAATTCGTTTACTAATAAATCAGCACATTTTCTTATGTAGGAAGTAAAAAAAAATCGTTTTTGATGTTGTTCGATTTTGTAAAAGATTTAAAATATAAAATGCAGTGAAACGATCTACTCTGTTATAACAATGAAACCCTTGTTATAAATACGATGTAAAGAAGATCTGATATTATAAAATTAGAAATATCTTCGAATAGAATTATGGTGCACGGCTGGAAATTGGTTTTCCTATAAATCGGCGCATTTTCTTATGTAGGAAGTAAAAAAAATTCGATTTTCATGTTGTTCGACTTTGTAAAATATTTAAAATATAAAATACAGTGAAACGATATACATTTTTCAACAATGAAACCTTTGTTATAAATACGAGGTAAACTTGATGTGATATTATAAAATTATAAAAATCTGCCAATAGAATTCTGGTGCACGGCTGGAAATACGTTTACTTATAAATCAGCACTTTTACTTATATAGGAATTAAAAAAAATTCGGTTTTGAAGTTGTTCGACTTTGTAAAATATTTAAAATATAAAATACATTGAAACGATCTATTCTGTTTCAACAATGAAATCTTTGTTATAATTAAGAGGTAAAGGAGATGTGATATTATAAAATTAGCAGTATCTTCAAATAGAATTCTGGTGCACGGCTGGAAATTTGTTTTCTTATAAATCAGCACATTTTCGTATGTAGGAAGTAAAAAAAAATAAGTTTTGAAGTTGTTCGACTTTGTAAAATATTTAAAATTAAAATACAGTCAAACGATATACATTTTTCAACAATGAAACCTTTGTTATAAATACGAGGTAAAATGGATGTGATATTATAAAATCAGCAATATCTTCGAATAGAATTCTGGTGCACGGCTGGAAATTGGTTTTCTTATAAATAAGCACATTTTCTTATGTAGTAAGTAAATAAAATTCGGTTTTGAAGTTGTTCGCCTTTGTAAAATAATTAAAATTAAAACACAGTGAAACGATATACATTTTTCAACAATGAAACCTTTGTTATAAATACAAGGTAAAGTGGATGTGATATTATATAATTAGCAATATCTTCAAATAGAATTCTGGTGCATGGCTGGAAATTGGTTTTCTTATAAATCAGCACATTTTCTTATGTAGGAAGTAAAAAAAAATTCGATTTTCATGTTGTTCGACTTTGTAAAATATTTAAAATATAAAATACAGTGAAACGATCTATTCTGTTTCAACAATGAAATCTTTGTTATTATTAAGAGGTAAAGGAGATGTGATATTATAAAATTAGCAGTACCTTCAAATAGAATACTGGTGCACGGCTGGAAATTGGTTTTCTTATAAATCAGCACATTTTCTTATTTAGGAAGTAAAAAAAATTCGATTTTGAAGTTGTTCGCTTTTGTAAAATATTTAAAATATAAAATACAGTGAAACGATATACATTTTTCAACAATGAAACCTTTGTTATAAATACGAGGTAAAATGGATGTGATATTATGAAATTATCAATATCTTCGAATAGAATTCTGGTGCACGGCTGAAAGTTGGTTTTCTTATAAATCAGCACATTTTCTTATGTGGGAAGTAAAAAAAATTCGGTTTTGAAGTTGTTCGCTTTTGTAAAATATTAAAACATAAAATACATTGAAACGATTTACTCTGTTTCAACAATGAAAGCTTTGTTATAATTAAGTGGTAAAGGATATGGGATATTATAAAATTTGCAATATCTTCGAATAGAATTCTGGTGCACGGCTGGAAATTCGTTTACTAATAAATCAGCACATTTTCTTATGTAGGAAGTAAAAAAAAATCGGTTTTGATGTTGTTCGATTTTGTAAAAGATTTAAAATATAAAATGCAGTGAAACGATCTACTCTGTTATAACAATGAAACCGTTGTTATAAATACGATGTAAAGAAAATCTGATATTATAAAATTAGAAATATCTTCGAATAGAATTATGGTGCACGGCTGGAAATTGGTTTTCTTATAAATCAGCACTTTTCCTTATATAGGAATTAAAAAAAAATCGGTTTTGAAGTTGTTCGACTTTATAAAATATTTAAAATTAAAATAGAGTCAAACGATATACATTTTTCAACAATGAAACCTTTGTTATAAATAAGATGTAAAGAAGATCTGATATTATAAAATTAGCAATATCTTCAAATAGAATACTTGTGCACGGCTGGAAATTGGTTTTCTTATAAATCAGCACATTTTCTTATGTAGGAAGGAAAAAAAATTCTGTTTTGAAGTTGTTCGCCTTTGTGAAAAATTTAAAATGTAAAATACAGAGAAACGATATACATTTTTCAACAATGAAACCTTTGTTATTAATACGAGTTTAAGAAGATCTGATATTATAAAATTAGCAATATCTTCGAATAGAATTCTGGTACACGGCTGGAAATTTGATTTCTTATAAATAAGCACATTTTCTTATGTAGGAAATAAAAAAAATTCTGTTTTGAAGTTATTCGACTTTGTAAAATATATAAAATTAAAATACAGTCAAACGATATACATTTTTCAACAATGAAACCTTTGTTATTAATACGAGTTAAAGAAGATACGACACTATAAAATTAGCAATATCTTCGAATAGAATTCTGGAGCACGGCTGTGATTTGGTTTTCTTATAAATCAGCACATTTTGTTATATAGGAAGTAAAAAAAATTCGGTTTTGACGTTGTTCGACTTTGTAAAATTTTTAAAATATAAAATACAGTGAAACGATCTACTCTGTTCTAACAATGAAATCTTTGTTATAAATACGATGTAAAGAAGATCTGATATTATGAAAGTAGAAATATCTTCAAAAATAATTCTGGTGCACGGCTGGAAATTCGTTTACTTATAAATCAGAGCACGTTTTCTTATGTAGGAAGTAAAAAAAAAATCGCTTTTGAACTTGTTCGCCTTTCTAAAATATTTAAAACATAAAATACAGTGAAACGAAATGCATTTTTCTACAATGAAACCTCTGTTATTAATACGAGTTAAAAAAGATCTGATATTATAAAACTAGCAATATCTTCGAAAATAATTCTGGTGCACGGGTGGAAATTGGTTTTCTTATAAATCAGCACATTTTCTTATGTAGGAAGTAAAAAAAAATTCGATTTTGAAGTTGTTCGCTTTTGTAAAATATTTAAAATATAATATACAGTGAAACGATATACATTTTTCAACAATGAAACCTTTGTTATAAATACGAGGTAAAATGGATGTGATATTATAAAATTAGCAATATCTTCAAATAGAATTCTGGTGCACGGCTGGAAATTGGTTTTCTTATAAATCAGCCCATTTTCTTATTTAGGAAGTAAAAAAAATCCGGTTTTGAAGTTGTTCGCATTTGTAAAATATTTGAAATATAAAATACAGTGAAACGATATACATTTTTCAACAATGAAACCCTTGTTATAAATACGATGTAAAGAAGATCTGATATTATAAAATTAGAAATATCTTCGCATAGAATTATGGTGCACGGCTGGAAATTGGTTTTCTTATAAATCAGCACATTTTCTTATGTAGGAAGTAAAAAAAAATTCGATTTTGAAGTTGTTCGCTTTTGTAAAATATTTAAAATATAATATACAGTGAAACGATAAAAATTTTTCAACAATGAAACCTTTGTTATAAATACGAGGTAAAATGGATGTGATATTATAAAATTAGCAATATCTTCGAATAGAATTCTGGTGCACGGCTGAAAGTTGGTTTTCTTATAAATCAGCACATTTTCTTATGTAGGAAGTAAAAAAAAATTCGGTTTTGAAGTTGTTCGCTTTTGTAAAATATTAAAACATAAAATACATTGAAACGATTTACTCTGTTTCAACAATGAAAGCTTTGTTATAATTAAGAGGTAAAGGAGATGTGATATTATAAAATTTGCAATATCTTCGAATAGAATTCTGGTACATGGCTGGAAATTTGTTTTCTTATAAATCAGCATATTCTCTTATGTAGGAAGTAAAAAAAAAATTGGTTTTGAAGTTGTTCGCCTTTGTAAAATATTTAAAATATAAAATACAGTGCAACGATATACTCTGTTTCAACAATGAAAGCTTTGTTATAATTAATTGGTAAAGGATATGTGATATTATAAAATTTGCAATATCTTCGAATAGAATTCTGGTGCACGGCTGGAAATTCGTTTACTAATAAATCAGCACATTTTCTTATGTAGGAAGTAAAAAAAAATCGGTTTTGATGTTGTTCGATTTTGTAAAAGATTTGAAATATAAAATGCAGTGAAACGATCTACTCTGTTATAACAATGAAACCCTTGTTATAAATACGATGTAAAGAAGATCTAATATTATAAAATTAGAAATATCTTCGAATAGAATTATGGTGCACGGCTGGAAATTGGTTTTCTTATAAATCAGCGCATTTCCTTATGTAGGAAGTAAAAAAAATTCGATTTTCATGTTGTTCGACTTTGTAAAATATTTAAAATATAAAATACAGTGAAACGATATACATTTTTCAGCAACGAAACCTTTGTTATAAATACGAGGTAAAATGGATGTGATATTATAAAATTATAAAAATCTGCCAATAGAATTCTGGTGCATGGCTGGAAATACGTTTATTTATAAATCAGCACTTTTACTTATATAGGAATTTAAAAAAATTTGGTTTTGAAGTTGTTCGACTTTGTAAAATATTTAAAATATAAAATACATTGAAACGATCTATTCTGTTTCAACAATGAAATCTTTGTTATAATTAAGAGGTAAAGGAGATGTGATATTATAAAATTTGCATTATCTTCGAATAGAATTCTGGTACACGGCTGGAAATTGGTTTTCTTATAAATCAGCACTTTTCCTTATATAGGAATTAAAAAAAAATCGGTTTTGAAGTTGTTCGACTTTATAAAATATTTAAAATTAAAATAGAGTCAAACGATATACATTTTTCAACAATGAAACCTTTGTTATAAATAAGATGTAAAGAAGATCTGATATTATAAAATTAGCAATATCTTCAAATAGAATACTTGTGCACGGCTGGAAATTGGTTTTCTTATAAATCAGCACATTTTCTTATGTAGGAAGTAAAAAAAATTCGGTTTTGAAGTTGTTCGCTTTTGTAAAATATTTAAAATATAAAATACAGTGTAACGATCTACTCTGTTCTAACAATGAAACCTTTGTTATAAATACGATGTAAAGAAGATCTGATATTATAAAATTTGAAATATTTTCGAATAGAATTATGGTGCATGGCTGGAAATTGGTTTTCTTATAAATCAGCACATTTTCTTATGTAGGAAGGAAAAAAAATTCTGTTTTGAAGTTGTTCGCCTTTGTGAAAAATTTAAAATGTAAAATACAGAGAAACGATATGCATATTTCAACAATGAAACCTTTGTTATTAATACGAGTTTAAGAAGATCTGATATTATAAAATTAGCAATATCTTCGAATAGAATTCTGGTACACGGCTGGAAATTTGATTTCTTATAAATAAGCACATTTTCTTATGTAGGAAATAAAAAAAATTCTGTTTTGAAGTTATTCGACTTTGTAAAATATATAAAATTAAAATACAGTCAAACGATATACATTTTTCAACAATGAAACCTTTGTTATTAATACGAGTAAAAGAAGATACGACACTATAAAATTAGCAATATCTTCGAATAGAATTCTGGAGCACGGCTGTGATTTGGTTTTCTTATAAATCAGCACATTTTGTTATATAGGAAGTAAAAAAAATTCGGTTTTGACGTTGTTCGACTTTGTAAAATTTTTAAAATATAAAATACAGTGAAACGATCTACTCTGTTCTAACAATGAAATCTTTGTTATAAATACGATGTAAAGAAGATCTGATATTATGAAAGTAGAAATATCTTCGAAAATGATTCTGGTGCACGGCTGGAAATTCGTTTACTTATAAATCAGAGCACGTTTTCTTATGTAGGAAGTAAAAAAAAAATCGCTTTTGAACTTGTTCGCCGTTGTAAAATATTTAAAACATAAAATATAGTGAAACGATATACTCTGTTTCAACAATAAAAGCTTTGTTATAAATACGAGGTAAAGTGGATGTGATATTATAAAATTATCAATATCTTCGAATAGAATTCTGGTGTACGTCTGGAAATTCGTTTACTTATAAATCAGCACATTTTCTTATGTAGGAAGTAAAAAAAAATCGGTTTTTTATGTTGTTCGACTTTGTAAAATATTTAAAATAAAAAATACAGAGAAACGATCTACTCTGTTCTAACAATGAAACCTTTGTTATAAATACGATGTAAAGATGATCTGATATTATAAAATTAGAAATATCTTCGAATAGAAATATGGTGCACGACTGGAAATTGGTTTTCTTATAAATCAGCACATTTTCTTATGTAGGAAGTAAAAAAATTCTGTTTTGAAGTTGTTCTCCTTTGTGAAAAATTTAAAATATAAAATACAGAGAAACGATATGCATTTTTGCAACAAAGAAACCTTTGTTATAAATACGAGGTAAAGTTGATGTGATATTATAAAATTAAAAAATTCTGCCAATAGAATTCTGGTGCACGACTGGAAATACGTTTACTTATAAATCAGCACATTTTCGTATGTAGGAAGTAAAAAAAAATCGGTTTTGAAGTTGTTCGCCTTTGTAAAATATTTAAAACATAAAATACATTGAAACGATCTACTCTGTTTCAACAATGAAAGCTTTGTTATAATTAAGAGGTAAAAGAGATGTTATATTATAAAATTTGAAATATCTTCGAATAGAATTCTGGTACACGGCTGGAAATTTGTTTTCTTATAAATCAGCACATTTTCTTATGTAGGAAGTAAAAAAAATTCGGTTTTGAAGGTGTTCGACTTTGTAAAATATTTAAAATATAAAACACAGTGAAACGATATGCATTTTTCAACAATGAAACCTTTGTTATTAGTACGAGTTAGAGAAGATCTGATATTATAAAAGTAGCAACATCTTCGAAAATAATTCGGGTGCACGTCTGGAAATTCGTTTACTTATAAATCAGCATGTTTTCTTATGAAGGAAGTGAAAAAAATTCGCTTTTGAACTTGTTCGCCTTTCTAAAATATTTAAAACATAAAATACAGTGAAACGAAATGCATTTTTCTACAATGAAACCTTTGTTATTAATACGAGTTAAAAAAGATCTGATATTATAAAACTAGCAATATCTTCGAAAATAATTCTGGTGCACGGCTGGAAATTCGTTTACTTATACATCAGCACATTTTCTTATGTACGAAGTAAAAAAAATTCGTTTTTGAAGTTGTTTGACTTTGTAAATATTTAAAATACAAAACAAGGTGAAACGATATACATTTTTCAACAATGAAACCTTTGTTATAAATACGAGGTAAAATGGATATGATATTATAAAATTAGCAATATCTTCAAATAGAATTCTGGTGCACGGCTGGAAATTGGTTTTCTTATAAATCAGCCCATTTTCTTATGTAGGAAGTAAAAAAAAATTTGGTTTTGAAGTTGTTCCACTTTGTAAAATATTTAAAATATAAAATAGAGTAAAACGATATACATTTTTCAACAATGAAAACTTTGTTATTAATACGAGTAAAGAAAGATACGGCACTATAAAATTAGCAATATCTGCGAATAGAAATCTGGTGCACGGCTGGGATTTGGTTTTCTTATAAATCAGCACATTTTCGTATGTAGGAAGTAAAAAAACTCCAATTTTAAAGTTGTTCGACTTTGAAAAATATTTAAAATATAAAATACAGTGAAACTACCTACTGTGTTCCAACAATGAAACCTTTGTTATAAATAAGATGAAAAGAAGATCTGATATTATAAAATTAGCAATATCTTCAAATAGAATTCTGGTAAACGGCTGGAAATTGGTTTTCTTATAAATCAGCACATTTTCTTATGTAGGAAGTAAAAAAAAATCGGTTTTGAAGTTGTTCGACTTTGTAAAATATTTAAAACATAAAATACATTGAAACGATCTACTCTGTTTCAACAATGAAAGCTTTGTTATAATTAAGAGGTAAAGGAGATGTGATATTATAAAATTTGCAATATCTTCGAATAGAATTCTGGTGCACGGCTGGAAATTGGTTTTCTTATAAATCAGCACATTTTCTTATGTAGGAAGTAAAAAAAATTCGGTTTTGAAGTTGTTCGCTTTTGTAAAATATTTAAAATATAAAATACAGTGTAACGATCTACTCTGTTCTAACAATGAAACCTTTGTTATAAATACGATGTAAAGAAGATCTGATATTATAAAATTAGAAATATTTTCGAATAGAATTATGGTGCACGGCTGGAAATTGGTTTTCTTATAAATCAGCACATTTTCTTATGTAGGAAGTAAAAAAAATTCTGTTTTGAAGTTGTTCGCCTTTGTGAAAAATTTAAAATATAAAATTTAGAGAAACGATATGCATTTTTCAACAATGAAACCTTTGCACTTAGTACGAGTTTAAGAAGATCTGATATTATAAAATTAGCAATATCTTCGAATAGAATTCTGGTACACGGCTGGAAATTGGTTTTCTTATAAATCAGCACATTTTCTTATGTAGTAAATAAAAAAAAATTCGGTTTTGAAGTTGTTCGCCTTTGTAAAATATTTAAAATTAAAACACAGTGAAACGATATACATTTTTCAACAATGAAACCTTTGTTATAAATACAAGGTAGAATGGATGTGATATTATAAAATTAGCAATATCTTCAAATAGAATTCTGGTGCACGGCTGGAAATTGGTTTTCTTATAAATCAGCACATTTTCTTATGTAGGAAGTAAAAAAAAATCGGTTTTGAAGTTGTTCGCCTTTGTAAAATATTTAAACCGTAAAATACATTGAAACGATCTACTCTGTTTCAACAATGTTAGCTTTTTTATAATTAAGAGGTAAAGGAGATGTGATATTATAAAATTAGCAGTATCTTCAAATAGAATTCTGGTGCACGGCTGGAAATTGGTTTTCTTATAAATCAAAACATTTACTTATGTAGGAAATAAAAAAAAATAGGTTTTGAAGTTGTTCGCCTTTGTAAAATATTTAAAACATAAAATACTTTGAAACGATCTACTCTGTTTCAACAATGAAAGCTTTGTTATAATTAAGAGGTAAAGGAGATGTGATATTATAAAATTAGCAGTATCTTCCAATAGAATTCTGGTGCACGGCTGGAAATTGGTTTTCTTATAAATCAGCACATTTTCTTATTTAGGAAGTAAAAAAAAATCGTTTTTGAAGTTGTTCGCTTTTGTAAAATATTTAAAATATAAAATACAGTGAAACGATGTACATTTTTCAGCAATGAAACCTTTGTTATAAATACGAGGTAAAATGGATGTGATATTATAAAATTAGCAATATCTTCGAATAGAATTCTGGTGCACGGCTGAAAATTGGTTTTCTTATAAATCAGCACATTTTCTTATGTAGGAAGTAAAAAAAATTCGGTTTTGAAGTTGTTCGCTTTTGTAAAATATTTAAAATATAAAATACAGTGTAACGATCTACTCTGTTCTAACAATGAAAACCTTGTTATAAATACGATGTAAAGAAGATCTGATATTATGAAAGTAGAAATATCTTCGAAAATAATTCTGGTGCACGGCTGGAAATTCGTTTACTTATAAATCAGAGCACGTTTTCTTATGTAGGAAGTAAAAAAAAAATCGCTTTTGAACTTGTTCGCCGTTGTAAAATATTTAAAACATAAAATATATTGAAACGATATACTCTGTTTCAACAATAAAAGCTTTGTTATAAATACGAGGTAAAGTGGATGTGATATTATAAAATTATCAATATCTTCGAATAGAATTCTGGTGTACGTCTGGAAATTCGTTTACTTATAAATCAGCACATTTTCTTATGTAGGAAGTAAAAAAAAATCGGTTTTTTATGTTGTTCGACTTTGTAAAATATTTAAAATAAAAAATACAGAGAAACGATCTACTCTGTTCTAACAATGAAACCTTTGTTATAAATACGATGTAAAGACGATCTGATATTATAAAATTAGAAATATCTTCGAATAGAAATATGGTGCACGGCTGGAAATTGGTTTTCTTATAAATCAGCACATTTTCTTATGTAGGAAGAAAAAAAAATTCTGTTTTGAAGTTGTTCGCCTTTGTGAAAAATTTAAAATATAAAATACAGAGAAACGATATGCATTTTTGCAACAAAGAAACCTTTGTTATAAATACGAGGTAAAGTTGATGTGATATTATAAAATTAAAAAATTCTTCCAATAGAATTCTGGTGCACGACTGGAAATACGTTTACTTATAAATCAGCACATTTTCGTATGTAGGAAGTAAAAAAAAATCGGTTTTGAAGTTGTTCGCCTTTGTAAAATATTTAAAACATAAAATACATTGAAACGATCTACTCTGTTTCAACAATGAAAGCTTTGTTATAATTAAGAGGTAAAAGAGATGTTATATTATAAAATTTGAAATATCTTCGAATAGAATTCTGGTACACGGCTGGAAATTTGTTTTCTTATAAATCAGCACATTTTCTTATGTAGGAAGTAAAAAAAATTCGGTTTTGAAGGTGTTCGACTTTGTAAAATATTTAAAATATAAAACACAGTGAAACGATATGCATTTTTCAACAATGAAACCTTTGTTATTAGTACGAGTTAGAGAAGATCTGATATTATAAAAGTAGCAACATCTTCGAAAATAATTCGGGTGCACGTCTGGAAATTCGTTTACTTATAAATCAGCATGTTTTCTTATGAAGGAAGTGAAAAAAATTCGCTTTTGAACTTGTTCGCCTTTCTAAAATATTTAAAACATAAAATACAGTGAAACGAAATGCATTTTTCTACAATGAAACCTTTGTTATTAATACGAGTTAAAAAAGATCTGATATTATAAAACTAGCAATATCTTCGAAAATAATTCTGGTGCACGGCTGGAAATTCGTTTACTTATACATCAGCACATTTTCTTATGTACGAAGTAAAAAAAATTCGTTTTTGAAGTTGTTTGACTTTGTAAATATTTAAAATACAAAACAAGGTGAAACGATATACATTTTTCAACAATGAAACCTTTGTTATAAATACGAGGTAAAATGGATATGATATTATAAAATTAGCAATATCTTCAAATAGAATTCTGGTGCACGGCTGGAAATTGGTTTTCTTATAAATCAGCCCATTTTCTTATGTAGGAAGTAAAAAAAAATTTGGTTTTGAAGTTGTTCCACTTTGTAAAATATTTAAAATATAAAATAGAGTAAAACGATATACATTTTTCAACAATGAAAACTTTGTTATTAATACGAGTAAAGAAAGATACGGCACTATAAAATTAGCAATATCTGCGAATAGAAATCTGGTGCACGGCTGGGATTTGGTTTTCTTATAAATCAGCACATTTTCGTATGTAGGAAGTAAAAAAACTCCAATTTTAAAGTTGTTCGACTTTGAAAAATATTTAAAATATAAAATACAGTGAAACTACCTACTGTGTTCCAACAATGAAACCTTTGTTATAAATAAGATGAAAAGAAGATCTGATATTATAAAATTAGCAATATCTTCAAATAGAATTCTGGTAAACGGCTGGAAATTGGTTTTCTTATAAATCAGCACATTTTCTTATGTAGGAAGTAAAAAAAAATCGGTTTTGAAGTTGTTCGACTTTGTAAAATATTTAAAACATAAAATACATTGAAACGATCTACTCTGTTTCAACAATGAAAGCTTTGTTATAATTAAGAGGTAAAGGAGATGTGATATTATAAAATTTGCAATATCTTCGAATAGAATTCTGGTGCACGGCTGGAAATTGGTTTTCTTATAAATCAGCACATTTTCTTATGTAGGAAGTAAAAAAAATTCGGTTTTGAAGTTGTTCGCTTTTGTAAAATATTTAAAATATAAAATACAGTGTAACGATCTACTCTGTTCTAACAATGAAACCTTTGTTATAAATACGATGTAAAGAAGATCTGATATTATAAAATTAGAAATATTTTCGAATAGAATTATGGTGCACGGCTGGAAATTGGTTTTCTTATAAATCAGCACATTTTCTTATGTAGGAAGTAAAAAAAATTCTGTTTTGAAGTTGTTCGCCTTTGTGAAAAATTTAAAATATAAAATTTAGAGAAACGATATGCATTTTTCAACAATGAAACCTTTGCACTTAGTACGAGTTTAAGAAGATCTGATATTATAAAATTAGCAATATCTTCGAATAGAATTCTGGTACACGGCTGGAAATTGGTTTTCTTATAAATCAGCACATTTTCTTATGTAGTAAATAAAAAAAAATTCGGTTTTGAAGTTGTTCGCCTTTGTAAAATATTTAAAATTAAAACACAGTGAAACGATATACATTTTTCAACAATGAAACCTTTGTTATAAATACAAGGTAGAATGGATGTGATATTATAAAATTAGCAATATCTTCAAATAGAATTCTGGTGCACGGCTGGAAATTGGTTTTCTTATAAATCAGCACATTTTCTTATGTAGGAAGTAAAAAAAAATCGGTTTTGAAGTTGTTCGCCTTTGTAAAATATTTAAACCGTAAAATACATTGAAACGATCTACTCTGTTTCAACAATGTTTGCTTTTTTATAATTAAGAGGTAAAGGAGATGTGATATTATAAAATTAGCAGTATCTTCAAATAGAATTCTGGTGCACGGCTGGAAATTGGTTTTCTTATAAATCAAAACATTTACTTATGTAGGAAATAAAAAAAAATAGGTTTTGAAGTTGTTCGCCTTTGTAAAATATTTAAAACATAAAATACTTTGAAACGATCTACTCTGTTTCAACAATGAAAGCTTTGTTATAATTAAGAGGTAAAGGAGATGTGATATTATAAAATTAGCAGTATCTTCCAATAGAATTCTGGTGCACGGCTGGAAATTGGTTTTCTTATAAATCAGCACATTTTCTTATTTAGGAAGTAAAAAAAAATCGTTTTTGAAGTTGTTCGCTTTTGTAAAATATTTAAAATATAAAATACAGTGAAACGATGTACATTTTTCAGCAATGAAACCTTTGTTATAAATACGAGGTAAAATGGATGTGATATTATAAAATTAGCAATATCTTCGAATAGAATTCTGGTGCACGGCTGAAAATTGGTTTTCTTATAAATCAGCACATTTTCTTATGTAGGAAGTAAAAAAAATTCGGTTTTGAAGTTGTTCGCTTTTGTAAAATATTTAAAATATAAAATACAGTGTAACGATCTACTCTGTTCTAACAATGAAAACCTTGTTATAAATACGATGTAAAGAAGATCTGATATTATGAAAGTAGAAATATCTTCGAAAATAATTCTGGTGCACGGCTGGAAATTCGTTTACTTATAAATCAGAGCACGTTTTCTTATGTAGGAAGTAAAAAAAAAATCGCTTTTGAACTTGTTCGCCGTTGTAAAATATTTAAAACATAAAATATATTGAAACGATATACTCTGTTTCAACAATAAAAGCTTTGTTATAAATACGAGGTAAAGTGGATGTGATATTATAAAATTATCAATATCTTCGAATAGAATTCTGGTGTACGTCTGGAAATTCGTTTACTTATAAATCAGCACATTTTCTTATGTAGGAAGTAAAAAAAAATCGGTTTTTTATGTTGTTCGACTTTGTAAAATATTTAAAATAAAAAATACAGAGAAACGATCTACTCTGTTCTAACAATGAAACCTTTGTTATAAATACGATGTAAAGACGATCTGATATTATAAAATTAGAAATATCTTCGAATAGAAATATGGTGCACGGCTGGAAATTGGTTTTCTTATAAATCAGCACATTTTCTTATGTAGGAAGAAAAAAAAATTCTGTTTTGAAGTTGTTCGCCTTTGTGAAAAATTTAAAATATAAAATACAGAGAAACGATATGCATTTTTGCAACAAAGAAACCTTTGTTATAAATACGAGGTAAAGTTGATGTGATATTATAAAATTAAAAAATTCTTCCAATAGAATTCTGGTGCACGACTGGAAATACGTTTACTTATAAATCAGCACATTTTCTTATGTAGGAAATAAAAAAAATCGGTTTTGAAGTTGTTCGCCTTTGTAAAATATTTAAAACATAAAATACATTGAAACGATCTACTCTGTTTCAACAATGAAAGCTTTGTTATAATTAAGAGGTAAAGGAGATGTGATATTATAAAATTTGCAATATCTTCGAATAGAATTCTGGTACACGGCTGGAAATTGGTTTTCTTATAAATCAGCACTTTTCCTTATATAGGAAGTAAAAAAAAATCGGTTTTGAAGTTGTTCGACTTTATAAAATATTTAAAATTAAAATACAGTCAAACGATATACATTTTTCAACAATGAAATCTTTGTTATAAATAAGATGTAAAGAAGATCTGATATTATAAAATTAGCAATATCTTCAAATAAAATTCTTGCGCACGGCTGGAAATTGGTTTTCTTATAAATCAGCACATTTTCTTATGTAGGAAGTAAAAAAAATTCGGTTTTGAAGTTGTTCGCTTTTATAAAATATTTAAAATATAAAATACAGTGTAACGATCTACTCTGTTCTAACAATGAAACCTTTGTTATAAATACGATGTAAAGAAGATCTGATATTATAAAATTAGAAATATTTTCGAATAGAATTATGGTGCACGGCTGGAAATTGGTTTTCTTATTAATCAGTTTATTTTCTTATGTAGGAAGTAAAAAAAATTCTGTTTTGAAGTTGTTCGCCTTTGTGAAAAATTTAAAATATAAAATTTAGAGAAACGATATGCATTTTTCAACAATGAAACCTTTGCTATTAATACGAGTTTAAGAAGGTCTGATATTATAAAATTAGCAATATCTTCGAATAGAATTCTGGTACACGGCTGGAAATTGGTTTTCTTATAAATCAGCACATTTTCTTATGTAGTAAATAAAAAAAATTCGGTTTTGTAGTTGTTCGCCTTTGTAAAATATTTAAAATTAAAACACAGTGAAACGATATACATTTTTCAACAATGAAACCTTTGTTATAAATACAAGGTAAAATGGATGTGATATTATAAAATTAGCAATATCTTCAAATAGAATTCTGGTGCACGGCTGGAAATTGGTTTTCTTATAAATCAGCACATTTACTTATGTAGGAAGTAAAAAAAAATCGGTTTTGAAGTTGTTCGCCTTTGTAAAATATTTAAACCGTAAAATACATTGAAACGATCTACTCTGTTTCAACAATGAAAGCTTTTTTATAATTAAGAGGTAAAGGAGATGTGATATTATACAATTAGCAGTATCTTCAAATAGAATTCTGGTGCACGGCTGGAAATTGGTTTTCTTATAAATCAAAACATTTACTTATGTAGGAAGTAAAAAAAAATAGGTTTTGAAGTTTTTCGCCTTTGTAAAATATTTAAAACATAAAATACTTTGAAACGATCTACTCTGTTTCAACAATGAAAGCTTTGTTATAATTAAGAGGTAAAGGAGATGTGATATTATAAAATTAGCAGTATCTTCCAATAGAATTCTGGTGCACGGCTGGAAATTGGTTTTCTTATAAATCAGCACATTTTCTTATTTAGGAAGTAAAAAAAAATCGTTTTTGAAGTTGTTCGCTTTTGTAAAATATTTAAAATATAAAATACAGTGAAACGATGTACATTTTTCAGCAATGAAACCTTCGTTATAAATACGAGGTAAAATGGATGTGATATTATAAAATTAGCAATATCTTCGAATAGAATTCTGGTGCACGGCTGAAAGTTGGTTTTCTTATAAATCAGCACATTTTCTTATGTAGGAAGTAAAAAAAATTCGGTTTTGAAGTTGTTCGCTTTTGTAAAATATTTAAAATATAAAATACAGTGTAACGATCTACTCTGTTCTAACAATGAAAACCTTGTTATAAATACGATGTAAAGAAGATCTGATATTATAAAATTAGAAATATTTTCGAATAGAATTATGGTGCACGGCTGGAAATTCGTTTACTTATAAATCAGCACATTTTCTTTTGTCCGAAGTAAAAAAAAATCTGTTTTGTAGTTGTTCGCCTTTGTGAAAAATTTAAAATATAAAATTTAGAGAAACGATATGCATTTTTCAACAATGAAACCTTTGTTATTAATACAAGGTAAAATGGATGTGATATTATAAAATTAGCAATATCTTCAAATAGAATTCTGGTTGCCGGCTGGAAATTGGTTTTCTTATAAATCAAAACATTTACTTATGTAGGAAGTAAAAAAAAATCGGTTTTGAAGTTGTTCGCCTTTGTAAAATATTTAAAACGTAAAATACATTGAAACGATCAACTCTGTTTCAACAATGAAACCTTTGTTATTAATACATGTTAAAGAAGATCTGATATTACAAAATTAGCAATATCTTCGAATAGATTTATGGTGCACAGCTGGAAATTCGTTTACTTACAAATCAGCACGTTTTCTTATGTAGGAAGTAAAAAAAAATTCGGTTTTGAAGTTGTTCGACTTTGTAAAATATTTAAAATATAAAACACAGTGAAACGATATGCATTTTTCAACAATGAAACCTTTGTTATTAGTACGAGTTAGAGAAGATCTGATATTATAAAAGTAGCAACATCTTCGAAAATAATTCTGGTGCACGGCTGGAAATTCGTTTACTTATAAATCAGCATGTTTTCTTATGAAGGAAGTGAAAAAAATTCGCTTTTGAACTTGTTCGCCTTTCTAAAATATTTAAAACATAAAATACAGTGAAACGAAATGCATTTTTCTACAATGAAACCTTTGTTATTAATACGAGTTAAAAAAGATCTGATATTATAAAACTAGCAATATCTTCGAAAATAATTCTGGTGCACGGCTGGAAATTCGTTTACTTATACATCAGCACATTTTCTTATGTACGAAGTAAAAAAAATTCGTTTTCGAAGTTGTTTGACTTTGTAAATATTTAAAATACAAAACAAGGTGAAACGATATACATTTTTCAACAATGAAACCTTTGTTATAAATACGAGGTAAAATGGATGTGATATTATAAAATTAGCAATATCTTCCAATAGAATTCTGGTGCACGGCTGGAAATTGGTTTTCTTATAAATCAGCCCATTTTCTTATGTAGGAAGTAAAAAAAAATTTGGTTTTGAAGTTGTTCCAGTTTGTAAAATATTTAAAATATAAAATAGAGTAAAACGATATGCATTTTTCAACAATGAAAACTTTGTTATTAATACGAGTAAAGAAAGATACGGCACTATAAAATTAGCAATATCTGCGAATAGAAATCTGGTGCACGGCTGGGATTTGGTTTTCTTATAAATCAGCACATTTTCGTATGTAGGAAGTAAAAAAACTCCAATTTTAAAGTTGTTCGACTTTGAAAAATATTTAAAATATAAAATACAGTGAAACTACCTACTGTGTTCCAACAATGAAACCTTTGTTATAAATAAGATGAAAAGAAGATCTGATATTATAAAATTAGCAATATCTTCAAATAGAATTCTGGTAAACGGCTGGAAATTGGTTTTCTTATAAATCAGCACATTTTCTTATGTAGGAAGTAAAAAAAATTCGGTTTTGAAGTTGTTCGCCTTTGTAAAATATTTAAAACATAAAATACATTGAAACGATCTACTCTGTTTCAACAATGAAAGCTTTGTTATAATTAAGAGTTAAAGGAGATGTGATATTATAAAATTTGCAATATCTTCGAATAGAATTCTGGTACACGGCTGGAAATTGGTTTTCTCATAAATCAGCACTTTTCCTTATATAGGAAGTAAAAGAAAATCGGTTTTGAAGTTGTTCGACTTTATAAAATATTTAAAATTAAAATACAGTCAAACGATATACATTTTTCAACAATGAAATCTTTGTTATAAATAAGATGTAAAGAAGATCTGATATTATAAAATTAGCAATATCTTCAAATAAAATTCTTGCGCACGGCTGGAAATTGGTTTTCTTATAAATCAGCACATTTTCTTATGTAGGAAGTAAAAAAAATTCGGTTTTGAAGTTGTTCGCTTTTGTAAAATATTTAAAATATAAAATACAGTGTAACGATCTACTCTGTTCTAACAATGAAACCTTTGTTATAAATACGATGTAAAGAAGATCTGATATTATAAAATTAGAAATATTTTCGAATAGAATTATGGTGCACGGCTGGAAATTGGTTTTCTTATAAATCAGCACATTTTCTTATGTAGGAAGTAAAAAAAATTCTGTTTTGAAGTTGTTCGCCTTTGTGAAAAATTTAAAATATAAAATTTAGAGAAACGATATGCATTTTTCAACAATTAAACCTTTGCTATTAATACGAGTTTAAGAAGATCTGATATTATAAAATTAGCAATATCTTCGAATAGAATTCTGGTACACGGCTGGAAATTGGTTTTCTTATAAATCAGCACATTTTCTTATGTAGTAAATAAAAAAAATTCGGTTTTGAAGTTGTTCGCCTTTGTAAAATATTTAAAATTAAAACACAGTGAAACGATATACATTTTTCAACAATGAAACCTTTGTTATAAATACAAGGTAAAATGGATGTGATATTATAAAATTAGCAATATCTTCAAATAGAATTCTGGTGCACGGCTGGAAATTGGTTTTCTTATAAATCAAAACATTTACTTATGTAGGAAGTAAAATAAAATAGGTTTTGAAGTTGTTCGCCTTTGTAAAATATTTAAAACATAAAATACTTTGAAACGATCTACTCTGTTTCAACAATGAAAGCTTTGTTATAATTAAGAGGTAAAGGAGATGTGATATTATAAAATTAGCAGTATCTTCCAATAGAATTCTGGTGCACGGCTGGAAATTGGTTTTCTTATAAATCAGCACATTTTCTTATTTAGGAAGTAAAAAAAAATCTTTTTTGAAGTTGTTCGCTTTTGTAAAATATTTAAAATATAAAATACAGTGAAACGATGTACATTTTTCAGCAATGAAACCTTTGTTATAAATACGAGGTAAAATGGATGTGATATTATAAAATTAGCAATATCTTCGAATAGAATTCTGGTGCACGACTGAAAGTTGGTTTTCTTATAAATCAGCATATATTCTTATGTAGGAAGTAAAAAAAATTCGGTTTTGAAGTTGTTCGCTTTTGTAAAATATTTAAAATATAAAATATAGTGTAACGATCTACTCTGTTCTAACAATGAAAACCTTGTTATAAATACGATGTAAAGAAGATCTGATATTATGAAAGTAGAAATATCTTCGAAAATAATTCTGGTGCACGGCTGGAAATTCGTTTACTTATAAATCAGAGCACGTTTTCTTATGTAGGAAGTAAAAAAAAAATCGCTTTTGAACTTGTTCGCCGTTGTAAAATATTTAAAACATAAAATATAGTGAAACGATATACTCTGTTTCAACAATAAAAGCTTTGTTATAAATGCGAGGTAAAGTGGATGTGATATTATAAAATTATCAATATCTTCGAATAGAATTCTGGTGTACGTCTGGAAATTCGTTTACTTATAAATCAGCACATTTTCTTATGTAGGAAGTAAAAAAAATTCGGTTTTGAAGTTGTTCGCCTTTGTAAAATATTTAAAACATAAAATACATTGAAACGATCTACTCTGTTTCAACAATGAAAGCTTTGTTATAATGAAGAGGTAAAGGAGATGTGATATTATAAAATTTGCAATATCTTCGAATAGAATTCTGGTACACGGCTGGAAATTGGTTTTCTTATAAATCAGCACTTTTCCTTATATAGGAAGTAAAAGAAAATCGGTTTTGAAGTTGTTCGACTTTATAAAATATTTAAAATTAAAATACAGTCAAACGATATACATTTTTCAACAATGAAATCTTTGTTATAAATAAGATGTAAAGAAGATCTGATATTATAAAATTAGCAATATCTTCAAATAAAATTCTTGCGCACGGCTGGAAATTGGTTTTCTTATAAATCAGCACATTTTCTTATGTAGGAAGTAAAAAAAATTCGGTTTTGAAGGTGTTCGCTTTTGTAAAATATTTAAAATATAAAATACAGTGTAACGATCTACTCTGTTCTAACAATGAAACCTTTGTTATAAATACGATGTAAAGAAGATCTGATATTATAAAATTAGAAATATTTTCGAATAGAATAATGGTGCACGGCTGGAAATTGGTTTTCTTATAAATCAGCACATTTTCTTATGTAGGAAGTAAAAAAAATTCTGTTTTGAAGTTGTTCGCCTTTGTGAAAAATTTAAAATATAAAATTTAGAGAAACGATATGCATTTTTCAACAATGAAATCTTTGCTATTAATAAGAGTTTAAGAAGATCTGATATTATAAAATTAGCAATATCTTCGAATAGAATTCTGGTACACGGCTGGAAATTGGTTTTCTTATAAATCAGCACATTTTCTTATGTAGTAAATAAAAAAAATTCGGTTTTGAAGTTGTTCGCCTTTGTAAAATATTTAAAATTAAAACACAGTGAAACGATATACATTTTTCAACAATGAAACCTTTGTTATAAATACAAGGTAAAATGGATGTGATATTATAAAATTAGCAATATCTTCAAATAGAATTCTGGTGCACGGCTGGAAATTGGTTTTCTTATAAATCAAAACATTTACTTATGTAGGAAGTAAAAAAAAATAGGTTTTGAAGTTGTTCGCCTTTGTAAAATATTTAAAACATAAAATACTTTGATACGATCTACTCTGTTTCAACAATGAAAGCTTTGTTATAATTAAGAGGTAAAGGAGATGTGATATTATAAAATTAGCAGTATCTTCCAATAGAATTCTGGTGCACGGCTGGAAATTGGTTTTCTTATAAATCAGCACATTTTCTTATTTAGGAAGTAAAAAAAAATCGTTTTTGAAGTTGTTCGCTTTTGTAAAATATTTAAAATATAAAATACAGTGAAACGATGTACATTTTTCAGCAATGAAACCTTTGTTATAAATACGAGGTAAAATGGATGTGATATTATAAAATTAGCAATATCTTCGAATAGAATTCTGGTGCACGGCTGAAAGTTGGTTTTCTTATAAATCAGCACATATTCTTATGTAGGAAGTAAAAAAAATTCGGTTTTGAAGTTGTTCGCTTTTGTAAAATATTTAAAATATAAAATATAGTGTAACGATCTACTCTGTTCTAACAATGAAAACCTTGTTATAAATACGATGTAAAGAAGATCTGATATTATGAAAGTAGAAATATCTTCGAAAATAATTCTGGTGCACGGCTGGAAATTCGTTTACTTATAAATCAGAGCACGTTTTCTTATGTAGGAAGTAAAAAAAAAATCGCTTTTGAACTTGTTCGCCGTTGTAAAATATTTAAAACATAAAATATAGTGAAACGATATACTCTGTTTCAACAATAAAAGCTTTGTTATAAATACGAGGTAAAGTGGATGTGATATTATAAAATTATCAATATCTTCGAATAGAATTCTGGTGTACGTCTGGAAATTCGTTTACTTATAAATCAGCACATTTTCTTATGTAGGAAGTAAAAAAAATTCGGTTTTGAAGTTGTTCGCCTTTGTAAAATATTTAAAACATAAAATACATTGAAACGATCTACTCTGTTTCAACAATGAAAGCTTTGTTATAATTAAGAGGTAAAGGAGATGTGATATTATAAAATTTGCAATATCTTCGAATAGAATTCTGGTACACGGCTGGAAATTGGTTTTCTTATAAATCAGCACTTTTCCTTATATAGGAAGTAAAAGAAAATCGGTTTTGAAGTTGTTCGACTTTATAAAATATTTAAAATTAAAATACAGTCAAACGATATACATTTTTCAACAATGAAATCTTTGTTATAAATAAGATGTAAAGAAGATCTGATATTATAAAATTAGCAATATCTTCAAATAAAATTCTTGCGCACGGCTGGAAATTGGTTTTCTTATAAATCAGCACATTTTCTTATGTAGGAAGTAAAAAAAATTCGGTTTTGAAGTTGTTCGCTTTTGTAAAATATTTAAAATATAAAATACAGTGTAACGATCTACTCTGTTCTAACAATGAAACCTTTGTTATAAATACGATGTAAAGAAGATCTGATATTATAAAATTAGAAATATTTTCGAATAGAATTATGGTGCACGGCTGGAAATTGGTTTTCTTATAAATCAGCACATTTTCTTATGTAGGAAGTAAAAAAAATTCTGTTTTGAAGTTGTTCGTCTTTGTGAAAAATTTAAAATATAAAATTTAGAGAAACGATATGCATTTTTCAACAATGAAATCTTTGCTATTAATAAGAGTTTAAGAAGATCTGATATTATAAAATTAGCAATATCTTCGAATAGAATTCTGGTACACGGCTGGAAATTGGTTTTCTTATAAATCAGCACATTTTCTTATGTAGTAAATAAAAAAAATTCGGTTTTGAAGTTGTTCGCCTTTGTAAAATATTTAAAATTAAAACACAGTGAAACGATATACATTTTTCAACAATGAAACCTTTGTTATAAATACAAGGTAAAATGGATGTGATATTATAAAATTAGCAATATCTTCAAATAGAATTCTGGTGCACGGCTGGAAATTGGTTTTCTTATAAATCAAAACATTTACTTATGTAGGAAGTAAAAAAAAATAGGTTTTGAAGTTGTTCGCCTTTGTAAAATATTTAAAACATAAAATACTTTGAAACGATCTACTCTGTTTCAACAATGAAAGCTTTGTTATAATTAAGAGGTAAAGGAGATGTGATATTATAAAATTAGCAGTATCTTCCAATAGAATTCTGGTGCACGGCTGGAAATTGGTTTTCTTATAAATCAGCACATTTTCTTATTTAGGAAGTAAAAAAAAATCGTTTTTGAAGTTGTTCGCTTTTGTAAAATATTTAAAATATAAAATACAGTGAAACGATGTACATTTTTCAGCAATGAAACCTTTGTTATAAATACGAGGTAAAATGGATGTGATATTATAAAATTAGCAATATCTTCGAATAGAATTCTGGTGCACGGCTGAAAGTTGGTTTTCTTATAAATCAGCACATATTCTTATGTAGGAAGTAAAAAAAATTCGGTTTTGAAGTTGTTCGCTTTTGTAAAATATTTAAAATATAAAATATAGTGTAACGATCTACTCTGTTCTAACAATGAAAACCTTGTTATAAATACGATGTAAAGAAGATCTGATATTATGAAAGTAGAAATATCTTCGAAAATAATTCTGGTGCACGGCTGGAAATTCGTTTACTTATAAATCAGAGCACGTTTTCTTATGTAGGAAGTAAAAAAAAAATCGCTTTTGAACTTGTTCGCCGTTGTAAAATATTTAAAACATAAAATATAGTGAAACGATATACTCTGTTTCAACAATAAAAGCTTTGTTATAAATACGAGGTAAAGTGGATGTGATATTATAAAATTATCAATATCTTCGAATAGAATTCTGGTGTACGTCTGGAAATTCGTTTACTTATAAATCAGCACATTTTCTTATGTAGGAAGTAAAAAAATTCTGTTTTGAAGTTGTTCGCATTTGTGAAAAATTTAAAATATAAAATACAGAGAAACGATATGCATTTTTGCAACAAAGAAACCTTTGTTATAAATACGAGGTAAAGTTGATGTGATATTATAAAATTAAAAAATTCTGCCAATAGAATTCTGGTGCACGACTGGAAATACGTTTACTTATAAATCAGCACATTTTCTTATGTAGGAAGTAAAAAAAAATCGGTTTTGAAGTTGTTCGCCTTTGTAAAATATTTAAAATATAAAACACAGTGAAACGATATGCATTTTTCAACAATGAAACCTTTGTTATTAGTACGAGTTAGAGAAGATCTGATATTATAAAAGTAGCAACATCTTCGAAAATAATTCTGGTGCACGGCTGGAAATTCGTTTACTTATAAATCAGCATGTTTTCTTATGAAGGAAGTGAAAAAAATTCGCTTTTGAACTTGTTCGCCTTTCTAAAATATTTAAAACATAAAATACAGTGAAACGAAATGCATTTTTCTACAATGAAACCTTTGTTATTAATACGAGTTAAAAAAGATCTGATATTATAAAACTAGCAATATCTTCGAAAATAATTCTTGTGCACGGCTGGAAATTCGTTTACTTATACATCAGCACATTTTCTTATGTACGAAGTAAAAAAAATTCGTTTTTGAAGTTGTTTGACTTTGTAAATATTTAAAATACAAAACAAGGTGAAACGATATACATTTTTCAACAATGAAACCTTTGTTATAAATACGAGGTAAAATGGATGTGATATTATAAAATTAGCAATATCTTCAAATAGAATTCTGGTGCACGGCTGGAAATTGGTTTTCTTATAAATCAGCCCATTTTCTTATGTAGGAAGTAAAAAAAAATTTGGTTTTGAAGTTGTTCCACTTTGTAAAATATTTAAAATATAAAATAGAGTAAAACGATATACATTTTTCAACAATGAAAACTTTGTTATTAATACGAGTAAAGAAAGATACGGCACTATAAAATTAGCAATATCTGCGAATAGAAATCTGGTGCACGGCTGGGATTTGGTTTTCTTATAAATCAGCACATTTTCGTATGTAGGAAGTAAAAAAACTCCAATTTATAGTTGTTCGACTTTGAAAAATATTTAAAATATAAAATACAGTGAAACTACCTACTGTGTTCCAACAATGAAACCTTTGTTATAAATAAGATGAAAAGAAGATCTGATATTATAAAATTAGCAATATCTTCAAATAGAATTCTGGTAAACGGCTGGAAATTGGTTTTCTTATAAATCAGCACATTTTCTTATGTAGGAAGTAAAAAAAATTCGGTTTTGAAGTTGTTCGCCTTTGTAAAATATTTAAAACATAAAATACATTGAAACGATCTACTCTGTTTCAACAATGAAAGCTTTGTTATAATTAAGAGGTAAAGGAGATGTGATATTATAAAATTTGCAATATCTTCGAATAGAATTCTGGTACACGGCTGGAAATTGGTTTCCTTATAAATCAGCAATTTTCCTTATATAGGAAGTAAAAAAAAATCGGTTTTGAAGTTGTTCGACTTTATAAAATATTTAAAATTAAAATACAGTCAAACGATATACATTTTTCAACAATGAAATCTTTGTTATAAATAAGATGTAAAGAAGATCTGATATTATAAAATTAGCAATATCTTCAAATAAAATTCTTGCGCACGGCTGGAAATTGGTTTTCTTATAAATCAGCACATTTTCTTATGTAGGAAGTAAAAAAAATTCGGTTTTGAAGTTGTTCGCTTTTGTAAAATATTTAAATATAAAATACACTGTAACGATCTACTCTGTTCTAACAATGAAACCTTTGTTATAAATACGATGTAAAGAAGATCTGATATTATAAAATTAGAAATATTTTCGAATAGAATTATGGTGCACGGCTGGAAATTGGTTTTCTTATAAATCAGCACATTTTCTTATGTAGGAAGTAAAAAAAATTCTGTTTTGAAGTTGTTCGCCTTTGTGAAAAATTTAAAATATAAAATTTAGAGAAACGATATGCATTTTTCAACAATGAAACCTTTGCTATTAATACGAGTTTAAGAAGATATGATATTATAAAATTAGCAATATCTTCGAACAGAATTCTGGTACACGGCTGGAAATTGGTTTTCTTATAAATCAGCACATTTTCTTATGTAGTAAATAAAAAAAATTCGGTTTTGAAGTTGTTCGCCTTTGTAAAATATTTAAAATTAAAACACAGTGAAACGATATACATTTTTTAACAATGAAACCTTTGTTATAAATACAAGGTAAAATGGATGTGATATTATAAAATTAGCAATATCTTCAAATAGAATTCTCATGCACGACTGGAAATTGGTTTTCTTATAAATCAGCACATTTACTTATGTAGGAAGTAAAAAAAAATCGGTTTTGAAGTTGTTCGCCTTTGTAAAATATTTAAACCGTAAAATACATGGAAACGATCTACTCTGTTTCAACAATGAAAGCTTTTTTATAATTAAGAGGTAAAGGAGATGTGATATTATAAAATTAGCAGTATCTTCAAATAGAATTCTGGTGCACGGCTGGAAATTGGTTTTCTTATAAATCAAAACATTTACTTATGTAGGAAGTAAAAAAAAATAGGTTTTGAAGTTGTTCGCCTTTGTAAAATATTTAAAACATAAAATACTTTGAAACGATCTACTCTGTTTCAACAATGAAAGCTTTGTTATAATTAAGAGGTAAAGGAGATGTGATATTATAAAATTAGCAGTATCTTCCAATAGAATTCTGGTGCACGGCTGGAAATTGGTTTTCTTATAAATCAGCACATTTTCTTATTTAGGAAGTAAAAAAAAATCGTTTTTGAAGTTGTTCGCTTTTGTAAAATATTTAAAATATAAAATACAGTGAAACGATGTATATTTTTCAGCAATGAAACCTTTGTTATAAATACGAGGTAAAATGGATGTGATATTATAAAATTAGCAATATCTTCGAATAGAATTCTGGTGCACGGCTGAAAGTTGGTTTTCTTATAAATCAGCACATTTTCTTATGTAGGAAGTAAAAAAAATTCGATTTTGAAGTTGTTCGCTTTTGTAAAATATTTAAAATATAAAATACAGTGTAACGATCTACTCTGTTCTAACAATGAAAACCTTGTTATTAATACGATGTAAAGAAGATCTGATATTATAAAATTAGAAATATTTTCGAATAGAATTATGGTGCACGGCTGGAAATTGGTTTTCTTATAAATCAGCACATTTTCTTTTGTCGGAAGTAAAAAAAAATCTGTTTTGAAGTTGTTCGCCTTTGTGAAAAATTTAAAATATAAAATTTAGAGAAACGATATGCATTTTTCAACAATGAAACCTTTGTTATTAATACAAGGTAAAATGTATGTGATATTATAAAATTAGCAATATCTTCAAATAGAATTCTGGTTGCCGGCTGGAAATTGGTTTTGTTATAAATCAAAACATTTACTTATGTAGGAAGTAAAAAAAAATCGGTTTTGAAGTTGTTCGCCTTTGTAAAATATTTAAAACGTAAAATACATTGAAACGATCTACTCTGTTTCAACAATGAAACCTTTGTTATTAATACATGTTAAAGAAGATCTGATATTACAAAATTAGCAATATCTTCGAATAGATTTATGGTGCACAGCTGGAAATTCGTTTACTTACAAATCAGCACGTTTTCTTATGTAGGAAGTAAAAAAAAATTCGGTTTTGAAGTTGTTCGACTTTGTAAAATATTTAAAATATAAAATAGAGTAAAACGATATACATTTTTCAACAATGAAACCTTTGTCATTAATACGAGTTAAAGAAGATACGACACTATAAAATTAGCAATATCTTCGAATAGAATTCTGATGCGCGGCTGGGATTTGGTTTTAGTATAAATCAGCACATTTTCTTATGTAGGAAGTAAAAAAAAATTCGGTTTTGAAGTTGTTCGCTTTTGTAAAATATTAAAACATAAAATACATTAAAACGATCTACTCTGTTTCAACAATGAAAGCTTTGTTATAATTAAGAGGTAAAGGAGATGTGATATTATAAAATTTGCAATATCTTCGAATAGAATTCTGGTACACGGCTGGAAATTTGTTTTCTTATAAATCAGCATATTTTCTTATGTAGGAAATAAAAAAAAATTTGGTTTTGAAGTTGTTCCAAGTTGTAAAATATTTAAAATATAAAATAGAGTAAAACGGTATACATTTTTCAACAATGAAAACTTTGTTATTAATACGAGTAAAGAAAGATACGGCACTATAAAATTAGCAATATCTGCGAATAGAAATCTGGTGCACGGCTGGGATTTGGTTTTCTTATAAATCAGCACATTTTCGTATGTAGGAAGTAAAAAAACTCCAATTTTAAAGTTGTTCGACTTTGAAAAATATTTAAAATATAAAATACAGTGAAACTACCTACTGTGTTCCAACAATGAAACCTTTGTTATAAATAAGATGAAAAGAAGATCTGATATTATAAAATTAGCAATATCTTCAAATAGAATTCTGGTAAACGGCTGGAAATAGGTTTTCTTATAAATCAGCACATTTTCTTATGTAGGAAGTAAAAAAAATTCGGTTTTGAAGTTGTTCGCCTTTGTAAAATATTTAAAACATAAAATACATTGAAACGATCTACTCTGTTTCAACAATGAAAGCTTTGTTATAATTAAGAGGTAAAGGAGATGTGATATTATAAAATTTGCAATATCTTCGAATAGAATTCTGGTACAAGGCTGGAAATTGGTTTTCTTATAAATCCGCACTTTTTCTTATATAGGAAGTAAAAAAAATCGGTTTTGAAGTTGTTCGAATTTATAAAATATTTAAAATTAAAATACAGTCAAACGATATACATTTTTCAACAATGAAATCTTTGTTATAAATAAGATGTAAAGAAGATCTGATATTATAAAATTAGCAATATCTTCAAATAAAATTCTTGCGCACGGCTGGAAATTGGTTTTCTTATAAATCAGCACATTTTCTTATGTAGGAAGTAAAAAAAATTCGGTTTTGAAGTTGTTCGCTTTTGTAAAATATTTAAAATATAAAATACAGTGTAACGATCTACATTTTTCAACAATGAAAGCTTTTTTATAATTAAGAGGTAAAGGAGATGTGATATTATAAAATTAGCAGTATCTTCAAATAGAATTCTGGTGCACGGCTGGAAATTGGTTTTCTTATAAATCAAAACATTTACTTATGTAGGAAGTAAAAAAAAATAGGTTTTGAAGTTGTTCGCCTTTGTAAAATATTTAAAACATAAAATACTTTGAAACGATCTACTCTGTTTCAACAATGAAAGCTTTGTTATAATTAAGAGGTAAAGGAGATGTGATATTATAAAATTAGCAGTATCTTCCAATAGAATTCTGGTGCACGGCTGGAAATTGGTTTTCTTATAAATCAGCACATTTTCTTATATAGGAAGTAAAAGAAAATCGGTTTTGAAGTTGTTCGACTTTATAAAATATTTAAAATTAAAATACAGTCAAACGATATACATTTTTCAACAATGAAATCTTTGTTATAAATAAGATGTAAAGAAGATCTGATATTATAAAATTAGCAATATCTTCAAATAAAATTCTTGCGCACGGCTGGAAATTGGTTTTCTTATAAATCAGCACATTTTCTTATGTAGGAAGTAAAAAAAATTCGGTTTTGAAGTTGTTCGCTTTTGTAAAATATTTAAAATATAAAATACAGTGTAACGATCTACTCTGTTCTAACAATGAAACCTTTGTTATAAATACGATGTAAAGAAGATCTGATATTATAAAATTAGAAATATTTTCGAATAGAATTATGGTGCACGGCTGGAAATTGGTTTTCTTATAAATCAGCACATTTTCTTATGTAGGAAGTAAAAAAAATTCTGTTTTGAAGTTGTTCGCCTTTGTGAAAAATTTAAAATATTAAATTTAGAGAAACGATATGCATTTTTCAACAATGAAATCTTTGCTATTAATAAGAGTTTAAGAAGATCTGATATTATAAAATAACAATATCTTCGAATAGAATTCTGGTACACGGCTGGAAATTGGTTTTCTTATAAATCAGCACATTTTCTTATGTAGTAAATAAAAAAAATTCGGTTTTGAAGTTGTTCGCCTTTGTAAAATATTTAAAATAAAAACACAGTGAAACGATATACATTTTTCAACAATGAAACCTTTGTTATAAATACAAGGTAAAATGGATGTGATATTATAAAATTAGCAATATCTTCAAATAGAATTCTGGTGCACGGCTGGAAATTGGTTTTCTTATAAATCAAAACATTTACTTATGTAGGAAGTAAAAAAAAATAGGTTTTGAAGTTGTTCGCCTTTGTAAAATATTTAAAACATAAAATACTTTGAAACGATCTACTCTGTTTCAACAATGAAAGCTTTGTTATAATTAAGAGGTAAAGGAGATGTGATATTATAAAATTAGCAGTATCTTCCAATAGAATTCTGGTGCACGGCTGGAAATTGGTTTTCTTATAAATCAGCACATTTTCTTATTTAGGAAGTAAAAAAAAATCGTTTTTGAAGTTGTTCGCTTTTGTAAAATATTTAAAATATAAAATACAGTGAAACGATGTACATTTTTCAGCAATGAAACCTTTGTTATAAATACGAGGTAAAATGGATGTGATATTATAAAATTAGCAATATCTTCGAATAGAATTCTGGTGCACGGCTGAAAGTTGGTTTTCTTATAAATCAGCACATATTCTTATGTAGGAAGTAAAAAAAATTCGGTTTTGAAGTTGTTCGCTTTTGTAAAATATTTAAAATATAAAATATAGTGTAACGATCTACTCTGTTCTAACAATGAAAACCTTGTTATAAATACGATGTAAAGAAGATCTGATATTATGAAAGTAGAAATATCTTCGAAAATAATTCTGGTGCACGGCTGGAAATTCGTTTACTTATAAATCAGAGCACGTTTTCTTATGTAGGAAGTAAAAAAAAATCGCTTTTGAACTTGTTCGCCGTTGTAAAATATTTAAAACATAAAATATAGTGAAACGATATACTCTGTTTCAACAATAAAAGCTTTGTTATAAATACGAGGTAAAGTGGATGTGATATTATAAAATTATCAATATCTTCGAATGGAATTCTGGTACACGGCTGGAAATTGGTTTTCTTATAAATCAGCACTTTTCCTTATATAGGAAGTAAAAAAATTCTGTTTTGAAGTTGTTCGCCTTTGTGAAATATTTAAAACATAAAATACATTGAAACGATCTACTCTGTTTCAACAATGAAAGCTTTGTTATAATTAAGAGGTAAAGGAGATGTGATATTATAAAATTTGCAATATCTTCGAATAGAATTCTGGTACACGGCTGGAAATTGGTTTTCTTATAAATCAGCACTTTTCCTTATATAGGAAGTAAAAGAAAATCGGTTTTGAAGTTGTTCGACTTTATAAAATATTTAAAATTAAAATACAGTCAAACGATATACATTTTTCAACAATGAAATCTTTGTTATAAATAAGATGTAAAGAAGATCTGATATTATAAAATTAGCAATATCTTCAAATAAAATTCTTGCGCACGGCTGGAAATTGGTTTTCTTATAAATCAGCACATTTTCTTATGTAGGAAGTAAAAAAAATTCGGTTTTGAAGTTGTTCGCTTTTGTAAAATATTTAAAATATAAAATACAGTGTAACGATCTACTCTGTTCTAACAATGAAACCTTTGTTATAAATACGATGTAAAGAAGATCTGATATTATAAAATTAGAAATATTTTCGAATAGAATTATGGTGCACGGCTGGAAATTGGTTTTCTTATAAATCAGCACATTTTCTTATGTAGGAAGTAAAAAAAATTCTGTTTTGAAGTTGTTCGCCTTTGTGAAAAATTTAAAATATTAAATTTAGAGAAACGATATGCATTTTTCAACAATGAAATCTTTGCTATTAATAAGAGTTTAAGAAGATCTGATATTATAAAATTAGCAATATCTTCGAATAGAATTCTGGTACACGGCTGGAAATTGGTTTTCTTATAAATCAGCACATTTTCTTATGTAGTAAATAAAAAAAATTCGGTTTTGAAGTTGTTCGCCTTTGTAAAATATTTAAAATTAAAACACAGTGAAACGATATACATTTTTCAACAATGAAACCTTTGTTATAAATACAAGGTAAAATGGATGTGATATTATAAAATTAGCAATATCTTCAAATAGAATTCTGGTGCACGGCTGGAAATTGGTTTTCTTATAAATCAAAACATTTACTTATGTAGGAAGTAAAAAAAAATAGGTTTTGAAGTTGTTCGCCTTTGTAAAATATTTAAAACATAAAATACTTTGAAACGATCTACTCTGTTTCAACAATGAAAGCTTTGTTATAATTAAGAGGTAAAGGAGATGTGATATTATAAAATTAGCAGTATCTTCCAATAGAATTCTGGTGCACGGCTGGAAATTGGTTTTCTTATAAATCAGCACATTTTCTTATTTAGGAAGTAAAAAAAAATCGTTTTTGAAGTTGTTCGCTTTTGTAAAATATTTAAAATATAAAATACAGTGAAACGATGTACATTTTTCAGCAATGAAACCTTTGTTATAAATACGAGGTAAAATGGATGTGATATTATAAAATTAGCAATATCTTCGAATAGAATTCTGGTGCACGGCTGAAAGTTGGTTTTCTTATAAATCAGCACATATTCTTATGTAGGAAGTAAAAAAAATTCGGTTTTGAAGTTGTTCGCTTTTGTAAAATATTTAAAATATAAAATATAGTGTAACGATCTACTCTGTTCTAACAATGAAAACCTTGTTATAAATACGATGTAAAGAAGATCTGATATTATGAAAGTAGAAATATCTTCGAAAATAATTCTGGTGCACGGCTGGAAATTCGTTTACTTATAAATCAGAGCACGTTTTCTTATGTAGGAAGTAAAAAAAAAATCGCTTTTGAACTTGTTCGCAGTTGTAAAATATTTAAAACATAAAATATAGTGAAACGATATACTCTGTTTCAACAATAAAAGCTTTGTTATAAATAAGAGGTAAAGTGGATGTGATATTATAAAATTATCAATATCTTCGAATAGAATTCTGGTGTACGTCTGGAAATTCGTTTACTTATAAATCAGCACATTTTCTTATGTAGGAAGTAAAAAAATTCTGTTTTGAAGTTGTTCGCCTTTGTGAAAAATTTAAAATATAAAATACAGAGAAACGATATGCATTTTTGAAACAAAGAAACCTTTGTTATAAATACGAGGTAAAGTTGATGTGATATTATAAAATTAAAAAATTCTGCCAATAGAATTCTGGTGCACGACTGGAAATACGTTTACTTATAAATCAGCACATTTTCTTATGTAGGAAGTAAAAAAAAATCGGTTTTGAAGTTGTTCGCCTTTGTAAAATATTTAAAACATAAAATACATTGAAACGATCTACTCTGTTTCAACAATGAAAGCTTTGTTATAATTAAGAGGTAAAAGAGATGTTATATTATAAAATTTGCAATATCTTCGAATAGACTTCTGGTACACGGCTGGAAATTTGTTTTCTTATAAATCAGCACATTTTCTTATGTAGGAAGTAAAAAAAATTCGGTTTTGAAGGTGTTCGACTTTGTAAAATATTTAAAATATAAAACACAGTGAAACGATATGCATTTTTCAACAATGAAACCTTTGTTATTAGTACGAGTTAGAGAAGATCTGATATTATAAAAGTAGCAACATCTTCGAAAATAATTCTGGTGCACGGCTGGAAATTCGTTTACTTATAAATCAGCATGTTTTCTTATGAAGGAAGTGAAAAAAATTCGCTTTTGAACTTGTTCGCCTTTCTAAAATATTTAAAACATAAAATACAGTGAAACGAAATGCATTTTTCTACAATGAAACCTTTGTTATTAATACGAGTTAAAAAAGATCTGATATTATAAAACTAGCAATATCTTCGAAAATAATTCTGGTGCACGGCTGGAAATTCGTTTACTTATACATCAGCACATTTTCTTATGTACGAAGTAAAAAAAATTCGTTTTTGAAGTTGTTTGACTTTGTAAATATTTAAAATACAAAACAAGGTGAAACGATATACATTTTTCAACAATGAAACCTTTGTTATAAATACGAGGTAAAATGGATGTGATATTATAAAATTAGCAATATCTTCAAATAGAATTCTGGTGCACGGCTGGAAATTGGTTTTCTGATAAATCAGCCCATTTTCTTATGTAGGAAGTAAAAAAAAATTTGGTTTTGAAGTTGTTCCACTTTGTAAAATATTTAAAATATAAAATAGAGTAAAACGATATACATTTTTCAACAATGAAAACTTTGTTATTAATACGAGTAAAGAAAGATACGGCACTATAAAATTAGCAATATCTGCGAATAGAAATCTGGTGCACGGCTGGGATTTGGTTTTCTTATAAATCAGCACATTTTCGTATGTAGGAAGTAAAAAAACTCCAATTTAAAGTTGTTCGACTTTGAAAAATATTTAAAATATAAAATACAGTGAAACTACCTACTGTGTTCCAACAATGAAACCTTTGTTATAAATAAGATGAAAAGAAGATCTGATATTATAAAATTAGCAATATCTTCAAATAGAATTCTGGTAAACGGCTGGAAATTGGTTTTCTTATAAATCAGCACATTTTCTTATGTAGGAAGTAAAAAAAATTCGGTTTTGAAGTTGTTCGCCTTTGTAAAATATTTAAAACATAAAATACATTGAAACGATCTACTCTGTTTCAACAATGAAAGCTTTGTTATAATTAAGAGGTAAAGGAGATGTGATATTATAAAATTTGCAATATCTTCGAATAGAATTCTGGTACACGGCTGGAAATTGGTTTTCTTATAAATCAGCAATTTTCCTTATATAGGAAGTAAAAAAAAATCGGTTTTGAAGTTGTTCGACTTTATAAAATATTTAAAATTAAAATACAGTCAAACGATATACATTTTTCAACAATGAAATCTTTGTTATAAATAAGATGTAAAGAAGATCTGATATTATAAAATTAGCAATATCTTCAAATAAAATTCTTGCGCACGGCTGGAAATTGGTTTTCTTATAAATCAGCACATTTTCTTATGTAGGAAGTAAAAAAAATTCGGTTTTGAAGTTGTTCGCTCTTGTAAAATATTTAAATATAAAATACACTGTAACGATCTACTCTGTTCTAACAATGAAACCTTTGTTATAAATACGATGTAAAGAAGATCTGATATTATAAAATTAGAAATATTTTCGAATAGAATTATGGTGCACGGCTGGAAATTGGTTTTCTTATAAATCAGCACATTTTCTTATGTAGGAAGTAAAAAAAATTCGGTTTTGAAGTTGTTCGCCTTTGTAAAATATTTAAAACATAAAATACTTTGAAACGATCTACTCTGTTTCAACAATGAAAGCTTTGTTATAATTAAGAGGTAAAGGAGATGTGATATTATAAAATTAGCAGTATCTTCCAATAGAATTCTGGTGCACGGCTGGAAATTGGTTTTCTTATAAATCAGCACATTTTCTTATATAGGAAGTAAAAGAAAATCGGTTTTGAAGTTGTTCGACTTTATAAAATATTTAAAATTAAAATACAGTCAAACGATATACATTTTTCAACAATGAAATCTTTGTTATAAATAAGATGTAAAGAAGATCTGATATTATAAAATTAGCAATATCTTCAAATAAAATTCTTGCGCACGGCTGGAAATTGGTTTTCTTATAAATCAGCACATTTTCTTATGTAGGAAGTAAAAAAAATTCGGTTTTGAAGTTGTTCGCTTTTGTAAAATATTTAAAATATAAAATACAGTGTAACGATCTACTCTGTTCTAACAATGAAACCTTTGTTATAAATACGATGTAAAGAAGATCTGATATTATAAAATTAGAAATATTTTCGAATAGAATTATGGTGCACGGCTGGAAATTGGTTTTCTTATAAATCAGCACATTTTCTTATGTAGGAAGTAAAAAAAATTCTGTTTTGAAGTTGTTCGCCTTTGTGAAAAATTTAAAATATAAAATTTAGAGAAACGATATGCATTTTTCAACAATGAAATCTTTGCTATTAATAAGAGTTTAAGAAGATCTGATATTATAAAATTAGCAATATCTTCGAATAGAATTCTGGTACACGGCTGGAAATTGGTTTTCTTATAAATCAGCACATTTTCTTATGTAGTAAATAAAAAAAATTCGGTTTTGAAGTTGTTCGCCTTTGTAAAATATTTAAAATTAAAACACAGTGAAACGATATACATTTTTCAACAATGAAACCTTTGTTATAAATACAAGGTAAAATGGATGTGATATTATAAAATTAGCAATATCTTCAAATAGAATTCTGGTGCACGGCTGGAAATTGGTTTTCTTATAAATCAAAACATTTACTTATGTAGGAAGTAAAAAAAAATAGGTTTTGAAGTTGTTCGCCTTTGTAAAATATTTAAAACATAAAATACTTTGAAACGATCTACTCTGTTTCAACAATGAAAGCTTTGTTATAATTAAGAGGTAAAGGAGATGTGATATTATAAAATTAGCAGTATCTTCCAATAAAATTCTGGTGCACGGCTGGAAATTGGTTTTCTTATAAATCAGCACATTTTCTTATTTAGGAAGTAAAAAAAAATCGTTTTTGAAGTTGTTCGCTTTTGTAAAATATTTAAAATATAAAATACAGTGAAACGATGTACATTTTTCAGCAATGAAACCTTTGTTATAAATACGAGGTAAAATGGATGTGATATTATAAAATTAGCAATATCTTCGAATAGAATTCTGGTGCACGGCTGAAAGTTGGTTTTCTTATAAATCAGCACATATTCTTATGTAGGAAGTAAAAAAAATTCGGTTTTGAAGTTGTTCGCTTTTGTAAAATATTTAAAATATAAAATATAGTGTAACGATCTACTCTGTTCTAACAATGAAAACCTTGTTATAAATACGATGTAAAGAAGATCTGATATTATGAAAGTAGAAATATCTTCGAAAATAATTCTGGTGCACGGCTGGAAATTCGTTTACTTATAAATCAGAGCATGTTTTCTTATGTAGGAAGTAAAAAAAAATCGCTTTTGAACTTGTTCGCCGTTGTAAAATATTTAAAACATAAAATATAGTGAAACGATATACTCTGTTTCAACAATAAAAGCTTTGTTATAAATACGAGGTAAAGTGGATGTGATATTATAAAATTATCAATATCTTCGAATAGAATTCTGGTGTACGTCTGGAAATTCGTTTACTTATAAATCAGCACATTTTCTTATGTAGGAAGTAAAAAAATTCTGTTTTGAAGTTGTTCGCCTTTGTGAAAAATTTAAAATATAAAATACAGAGAAACGATATGCATTTTTGCAACAAAGAAAGCTTTGTTATAAATACGAGGTAAAGTTGATGTGATATTATAAAATTAAAAAATTCTGCCAATAGAATTCTGGTGCACGACTGGAAATACGTTTACTTATAAATCAGCACATTTTCTTATGTAGGAAGTAAAAAAAAATCGGTTTTGAAGTTGTTCGCCTTTGTAAAATATTTAAAACATAAAATACATTGAAACGATCTACTCTGTTTCAACAATGAATGCTTTGTTATAATTAAGAGGTAAAAGAGATGTTATATTATAAAATTTGCAATATCTTCGAATAGACTTCTGGTACACGGCTGGAAATTTGTTTTCTTATAAATCAGCACATTTTCTTATGTAGGAAGTAAAAAAAAATCGGTTTTGAAGGTGTTCGACTTTGTAAAATATTTAAAATATAAAACACAGTGAAACGATATGCATTTTTCAACAATGAAACCTTTGTTATTAGTACGAGTTAGAGAAGATCTGATATTATAAAAGTAGCAACATCTTCGAAAATAATTCTGGTGCACGGCTGGAAATTCGTTTACTTATAAATCAGCATGTTTTCTTATGAAGGAAGTGAAAAAAATTCGCTTTTGAACTTGTTCGCCTTTCTAAAATATTTAAAACATAAAATACAGTGAAACGAAATGCATTTTTCTACAATGAAACCTTTGTTATTAATACGAGTTAAAAAAGATCTGATATTATAAAACTAGCAATATCTTCGAAAATAATTCTGGTGCACGGCTGGAAATTCGTTTACTTATACATCAGCACATTTTCTTATGTACGAAGTAAAAAAAATTCGTTTTTGAAGTTGTTTGACTTTGTAAATATTTAAAATACAAAACAAGGTGAAACGATATACATTTTTCAACAATGAAACCTTTGTTATAAATACGAGGTAAAATGGATGTGATATTATAAAATTAGCAATATCTTCAAATAGAATTCTGGTGCACGGCTGGAAATTGGTTTTCTTATAAATCAGCCCATTTTCTTATGTAGGAAGTAAAAAAAAATTTGGTTTTGAAGTTGTTCCACTTTGTAAAATATTTAAAATATAAAATAGAGTAAAACGATATACATTTTTCAACAATGAAAACTTTGTTATTAATACGAGTAAAGAAAGATACGGCACTATAAAATTAGCAATATCTGCGAATAGAAATCTGGTGCACGGCTGGGATTTGGTTTTCTTATAAATCAGCACATTTTCGTATGTAGGAAGTAAAAAAACTCCAATTTATAGTTGTTCGACTTTGAAAAATATTTAAAATATAAAATACAGTGAAACTACCTACTGTGTTCCAACAATGAAACCTTTGTTATAAATAAGATGAAAAGAAGATCTGATATTATAAAATTAGCAATATCTTCAAATAGAATTCTGGTAAACGGCTGGAAATTGGTTTTCTTATAAATCAGCACATTTTCTTATGTAGGAAGTAAAAAAAATTCGGTTTTGAAGTTGTTCGCCTTTGTAAAATATTTAAAACATGAAATACATTGAAACGATCTACTCTGTTTCAACAATGAAAGCTTTGTTATAATTAACAGGTAAAGGAGATGTGATATTATAAAATTTGCAATATCTTCGAATAGAATTCTGGTACACGGCTGGAAATTGGTTTTCTTATAAATCAGCAATTTTCCTTATATAGGAAGTAAAAAAAAATCGGTTTTGAAGTTGTTCGACTTTATAAAATATTTAAAATTAAAATACAGTCAAACGATATACATTTTTCAACAATGAAATCTTTGTTATAAATAAGATGTAAAGAAGATCTGATATTATAAAATTAGAAATATTTTCGAATAGAATTATGGTGCACGGCTGGAAATTGGTTTTCTTATAAATCAGCAATTTTCCTTATATAGGAAGTAAAAAATAATCGGTTTTGAAGTTGTTCGCCTTTGTAAAATATTTAAAATTAAAACACAGTGAAACGATATACATTTTTCAACAATGAAACCTTTGTTATAAATACAAGGTAAAATGGATGTGATATTATAAAATTAGCAATATCTTCAAATAGAATTCTCATGCACGGCTGGAAACTGGTTTTCTTATAAATCAGCACATTTACTTATGTAGGAAGTAAAAAAAAATCGGTTTTGAAGTTGTTCGCCTTTGTAAAATATTTAAACCGTAAAATACATTGAAACGATCTACTCTGTTTCAACAATGAAAGCTTTTTTATAATTAAGAGGTAAAGGAGATGTGATATTATAAAATTAGCAGTATCTTCAAATAGAATTCTGGTGCACGGCTGGAAATTGGTTTTCTTATAAATCAAAACATTTACTTATGTAGGAAGTAAAAAAAAATAGGTTTTGAAGTTGTTCGCCTTTGTAAAATATTTAAAACATAAAATACTTTGAAACGATCTACTCTGTTTCAACAATGAAAGCTTTGTTATAATTAAGAGGTAAAGGAGATGTGATATTATAAAATTAGCAGTATCTTCCAATAGAATTCTGGTGCACGGCTGGAAATTGGTTTTCTTATAAATCAGCACATTTTCTTATTTAGGAAGTAAAAAAAAATCGTTTTTGAAGTTGTTCGCTTTTGTAAAATATTTAAAATATAAAATACAGTGAAACGAAATGCATTTTTCTACAATGAAACCTTTGTTATTAATACGAGTTAAAAAAGATCTGATATTATAAAACTAGCAAAATCTTCGAAAATAATTCTGGTGTACGGCTGGAAATTCGTTTACTTATACATCAGCACATTTTCTTATGTACGAAGTAAAAAAAATTCGTTTTTGAAGTTGTTTGACTTTGTAAATATTTAAAATATATAACAAGGTGAAACGATATACATTTTTCAACAATGAAACCTTTGTTATAAATACGAGGTAAAATGGACGTGATATTATAAAATTAGCAATATCTTCGAATAGAATTCTGGTGCACGGCTGAAAGTTGGTTTTCTTATAAATCAGCACATTTTCTTATGTAGGAAGTAAAAAAAATTCGGTTTTGAAGTTGTTCGCTTTTGTAAAATATTAAAACATAAAATACATTAAAACGATCTACTCTGTTTCAACAATGAAAGCTTTGTTATAATTAAGAGGTAAAGGAGATGTGATATTATAAAATTTGCAATATCTTCGAATAGAATTCTGGTACACGGCTGGAAATTTGTTTTCTTATAAATCAGCATATTTTCTTATGTAGGAAATAAAAAAAAATTTGGTTTTGAAGTTGTTCCACTTTGTAAAATATTTAAAATATAAAATAGAGTAAAACGATATACATTTTTCAACAATGAAAACTTTGTTATTAATACGAGTAAAGAAAGATACGGCACTATAAAATTAGCAATATCTGCGAATAGAAATCTGGTGCACGACTGGGATTTGGTTTTCTTATAAATCAGCACATTTTCGTATGTAGGAAGTAAAAAAACTCCAATTTTAAAGTTGTTCGACTTTGAAAAATATTTAAAATATAAAATACAGTGAAACTACCTACTGTGTTCCAACAATGAAACCTTTGTTATAAATAAGATGAAAAGAAGATCTGATATTATAAAATTAGCAATATCTTCAAATAGAATTCTGGTAAACGGCTGGAAATTGGTTTTCTTATAAATCAGCACATTTTCTTATGTAGGAAGTAAAAAAAAATCGGTTTTGAAGTTGTTCGCCTTTGTAAAATATTTAAAACATAAAATACATTGAAACGATCTACTCTGTTTCAACAATGAAAGCTTTGTTATAATTAAGAGGTAAAGGAGATGTGATATTATAAAATTTGCAATATCTTCGAATAGAATTCTGGTACACGGCTGGAAATTGGTTTTCTTATAAATCAGCACTTTTTCTTATATAGGAAGTAAAAAAAAATCGGTTTTGAAGTTGTTCGACTTTATAAAATATTTAAAATTAAAATACAGTCAAACGATATACATTTTTCAACAATGAAATCTTTGTTATAAATAAGATGTAAAGAAGATCTGATATTATAAAATTAGCAATATCTTCAAATAAAATTCTTGCGCACGGCTGGAAATTGGTTTTCTTATAAATCAGCACATTTTCTTATGTAGGAAGTAAAAAAAATTCGGTTTTGAAGTTGTTCGCTTTTGTAAAATATTTAAAATATAAAATACAGTGTAACGATCTACTCTGTTCTAACAATGAAACCTTTGTTATAATTAAGAGGTAAAGGAGATGTGATATTATAAAATTTGCAATATCTTCGAATAGAATTCTGGTACACGGCTGGAAATTGGTTTTCTTATAAATCAGCACTTTTTCTTATATAGGAAGTAAAAAAAAATCGGTTTTGAAGTTGTTCGACTTTATAAAATATTTAAAATTAAAATACAGTCAAACGATATACATTTTTCAACAATGAAATCTTTGTTATAAATAAGATGTAAAGAAGATCTGATATTATAAAATTAGCAATATCTTCAAATAAAATTCTTGCGCACGGCTGGAAATTGGTTTTCTTATAAATCAGCACATTTTCTTATGTAGGAAGTAAAAAAAAATTCGGTTTTGAAGTTGTTCGTTTTTGTAAAATATTTAAAATATAAAATACAGTGTAACGATCTACTCTGTTCTAACAATGAAACCTTTGTTATAAATACGATGTAAAGAAGATCTGATATTATAAAATTAGAAATATTTTCGAATAGAATTATGGTGCACGGCTGGAAATTGGTTTTCTTATAAATCAGCACTTTTTCTTAAATAGGAAGTAAAAAATAATCGGTTTTGAAGTTGTTCGCCTTTGTAAAATATTTAAAATTAAAACACAGTGAAACGATATACATTTTTCAACAATGAAACCTTTGTTATAAATACAAGGTAAAATGGATGTGATATTATAAAATTAGCAATATCTTCAAATAGAATTCTCATGCACGGCTGGAAATTGGTTTTCTTATAAATCAGCACATTTACTTATGTAGGAAGTAAAAAAAAATCGGTTTTGAAGTTGTTCGCCTTTGTAAAATATTTAAACCGTAAAATACATTGAAACGATCTACTCTGTTTCAACAATGAAAGCTTTTTTATAATTAAGAGGTAAAGGAGATGTGATATTATAAAATTAGCAATATCTTCGAATAGAATTCTGGTGCACGGCTGAAAGTTGGTTTTCTTATAAATCAGCACATTTTCTTATGTAGGAAGTAAAAAAAATTCGATTTTGAAGTTGTTCGCTTTTGTAAAATATTTAAAATATAAAATACAGTGTAACGATCTACTCTGTTCTAACAATGAAAACCTTGTTATAAATACGATGTAAAGAAGATCTGATATTATAAAATTAGCAATATCTTCGAATAGATTTATGGTGCACAGCTGGAAATTAGTTTACTTACAAATCAGCACGTTTTCTTATGTAAGAAGTAAAACAAAATTCGGTTTTGAAGTTGTTCGACTTTGTAAAATATTTAAAATATAAAATAGAGTAAAACGATATACATTTTTCAACAATGAAACCTTTGTCATTAATACGAGTTAAAGAAGATACGACACTATAAAATTAGCAATATCTTCGAATAGAATTCTGATGCGCGGCTGGGATTTGGTTTTAGTATAAATCAGCACATTTTCTTTTGTCGGAAGTAAAAAAAAATCTGTTTTGAAGTTGTTCGCCTTTGTGAAAAATTTAAAATATAAAATTTAGAGAAACGATATGCATTTTTCAACAATGAAACCTTTGTTATTAATACAAGGTAAAATGGATGTGATATTATAGAATTAGCAATATCTTCAAATAGAATTCTGGTTGCCGGCTGGAAATTGGTTTTCTTATAAATCAAAACATTTACTTATGTAGGAAGTAAAAAAAAATCGGTTTTGAAGTTGTTCGCCTTTGTAAAATATTTAAAACGTAAAATACATTGAAACGATCTACTCTGTTTCAACAATGAAACCTTTGTTATTAATACATGTTAAAGTAGATCTGATATTACAAAATTAGCAATATCTTCGAATAGATTTATGGTGCACAGCTGGAAATTCGTTTACTTACAAATCAGCACGTTTTCTTATGTAAGAAGTAAAACAAAATTCGGTTTTGAAGTTGTTCGACTTTGTAAAATATTTAAAATATAAAATAGAGTAAAACGATATACATTTTTCAACAATGAAACCTTTGTCATTAATACGAGTTAAAGAAGATACGACACTATAAAATTAGCAATATCTTCGAATAGAATTCTGATGCGCGGCTGGGATTTGGTTTTAGTATAAATCAGCACATTTTCTTATGTAGGAAGTAAAAAAAATTCGGTTTTGAAGTTGTTCGCTTTTGTAAAATATTTAAAATATAAAATACAGTGAAACGAAATGCATTTTTCTACAATGAAACCTTTGTTATTAATACGAGTTAAAAAAGATCTGATATTATAAAACTAGCAAAATCTTCGAAAATAATTCTGGTGTACGGCTGGAAATTCGTTTACTTATACATCAGCACATTTTCTTATGTACGAAGTAAAAAAAATTCGTTTTTGAAGTTGTTTGACTTTGTAAATATTTAAAATATATAACAAGGTGAAACGATATACATTTTTCAACAATGAAACCTTTGTTATAAATACGAGGTAAAATGGACGTGATATTATAAAATTAGCAATATCTTCGAATAGAATTCTGGTGCACGGCTGAAAGTTGGTTTTCTTATAAATCAGCACATTTTCTTATGTAGGAAGTAAAAAAAATTCGGTTTTGAAGTTGTTCGCTTTTGTAAAATATTAAAACATAAAATACATTAAAACGATCTACTCTGTTTCAACAATGAAAGCTTTGTTATAATTAAGAGGTAAAGGAGATGTGATATTATAAAATTTGCAATATCTTCGAATAGAATTCTGGTACACGGCTGGAAATTTGTTTTCTTATAAATCAGCATATTTTCTTATGTAGGAAATAAAAAAAAATTTGGTTTTGAAGTTGTTCCACTTTGTAAAATATTTAAAATATAAAATAGAGTAAAACGATATACATTTTTCAACAATGAAAACTTTGTTATTAATACGAGTAAAGAAAGATACGGCACTATAAAATTAGCAATATCTGCGAATAGAAATCTGGTGCACGGCTGGGATTTGGTTTTCTTATAAATCAGCATATTTTCGTATGTAGGAAGTAAAAAAACTCCAATTTTAAAGTTGTTCGACTTTGAAAAATATTTAAAATATAAAATACAGTGAAACTACCTACTGTGTTCCAACAATGAAACCTTGGTTATAAATAAGGTGAAAAGAAGATCTGATATTATAAAATTAGCAATATCTTCAAATAGAATTCTGGTAAACGGCTGGAAATTGGTTTTCTTATAAATCAGCACATTTTCTTATGTAGGAAGTAAAAAAAATTCGGTTTTGAAGTTGTTCGCCTTTGTAAAATATTTAAAACATAAAATACATTGAAACGATCTACTCTGTTTCAACAATGAAAGCTTTGTTATAATTAAGAGGTAAAGGAGATGTGATATTATAAAATTTGCAATATCTTCGAATAGAATTCTGGTACACGGCTGGAAATTGGTTTTCTTATAAATCAGCACTTTTTCTTATATAGGAAGTAAAAAAAAATCGGTTTTGAAGTTGTTCGACTTTATAAAATATTTAAAATTAAAATACAGTCAAACGATATACATTTTTCAACAATGAAATCTTTGTTATAAATAAGATGTAAAGAAGATCTGATATTATAAAATTAGCAATATCTTCAAATAAAATTCTTGCGCACGTCTGGAAATTGGTTTTCTTATAAATCAGCACATTTTCTTATGTAGGAAGTAAAAAAAATTCGGTTTTGAAGTTGTTCGCTTTTGTAAAATATTTAAAATATAAAATACAGTGTAACGATCTACTCTGTTCTAACAATGAAACCTTTGTTATAAATACGATGTAAAGAAGATCTGATATTATAAAATTAGAAATATTTTCGAATAGAATTATGGTGCACGGCTGGAAATTGGTTTTCTTATAAATCAGCACTTTTTCTTAAATAGGAAGTAAAAAATAATCGGTTTTGAAGTTGTTCGCCTTTGTAAAATATTTAAAATTAAAACACAGTGAAACGATATACATTTTTCAACAATGAAACCTTTGTTATAAATACAAGGTAAAATGGATGTGATATTATAAAATTAGCAATATCTTCAAATAGAATTCTCATGCACGGCTGGAAATTGGTTTTCTTATAAATCAGCACATTTACTTATGTAGGAAGTAAAAAAAAATCGGTTTTGAAGTTGTTCGCCTTTGTAAAATATTTAAACCGTAAAATACATTGAAACGATCTACTCTGTTTCAACAATGAAAGCTTTTTTATAATTAAGAGGTAAAGGAGATGTGATATTATAAAATTAGCAGTATCTTCAAATAGAATTCTGGTGCACGGCTGGAAATTGGTTTTCTTATAAATCAAAACATTTACTTATGTAGGAAGTAAAAAAAAATAGGTTTTGAAGTTGTTCGCCTTTGTAAAATATTTAAAACATAAAATACTTTGAAACGATCTACTCTGTTTCAACAATGAAAGCTTTGTTATAATTAAGAGGTAAAGGAGATGTGATATTATAAAATTAGCAGTATCTTCCAATAGAATTCTGGTGCACGGCTGGAAATTGGTTTTCTTATAAATCAGCACATTTTCTTATTTAGGAAGTAAAAAAAAATCGTTTTTGAAGTTGTTCGCTTTTGTAAAATATTTAAAATATAAAATACAGTGTAACGATCTACTCTGTTCTAACAATGAAAACCTTGTTATAAATACGATGTAAAGAAGATCTGATATTATAAAATTAGCAGTATCTTCAAATAGAATTCTGGTGCACGGCTGGAAATTGGTTTTCTTATAAATCAGCACATTTTCTTTTGTCCGAAGTAAAAAAAAATCTGTTTTGAAGTTGTTCGCCTTTGTGAAAAATTTAAAATATAAAATTTAGAGAAACGATATGCATTTTTCAACAATGAAACCTTTGTTATAAATACAAGGTAAAATGTATGTGATATTATAAAATTAGCAATATCTTCAAATAGAATTCTGGTTGCCGGCTGGAAATTGGTTTTCTTATAAATCAAAACATTTACTTATGTAGGAAGTAAAAAAAAATCGGTTTTGAAGTTGTTCGCCTTTGTAAAATATTTAAAACGTAAAATACATTGAAACGATCTACTCTGTTTCAACAATGAAACCTTTGTTATTAATACATGTTAAAGAAGATCTGATATTACAAAATTAGCAATATCTTCGAATAGATTTATGGTGCACAGCTGGAAATTCGTTTACTTACAAATCAGCACGTTTTCTTATGTAGGAAGTAAAAAAAATTCGGTTTTGAAGTTGTTCGACTTTGTAAAATATTTAAAATATAAAATAGAGTAAAACGATATACATTTTTCAAGAATGAAACCTTTGTCATTAATACGAGTTAAAGAAGGTACGACACTATAAAATTAGCAATATCTTCGAATAGAATTCTGGTGCGCGGCTGGGATTTGGTTTTAGTATAAATCAGCACATTTTCTTATGTAGGAAGTAAAAAAAATTCGGTTTTGAAGTTGTTCGACTTTGTAAAATATTTAAAATATAAAACACAGTGAAACGATATGCATTTTTCAACAATGAAACCTTTGTTATTAGTACGAGTTAGAGAAGATCTGATATTATAAAAGTAGCAACATCTTCGAAAATAATTCTGGTGCACGGCTGGAAATTCGTTTACTTATAAATCAGCATGTTTTCTTATGAAGGAAGTGAAAAAAATTCGCTTTTGAACTTGTTCGCCTTTCTAAAATATTTAAAACATAAAATACAGTGAAACGAAATGCATTTTTCTACAATGAAACCTTTGTTATTAATACGAGTTAAAAAAGATCTGATATTATAAAACTAGCAATATCTTCGAAAATAATTCTGGTGCACGGCTGGAAATTCGTTTACTTATACATCAGCACATTTTCTTATGTACGAAGTAAAAAAAATTCGTTTTCGAAGTTGTTTGACTTTGTAAATATTTAAAATACAAAACAAGGTGAAACGATATACATTTTTCAACAATGAAACCTTTGTTATAAATACGAGGTAAAATGGATGTGATATTATAAAATTAGCAATATCTTCAAATAGAATTCTGGTGCACGGCTGGAAATTGGTTTTCTTATAAATCAGCCCATTTTCTTATGTAGGAAGTAAAAAAAAATTTGGTTTTGAAGTTGTTCCACTTTGTAAAATATTTAAAATATAAAATAGAGTAAAACGATATACATTTTTCAACAATGAAAACTTTGTTATTAATACGAGTAAAGAAAGATACGGCACTATAAAATTAGCAATATCTGCGAATAGAAATCTGGTGCACGGCTGGGATTTGGTTTTCTTATAAATCAGCACATTTTCGTATGTAGGAAGTAAAAAAACTCCAATTTTAAAGTTGTTCGACTTTGAAAAATATTTAAAATATAAAATACAGTGAAACTACCTACTGTGTTCCAACAATGAAACCTTTGTTATAAATAAGATGAAAAGAAGATCTGATATTATAAAATTAGCAATATCTTCAAATAGAATTCTGGTAAACGGCTGGAAATTGGTTTTCTTATAAATCAGCACATTTTCTTATGTAGGAAGTAAAAAAAATTCGGTTTTGAAGTTGTTCGCCTTTGTAAAATATTTAAAACATAAAATACATTGAAACGATCTACTCTGTTTCAACAATGAAAGCTTTGTTATAATTAAGAGGTAAAGGAAATGTGATATTATAAAATTTGCAATATCTTCGAATAGAATTCTGGTACACGGCTGGAAATTGGTTTTCTTATAAATCAGCACTTTTCCTTATATAGGAAGTAAAAGAAAATCGGTTTTGAAGTTGTTCGACTTTATAAAATATTTAAAATTAAAATACAGTCAAACGATATACATTTTTCAACAATGAAATCTTTGTTATAAATAAGATGTAAAGAAGATCTGATATTATAAAATTAGCAATATCTTCAAATAAAATTCTTGCGCACGGCTGGAAATTGGTTTTCTTATAAATCAGCACATTTTCTTATGTAGGAAGTAAAAAAAAATCGGTTTTGAAGTTGTTCGCTTTTGTAAAATATTTAAAATATAAAATACAGTGTAACGATCTACTCTGTTCTAACAATGAAACCTTTGTTATAAATACGATGTAAAGAAGATCTGATATTATAAAATTTGAAATATTTTCGAATAGAATTATGGTGCACGGCTGGAAATTGGTTTTCTTATAAATCAGCACATTTTCTTATGTAGGAAGTAAAAAAAATTCTGTTTTGAAGTTGTTCGCATTTGTGAAAAATTTAAAATTAAAACACAGTGAAACGATATACATTTTTCAACAATGAAACCTTTGTTATAAATACAAGGTAAAATGGATGTGATATTATAAAATTAGCAATATCTTCAAATAGAATTCTGGTGCACGGCTGGAAATTGGTTTTCTTATAAATCAAAACATTTACTTATGTAGGAAGTAAAAAAAAATAGGTTTTGAAGTTGTTCGCCTTTGTAAAATATTTAAAACATAAAATACTTTGAAACGATCTACTCTGTTTCAACAATGAAAGCTTTGTTGTAATTAAGAGGTAAAGGAGATGTGATATTATAAAATTAGCAGTATCTTCCAATAGAATTCTGGTGCACGGCTGGAAATTGGTTTTCTTATAAATCAGCACATTTTCTTATTTAGGAAGTAAAAAAAAAATCGTTTTTGAAGTTGTTCGCTTTTGTAAAATATTTAAAATATAAAATACAGTGAAACGATGTACATTTTTCAGCAATGAAACCTTTGTTATAAATACGAGGTAAAATGGATGTGATATTATAAAATTAGCAATATCTTCGAATAGAATTCTGGTGCACGGCTGAAAGTTGGTTTTCTTATAAATCAGCACATATTCTTATGTAGGAAGTAAAAAAAATTCGGTTTTGAAGTTGTTCGCTTTTGTAAAATATTTAAAATATAAAATATAGTGTAACGATCTACTCTGTTCTAACAATGAAAACCTTGTTATAAATACGATGTAAAGAAGATCTGATATTATGAAAGTAGAAATATCTTCGAAAATAATTCTGGTGCACGGCTGGAAATTCGTTTACTTATAAATCAGAGCACGTTTTCTTATGTAGGAAGTAAAAAAAAAAATCGCTTTTGAACTTGTTCGCCGTTGTAAAATATTTAAAACATAAAATATAGTGAAACGATATACTCTGTTTCAACAATAAAAGCTTTGTTATAAATACGAGGTAAAGTGGATGTGATATTATAAAATTATCAATATCTTCGAATAGAATTCTGGTGTACGTCTGGAAATTCGTTTACTTATAAATCAGCACATTTTCTTATGTAGGAAGTAAAAAAAAATCGGTTTTTTATGTTGTTCGACTTTGTAAAATATTTAAAATAAAAAATACAGAGAAACGATCTACTCTGTTCTAACAATGAAACCTTTGTTATAAATACGATGTAAAGACGATCTGATATTATAAAATTAGAAATATCTTCGAATAGAAATATGGTGCACGGCTGGAAATTGGTTTTCTTATAAATCAGCACATTTTCTTATGTAGGAAGTAAAAAAATTCTGTTTTGAAGTTGTTCGCCTTTGTGAAAAATTTAAAATATAAAATGCAGAGAAACGATATGCATTTTTGCAACAAAGAAACCTTTGTTATAAATACGAGGTAAAGTTGATGTGATATTATAAAATTAAAAAATTCTGCCAATAGAATTCTGGTGCACGACTGGAAATACGTTTACTTATAAATCAGCACATTTTCTTATGTAGGAAGTAAAAAAAAATCGGTTTTGAAGTTGTTCGCCTTTGTAAAATATTTAAAACATAAAATACATTGAAACGATCTACTCTGTTTCAACAATGAAAGCTTTGTTATAATTAAGAGGTAAAAGAGATGTTATATTATAAAATTTGCAATATCTTCGAATAGAATTCTGGTACACGGCTGGAAATTTGTTTTCTTATAAATCAGCACATTTTCTTATGTAGGAAGTAAAAAAAATTTGGTTTTGAAGGTGTTCGACTTTGTAAAATATTTAAAATATAAAACACAGTGAAACGATATGCATTTTTCAACAATGAAACCTTTGTTATTAGTACGAGTTAGAGAAGATCTGATATTATAAAAGTAGCAACATCTTCGAAAATAATTCTGGTGCACGGCTGGAATGTAAAATACATATTAATATACATGTTACAATTATACATGTAATATAACATATTATACATCGTATTTATAACAAGGTTTTCATTGTTAGAACAGAGTAGATCGTTACACTGTATTTTATATTTTAAATATTTTACAAAAGCGAACAACTTCAAAAACGATTTTTTTTTACTTCCTAAATAAGAAAATGTGCTGATTTATAAGAAAACCAATTTCCAGCCGTGCACCATAAATCTATTCGAAGATATTGCTAATTTTGTAATATCAGATCTTCTTTAACATGTATTAATAACAAAGGTTTCATTGTTGAAACAGAGTAGATCGTTTCAATGTATTTTACGTTTTAAATATTTTACAAAGGCGAACAACTTCAAAACCGATTTTTTTTTACTTCCTACATAAGTAAATGTTTTGATTTATAAGAAAACCAATTTCCAGCCGGCAACCAGAATTCTATTTGAAGATATTGCTAATTTTATAATATCACATCCATTTTACCTTGTATTAATAACAAAGGTTTATAATATCACATCCAAAAAAAAATCGGTTTTGAAGTTGTTCGCCTTTGTAAAATATTTAAAACATAAAATACATTGAAACGATCTACTCTGTTTCAACAATGAAAGCTTTGTTATAATTAAGAGGTAAAAGAGATGTTATATTATAAAATTTGCAATATCTTCGAATAGAATTCTGGTACACGGCTGGAAATTTGTTTTCTTATAAATCAGCACATTTTCTTATGTAGGAAGTAAAAAAAATTCGGTTTTGAAGGTGTTCGACTTTGTAAAATATTTAAAATATAAAACACAGTGAAACGATATGCATTTTTCAACAATGAAACCTTTGTTATTAGTACGAGTTAGAGAAGATCTGATATTATAAAAGTAGCAACATCTTCGAAAATAATTCTGGTGCACGGCTGGAAATTCGTTTACTTATAAATCAGCATGTTTTCTTATGAAGGAAGTGAAAAAAATTCGCTTTTGAACTTGTTCGCCTTTCTAAAATATTTAAAACATAAAATACAGTGAAACGAAATGCATTTTTCTACAATGAAACCTTTGTTTTTAATACGAGTTAAAAAAGATCTGATATTATAAAACTAGCAATATCTTCGAAAATAATTCTGGTGCACGGCTGGAAATTCGTTTACTTATACATCAGCACATTTTCTTATGTACGAAGTAAAAAAAATTCGTTTTTGAAGTTGTTTGACTTTGTAAATATTTAAAATACAAAACAAGGTGAAACGATATACATTTTTCAACAATGAAACCTTTGTTATAAATACGAGGTAAAATGGATGTGATATTATAAAATTAGCAATATCTTCAAATAGAATTCTGGTGCACGGCTGGAAATTGGTTTTCTTATAAATCAGCCCATTTTCTTATGTAGGAAGTAAAAAAAAATTTGGTTTTGAAGTTGTTCCACTTTGTAAAATATTTAAAATATAAAATAGAGTAAAACGATATTCATTTTTCAACAATGAAAACTTTGTTATTAATACGAGTAAAGAAAGATACGGCACTATAAAATTAGCAATATCTGCGAATAGAAATCTGGTGCACGGCTGGGATTTGGTTTTCTTATAAATCAGCACATTTTCGTATGTAGGAAGTAAAAAAACTCCAATTTATAGTTGTTCGACTTTGAAAAATATTTAAAATATAAAATACAGTGAAACTACCTACTGTGTTTCAACAATGAAAGCTTTGTTATAATTAAAAGGTAAAGGAGATGTGATATTATAAAATTTGCAATATCTTCGAATAGAATTCTGGTACACGGCTGGAAATTGGTTTTCTTATAAATCAGCACTTTTCCTTATATAGGAAGTAAAAAAAAATCGGTTTTGAAGTTGTTCGACTTTATAAAATATTTAAAATTAAAATACAGTCAAACGATATACATTTTTCAACAATGAAATCTTTGTTATAAATAAGATGTAAAGAAGATCTGATATTATAAAATTAGCAATATCTTCAAATAAAATTCTTGCGCACGGCTGGAAATTGGTTTTCTTATAAATCAGCACATTTTCTTATGTAGGAAGTAAAAAAAATTCGGTTTTGAAGTTGTTCGCTTTTGTAAAATATTTAAATATAAAATACACTGTAACGATCTACTCTGTTCTAACAATGAAACCTTTGTTATAAATACGATGTAAAGAAGATCTGATATTATAAAATTAGAAATATTTTCGAATAGAATTATGGTGCACGGCTGGAAATTGGTTTTCTTATAAATCAGCACATTTTCTTATGTAGGAAGTAAAAAAAAATTCTGTTTTGAAGTTGTTCGACTTTGTAAAAAATTTAAAATATAAAATTTAGAGAAACGATATGCATTTTTCAACAATGAAACCTTTGCTATTAATACGAGTTTAAGAAGATCTGATATTATAAAATTAGCAATATCTTCGAACAGAATTCTGGTACACGGCTGGAAATTGGTTTTCTTATAAATCAGCACATTTTCTTATGTAGTAAATAAAAAAAATTCGGTTTTGAAGTTGTTCGCCTTTGTAAAATATTTAAAATTAAAACACAGTGAAACGATATACATTTTTAACAATGAAACCTTTGTTATAAATACAAGGTAAAATGGATGTGATATTATAAAATTAGCAATATCTTCAAATAGAATTCTCATGCACGGCTGGAAATTGGTTTTCTTATAAATCAGCACATTTACTTATGTAGGAAGTAAAAAAAAATCGGTTTTGAAGTTGTTCGCCTTTGTAAAATATTTAAACCGTAAAATACATTGAAACGATCTACTCTGTTTCAACAATGAAAGCTTTTTTATAATTAAGAGGTAAAGGAGATGTGATATTATAAAATTAGCAGTATCTTCAAATAGAATTCTGGTGCACGGCTGGAAATTGGTTTTCTTATAAATCAAAACATTTACTTATGTAGGAAGTAAAAAAAAATAGGTTTTGAAGTTGTTCGCCTTTGTAAAATATTTAAAACATAAAATACTTTGAAACGATCTACTCTGTTTCAACAATGAAAGCTTTGTTATAATTAAGAGGTAAAGGAGATGTGATATTATAAAATTAGCAGTATCTTCCAATAGAATTCTGGTGCATGGCTGGAAATTGGTTTTCTTATAAATCAGCACATTTTCTTATTTAGGAAGTAAAAAAAAATCGTTTTTGAAGTTGTTCGCTTTTGTAAAATATTTAAAATATAAAATACAGTGAAACGATGTACATTTTTCAGCAATGAAACCTTTGTTATAAATACGAGGTAAAATGGATGTGATATTATAAAATTAGCAATATCTTCGAATAGAATTCTGGTGCACGGCTGAAAGTTGGTTTTCTTATAAATCAGCACATTTTCTTATGTAGGAAGTAAAAAAAATTCGATTTTGAAGTTGTTCGCTTTTGTAAAATATTTAAAATATAAAATACAGTGTAACGATCTACTCTGTTCTAACAATGAAAACCTTGTTATAAATACGATGTAAAGAAGATCTGATATTATAAAATTAGAAATATTTTCGAATAGAATTATGGTGCACGGCTGGAAATTGGTTTTCTTATAAATCAGCACATTTTCTTTTGTCGGAAGTAAAAAAAAATCTGTTTTGAAGTTGTTCGCCTTTGTGAAAAATTTAAAATATAAAATTTAGAGAAACGATATGCATTTTTCAACAATGAAACCTTTGTTATTAATACAAGGTAAAATGGATGTGATATTATAAAATTAGCAATATCTTCAAATAGAATTCTGGTTGCCGGCTGGAAATTGGTTTTCTTATAAATCAAAACATTTACTTATGTAGGAAGTAAAAAAAAATCGGTTTTGAAGTTGTTCGCCTTTGTAAAATATTTAAAACGTAAAATACATTGAAACGATCTACTCTGTTTCAACAATGAAACCTTTGTTATTAATACATGTTAAAGAAGATCTGATATTACAAAATTAGCAATATCTTCGAATAGATTTATGGTGCACAGCTGGAAATTCGTTTACTTACAAATCAGCACGTTTTCTTATGTAGGAAGTAAAAAAAAATTCGGTTTTGAAGTTGTTCGACTTTGTAAAATATTTAAAATATAAAATAGAGTAAAACGATATACATTTTTCAACAATGAAACCTTTGTCATTAATACGAGTTAAAGAAGATACGACACTATAAAATTAGCAATATCTTCGAATAGAATTCTGATGCGCGGCTGGGATTTAGTTTTAGTATAAATCAGCACATTTTCTTATGTAGGAAGTAAAAAAAATTCGGTTTTGAAGTTGTTCGCTTTTGTAAAATATTTAAAATATAAAATACAGTGAAACGAAATGCATTTTTCTACAATGAAACCTTTGTTATTAATACGAGTTAAAAAAGATCTGATATTATAAAACTAGCAAAATCTTCGAAAATAATTCTGGTGTACGGCTGGAAATTCGTTTACTTATACATCAGCACATTTTCTTATGTACGAAGTAAAAAAAATTCGTTTTTGAAGTTGTTTGACTTTGTAAATATTTAAAATATATAACAAGGTGAAACGATATACATTTTTCAACAATGAAACCTTTGTTATAAATACGAGGTAAAATGGACGTGATATTATAAAATTAGCAATATCTTCGAATAGAATTCTGGTGCATGGCTGAAAGTTGGTTTTCTTATAAATCAGCACATTTTCTTATGTAGGAAGTAAAAAAAATTCGGTTTTGAAGTTGTTCGCTTTTGTAAAATATTAAAACATAAAATACATTAAAACGATCTACTCTGTTTCAACAATGAAAGCTTTGTTATAATTAAGAGGTAAAGGAGATGTGATATTATAAAATTTGCAATATCTTCGAATAGAATTCTGGTACACGGCTGGAAATTTGTTTTCTTATAAATCAGCATATTTTCTTATGTAGGAAATAAAAAAAAAATTTGGTTTTGAAGTTGTTCCACTTTGTAAAATATTTAAAATATAAAATAGAGTAAAACGATATACATTTTTCAACAATGAAAACTTTGTTATTAATACGAGTAAAGAAAGATACGGCACTATAAAATTAGCAATATCTGCGAATAGAAATCTGGTGCACGGCTGGGATTTGGTTTTCTTATAAATCAGCACATTTTCGTATGTAGGAAGTAAAAAAACTCCAATTTTAAAGTTGTTCGACTTTGAAAAATATTTAAAATATAAAATACAGTGAAACTACCTACTGTGTTCCAACAATGAAACCTTTGTTATAAATAAGATGAAAAGAAGATCTGATATTATAAAATTAGCAATATCTTCAAATAGAATTCTGGTAAACGGCTGGAAATTGGTTTTCTTATAAATCAGCACATTTTCTTATGTAGGAAGTAAAAAAAATTCGGTTTTGAAGTTGTTCGCCTTTGTAAAATATTTAAAACATAAAATACATTGAAACGATCTACTCTGTTTCAACAATGAAAGCTTTGTTATAATTAAGAGGTAAAGGAGATGTGATATTATAAAATTTGCAATATCTTCGAATAGAATTCTGGTACACGGCTGGAAATTGGTTTTCTTATAAATCAGCACTTTTTCTTATATAGGAAGTAAAAAAAAATCGGTTTTGAAGTTGTTCGACTTTATAAAATATTTAAAATTAAAATACAGTCAAACGATATACATTTTTCAACAATGAAATCTTTGTTATAAATAAGATGTAAAGAAGATCTGATATTATAAAATTAGCAATATCTTCAAATAAAATTCTTGCGCACGGCTGGAAATTGGTTTTCTTATAAATCAGCACATTTTCTTATGTAGGAAGTAAAAAAAATTCGGTTTTGAAGTTGTTCGCTTTTGTAAAATATTTAAAATATAAAATACAGTGTAACGATCTACTCTGTTCTAACAATGAAACCTTTGTTATAAATACGATGTAAAGAAGATCTGATATTATAAAATTAGAAATATTTTCGAATAGAATTATGGTGCACGGCTGGAAATTGGTTTTCTTATAAATCAGCACTTTTTCTTAAATAGGAAGTAAAAAATAATCGGTTTTGAAGTTGTTCGCCTTTGTAAAATATTTAAAATTAAAACACAGTGAAACGATATACATTTTTCAACAATGAAACCTTTGTTATAAATACAAGGTAAAATGGATGTGATATTATAAAATTAGCAATATCTTCAAATAGAATTCTCATGCACGGCTGGAAATTGGTTTTCTTATAAATCAGCACATTTACTTATGTAGGAAGTAAAAAAAAATCGGTTTTGAAGTTGTTCGCCTTTGTAAAATATTTAAACCGTAAAATACATTGAAACGATCTACTCTGTTTCAACAATGAAAGCTTTTTTATAATTAAGAGGTAAAGGAGATGTGATATTATAAAATTAGCAGTATCTTCAAATAGAATTCTGGTGCACGGCTGGAAATTGGTTTTCTTATAAATCAGCACATTTTCTTATTTAGGAAGTAAAAAAAAATCGTTTTTGAAGTTGTTCGCTTTTGTAAAATATTTAAAATATAAAATACAGTGAAACGATGTACATTTTTCAGCAATGAAACCTTTGTTATAAATACGAGGTAAAATGGATGTGATATTATAAAATTAGCAATATCTTCGAATAGAATTCTGGTGCACGGCTGAAAGTTGGTTTTCTTATAAATCAGCACATTTTCTTATGTAGGAAGTAAAAAAAATTCGATTTTGAAGTTGTTCGCTTTTGTAAAATATTTAAAATATAAAATACAGTGTAACGATCTACTCTGTTCTAACAATGAAAACCTTGTTATAAATACGATGTAAAGAAGATCTGATATTATAAAATTAGAAATATTTTCGAATAGAATTATGGTGCACGGCTGGAAATTGGTTTTCTTATAAATCAGCACATTTTCTTTTGTCCGAAGTAAAAAAAAATCTGTTTTGAAGTTGTTCGCCTTTGTGAAAAATTTAAAATATAAAATTTAGAGAAACGATATGCATTTTTCAACAATGAAACCTTTGTTATTAATACAAGGTAAAATGGATGTGATATTATAAAATTAGCAATATCTTCAAATAGAATTCTGGTTGCCGGCTGGAAATTGGTTTTCTTATAAATCAAAACATTTACTTATGTAGGAAGTAAAAAAAAATCGGTTTTGAAGTTGTTCGCCTTTGTAAAATATTTAAAACGTAAAATACATTGAAACGATCTACTCTGTTTCAACAATGAAACCTTTGTTATTAATACATGTTAAAGAAGATCTGATATTACAAAATTAGCAATATCTTCGAATAGATTTATGGTGCACAGCTGGAAATTCGTTTACTTACAAATCAGCACGTTTTCTTATGTAGGAAGTAAAAAAAAATTCGGTTTTGAAGTTGTTCGACTTTGTAAAATATTTAAAATATAAAATAGAGTAAAACGATATACATTTTTCAACAATGAAACCTTTGTCATTAATACGAGTTAAAGAAGATACGACACTATAAAATTAGCAATATCTTCGAATAGAATTCTGATGCGCGGCTGGGATTTGGTTTTAGTATAAATCAGCACATTTTCTTATGTAGGAAGTAAAAAAAATTCGGTTTTTAAGTTGTTCGCTTTTGTAAAATATTTAAAATATAAAATACAGTGAAACGAAATGCATTTTTCTACAATGAAACCTTTGTTATTAATACGAGTTAAAAAAGATCTGATATTATAAAACTAGCAAAATCTTCGAAAATAATTCTGGTGTACGGCTGGAAATTCGTTTACTTATACATCAGCACATTTTCTTATGTACGAAGTAAAAAAAATTCGTTTTTGAAGTTGTTTGACTTTGTAAATATTTAAAATATATAACAAGGTGAAACGATATACATTTTTCAACAATGAAACCTTTGTTATAAATACGAGGTAAAATGGACGTGATATTATAAAATTAGCAATATCTTCGAATAGAATTCTGGTGCACGGCTGAAAGTTGGTTTTCTTATAAATCAGCACATTTTCTTATGTAGGAAGTAAAAAAAATTCGGTTTTGAAGTTGTTCGCTTTTGTAAAATATTAAAACATAAAATACATTAAAACGATCTACTCTGTTTCAACAATGAAAGCTTTGTTATAATTAAGAGGTAAAGGAGATGTGATATTATAAAATTTGCAATATCTTCGAATAGAATTCTGGTACACGGCTGGAAATTTGTTTTCTTATAAATCAGCATATTTTCTTATGTAGGAAATAAAAAAAAATTTGGTTTTGAAGTTGTTCCACTTTGTAAAATATTTAAAATATAAAATAGAGTAAAACGATATACATTTTTCAACAATGAAAACTTTGTTATTAATACGAGTAAAGAAAGATACGGCACTATAAAATTAGCAATATCTGCGAATAGAAATCTGGTGCACGGCTGGGATTTGGTTTTCTTATAAATCAGCACATTTTCGTATGTAGGAAGTAAAAAAACTCCAATTTTAAAGTTGTTCGACTTTGAAAAATATTTAAAATATAAAATACAGTGAAACTACCTACTGTGTTCCAACAATGAAACCTTTGTTATAAATAAGATGAAAAGAAGATCTGATATTATAAAATTAGCAATATCTTCAAATAGAATTCTGGTAAACGGCTGGAAATTGGTTTTCTTATAAATCAGCACATTTTCTTATGTAGGAAGTAAAAAAAATTCGGTTTTGAAGTTGTTCGCTTTTGTAAAATATTTAAAATATAAAATACAGTGTAACGATCTACTCTGTTCTAACAATGAAACCTTTGTTATAAATACGATGTAAAGAAGATCTGATATTATAAAATTAGAAATATTTTCGAATAGAATTATGGTGCACGGCTGGAAATTGGTTTTCTTATAAATCAGCACTTTTTCTTAAATAGGAAGTAAAAAATAATCGGTTTTGAAGTTGTTCGCCTTTGTAAAATATTTAAAATTAAAACACAGTGAAACGATATACATTTTTCAACAATGAAACCTTTGTTATAAATACAAGGTAAAATGGATGTGATATTATAAAATTAGCAATATCTTCAAATAGAATTCTCATGCACGGCTGGAAATTGGTTTTCTTATAAATCAGCACATTTACTTATGTAGGAAGTAAAAAAAAATCGGTTTTGAAGTTGTTCGCCTTTGTAAAATATTTAAACCGTAAAATACATTGAAACGATCTACTCTGTTTCAACAATGAAAGCTTTTTTATAATTAAGAGGTAAAGGAGATGTGATATTATAAAATTAGCAGTATCTTCAAATAGAATTCTGGTGCACGGCTGGAAATTGGTTTTCTTATAAATCAGCACATTTTCTTATTTAGGAAGTAAAAAAAAATCGTTTTTGAAGTTGTTCGCTTTTGTAAAATATTTAAAATATAAAATACAGTGAAACGATGTACATTTTTCAGCAATGAAACCTTTGTTATAAATACGAGGTAAAATGGATGTGATATTATAAAATTAGCAATATCTTCGAATAGAATTCTGGTGCACGGCTGAAAGTTGGTTTTCTTATAAATCAGCACATTTTCTTATGTAGGAAGTAAAAAAAATTCGATTTTGAAGTTGTTCGCTTTTGTAAAATATTTAAAATATAAAATACAGTGTAACGATCTACTCTGTTCTAACAATGAAAACCTTGTTATAAATACGATGTAAAGAAGATCTGATATTATAAAATTAGAAATATTTTCGAATAGAATTATGGTGCACGGCTGGAAATTGGTTTTCTTATAAATCAGCACATTTTCTTTTGTCCGAAGTAAAAAAAAATCTGTTTTGAAGTTGTTCGCCTTTGTGAAAAATTTAAAATATAAAATTTAGAGAAACGATATGCATTTTTCAACAATGAAACCTTTGTTATTAATACAAGGTAAAATGGATGTGATATTATAAAATTAGCAATATCTTCAAATAGAATTCTGGTTGCCGGCTGGAAATTGGTTTTCTTATAAATCAAAACATTTACTTATGTAGGAAGTAAAAAAAAATCGGTTTTGAAGTTGTTCGCCTTTGTAAAATATTTAAAACGTAAAATACATTGAAACGATCTACTCTGTTTCAACAATGAAACCTTTGTTATTAATACATGTTAAAGAAGATCTGATATTACAAAATTAGCAATATCTTCGAATAGAATTCTGGTGCGCGGCTGGGATTTGGTTTTAGTATAAATCAGCACATTTTCTTATGTAGGAAGTAAAAAAAATTCGGTTTTGAAGTTGTTCGACTTTGTAAAATATTTAAAATATAAAATAGAATAAAACGATATACATTTTTCAACAATGAAACCTTTGTCATTAATACGAGTTAAAGAAGATACGACACTATAAAATTAGCAATATCTTCGAATAGAATTCTGGTGCGCGGCTGGGATTTGGTTTTAGTATAAATCAGCACATTTTCTTATGTAGGAAGTAAAAAAAATTCGGTTTTGAAGTTGTTCGCTTTTGTAAAATATTTAAAATATAAAATACAGTGAAACGAAATGCATTTTTCTACAATGAAACCTTTGTTATTAATACGAGTTAAAAAAGATCTGATATTATAAAACTAGCAATATCTTCGAAAATAATTCTGGTGTACGGCTGGAAATTCGTTTACTTATACATCAGCACATTTTCTTATGTACGAAGTAAAAAAAATTCGTTTTTGAAGTTGTTTGACTTTGTAAATATTTAAAATATATAACAAGGTGAAACGATATACATTTTTCAACAATGAAACCTTTGTTATAAATACGAGGTAAAATGGACGTGATATTATAAAATTAGCAATATCTTCGAATAGAATTCTGGTGCACGGCTGAAAGTTGGTTTTCTTATAAATCAGCACATTTTCTTATGTAGGAAGTAAAAAAAAATTCGGTTTTGAAGTTGTTCGCTTTTGTAAAATATTAAAACATAAAATACATTAAAACGATCTACTCTGTTTCAACAATGAAAGCTTTGTTATAATTAAGAGGTAAAGGAGATGTGATATTATAAAATTTGCAATATCTTCGAATAGAATTCTGGTACACGGCTGGAAATTTGTTTTCTTATAAATCAGTATATTTTCTTATGTAGGAAATAAAAAAAATTTGGTTTTGAAGTTGTTCCACTTTGTAAAATATTTAAAATATAAAATAGAGTAAAACGATATACATTTTTCAACAATGAAAACTTTGTTATTAATACGAGTAAAGAAAGATACGGCACTATAAAATTAGCAATATCTGCGAATAGAAATCTGGTGCACGGCTGGGATTTGGTTTTCTTATAAATCAGCACATTTTCGTATGTAGGAAGTAAAAAAACTCCAATTTTAAAGTTGTTCGACTTTGAAAAATATTTAAAATATAAAATACAGTGAAACTACCTACTGTGTTCCAACAATGAAACCTTTGTTATAAATAAGATGAAAAGAAGATCTGATATTAAAAAATTAGCAATATCTTCAAATAGAATTCTGGTAAACGGCTGGAAATTGGTTTTCTTATAAATCAGCACATTTTCTTATGTAGGAAGTAAAAAAAATTCGGTTTTGAAGTTGTTCGCCTTTGTAAAATATTTAAAACATAAAATACATTGAAACGATCTACTCTGTTTCAACAATGAAAGCTTTGTTATAATTAAGAGGTAAAGGAGATGTGATATTATAAAATTTGCAATATCTTCGAATAGAATTCTGGTACACGGCTGGAAATTGGTTTTCTTATAAATCAGCACTTTTTCTTATATAGGAAGTAAAACAAAATCGGTTTTGAAGTTGTTCGACTTTATAAAATATTTAAAATTAAAATACAGTCAAACGATATACATTTTTCAACAATGAAATCTTTGTTATAAATAAGATGTAAAGAAGATCTGATATTATAAAATTAGCAATATCTTCAAATAAAATTCTTGCGCACGGCTGGAAATTGGTTTTCTTATAAATCAGCACATTTTCTTATGTAGGAAGTAAAAAAAATTCGGTTTTGAAGTTGTTCGCTTTTGTAAAATATTTAAAATATAAAATACAGTGTAACGATCTACTCTGTTCTAACAATGAAACCTTTGTTATGAATACGATGTAAAGAAGATCTGATATTATAAAATTAGAAATATTTTCGAATAGAATTATGGTGCACGGCTGGAAATTGGTTTTCTTATAAATCAGCACATTTTCTTATGTAGGAAGTAAAAAAAATTCTGTTTTGAAGTTGTTCGCCTTTGTGAAAAATTTAAAATATAAAATTTAGAGAAACGATATGCATTTTTCAACAATGAAACCTTTGCTATTAATACGAGTTTAAGAAGATCTGATATTATAAAATTAGCAATATCTTCGAATAGAATTCTGGTACACGGCTGGAAATTGGTTTTCTTATAAATCAGCACATTTTCTTATGTAGTAAGTAAAAAAAATTCGGTTTTGAAAATGTTCGCCTTTGTAAAATATTTAAAATTAAAACACAGTGAAACGATATACATTTTTCAACAATGAAACCTTTGTTATAATTAAGAGGTAAAAAAGATCTGATATTATAAAATTAGCAATATCTTCAAATAGAATTCTTGTGCACGGCTGGAAATTGGTTTTCTTATAAATCAAAACATTTACTTATGTAGGAAGTAAAAAAAAATCGGTTTTGAAGTTGTTCGCCTTTGTAAAATATTTAAAACATAAAATACTTTGAAATGATCTACTCTGTTTCAACAATGAAAGCTTTGTTATAATTAAGAGGTAAAGGAGATGTGATATTATAAAATTTGCAATATCTTCGAATAGAATTCTGGTACACGGCTGGAAATTGGTTTTCTTATAAATCAGCACATTTTCGTATGTAGGAAGTAAAAAAACTCCAATTTTAAAGTTGTTCGACTTTGAAAAATATTTAAAATATAAAATACAGTGTAACTACCTACTGTGTTCCAACAATGAAACCTTTGTTATAAATAAGATGAAAAGAAGATCTGATATTAAAAAATTAGCAATATCTTCAAATAGAATTCTGGTAAACGGCTGGAAATTGGTTTTCTTATAAATCAGCACATTTTCTTATGTAGGAAGTAAAAAAAATTCGGTTTTGAAGTTGTTTGACTTTGTAAATATTTAAAATATATAACAAGGTGAAACGATATACATTTTTCAACAATGAAACCTTTGTTATAAATACGAGGTAAAATGGACGTGATATTATAAAATTAGCAATATCTTCGAATAGAATTCTGGTGCACGGCTGAAAGTTGGTTTTCTTATAAATCAGCACATTTTCTTATGTAGGAAGTAAAAAAAAATTCGGTTTTGAAGTTGTTCGCTTTTGTAAAATATTAAAACATAAAATACATTAAAACGATCTACTCTGTTTCAACAATGAAAGCTTTGTTATAATTAAGAGGTAAAGGAGATGTGATATTATAAAATTTGCAATATCTTCGAATAGAATTCTGGTACACGGCTGGAAATTTGTTTTCTTATAAATCAGTATATTTTCTTATGTAGGAAATAAAAAAAATTTGGTTTTGAAGTTGTTCCACTTTGTAAAATATTTAAAATATAAAATAGAGTAAAACGATATACATTTTTCAACAATGAAAACTTTGTTATTAATACGAGTAAAGAAAGATACGGCACTATAAAATTAGCAATATCTGCGAATAGAAATCTGGTGCACGGCTGGGATTTGGTTTTCTTATAAATCAGCACATTTTCGTATGTAGGAAGTAAAAAAACTCCAATTTTAAAGTTGTTCGACTTTGAAAAATATTTAAAATATAAAATACAGTGAAACTACCTACTGTGTTCCAACAATGAAACCTTTGTTATAAATAAGATGAAAAGAAGATCTGATATTAAAAAATTAGCAATATCTTCAAATAGAATTCTGGTAAACGGCTGGAAATTGGTTTTCTTATAAATCAGCACATTTTCTTATGTAGGAAGTAAAAAAAATTCGGTTTTGAAGTTGTTCGCTTTTGTAAAATATTTAAAACATAAAATACATTGAAACGATCTACTCTGTTTCAACAATGAAAGCTTTGTTATAATTAAGAGGTAAAGGAGATGTGATATTATAAAATTTGCAATATCTTCGAATAGAATTCTGGTACACGGCTGGAAATTGGTTTTCTTATAAATCAGCACTTTTTCTTATATAGGAAGTAAAACAAAATCGGTTTTGAAGTTGTTCGACTTTATAAAATATTTAAAATTAAAATACAGTCAAACGATATACATTTTTCAACAATGAAATCTTTGTTATAAATAAGATGTAAAGAAGATCTGATATTATAAAATTAGCAATATCTTCAAATAAAATTCTTGCGCACGGCTGGAAATTGGTTTTCTTATAAATCAGCACATTTTCTTATGTAGGAAGTAAAAAAAATTCGGTTTTGAAGTTGTTCGCTTTTGTAAAATATTTAAAATATAAAATACAGTGTAACGATCTACTCTGTTCTAACAATGAAACCTTTGTTATAAATACGATGTAAAGAAGATCTGATATTATAAAATTAGAAATATTTTCGAATAGAATTATGGTGCACGGCTGGAAATTGGTTTTCTTATAAATCAGCACATTTTCTTATGTAGGAAGTAAAAAAAATTCTGTTTTGAAGTTGTTCGCCTTTGTGAAAAATTTAAAATATAAAATTTAGAGAAACGATATGCATTTTTCAACAATGAAACCTTTGCTATTAATACGAGTTTAAGAAGATCTGATATTATAAAATTAGCAATATCTTCGAATAGAATTCTGGTACACGGCTGGAAATTGGTTTTCTTATAAATCAGCACATTTTCTTATGTAGTAAGTAAAAAAAATTCGGTTTTGAAAATGTTCGCCTTTGTAAAATATTTAAAATTAAAACACAGTGAAACGATATACATTTTTCAACAATGAAACCTTTGTTATAATTAAGAGGTAAAAAAGCTCTGATATTATAAAATTAGCAATATCTTCAAATAGAATTCTTGTGCACGGCTGGAAATTGGTTTTCTTATAAATCAAAACATTTACTTATGTAGGAAGTAAAAAAAAATCGGTTTTGAAGTTGTTCGCCTTTGTAAAATATTTAAAACATAAAATACTTTGAAATGATCTACTCTGTTTCAACAATGAAAGCTTTGTTATAATTAAGAGGTAAAGGAGATGTGATATTATAAAATTTGCAATATCTTCGAATAGAATTCTGGTACACGGCTGGAAATTGGTTTTCTTATAAATCAGCACATTTTCGTATGTAGGAAGTAAAAAAACTCCAATTTTAAAGTTGTTCGACTTTGAAAAATATTTAAAATATAAAATACAGTGTAACTACCTACTGTGTTCCAACAATGAAACCTTTGTTATAAATAAGATGAAAAGAAGATCTGATATTAAAAAATTAGCAATATCTTCAAATAGAATTCTGGTAAACGGCTGGAAATTGGTTTTCTTATAAATCAGCACATTTTCTTATGTAGGAAGTAAAAAAAATTCGGTTTTGAAGTTGTTCGCCTTTGTAAAATATTTAAAACATAAAATACATTGAAACGATCTACTCTGTTTCAACAATGAAAGCTTTGTTATAATTAAGAGGTAAAGGAGATGTGATATTATAAAATTTGCAATATCTTCGAATAGAATTCTGGTACACGGCTGGAAATTGGTTTTCTTATAAATCAGCACATTTTCTTATTTAGGAAGTAAAAAAAAATCGTTTTTGAAATTGTTCGCTTTTGTAAAATATTTAAAATATAAAATACAGTGAAACGATGTACATTTTTCAGCAATGAAACCTTTGTTATAAATACGAGGTAAAATGGATGTGATATTATAAAATTAGCAATATCTTCGAATAGAATTCTGGTGCACGGCTGAAAGTTGGTTTTCTTATAAATCAGCACATTTTCTTATGTAGGAAGTAAAAAAAATTCGGTTTTGAAGTTGTTCGCTTTTGTAAAATATTTAAAATATAAAATACAGTGTAACGATCTACTCTGTTCTAGCAATGAAAACTTTGTTATAAATACGATGTAAAGAAGATCTGATATTATAAAATTAGAAATATTTTCGAATAGAATTATGGTGCACGGCTGGAAATTAGTTTTCTTATAAATCAGCACATATTCTTTTGTCGGAAGTAAAAAAAAATCTGTTTTGAAGTTGTTCGCCTTTGTGAAAAATTTAAAATATAAAATTTAGAGAAACGATATGCATTTTTCAACAATGAAACCTTTGTTATTAATACAAGGTAAAATGGATGTGATATTATAAAATTAGCAATATCTTCAAATAGAATTCTGGTGCACGGCTGGAAATTGGTTTTCTTATAAATCAAAACATTTACTTATGTAGGAAGTAAAAAAAAAATCGGTTTTGAAGTTGTTCGCCTTTGTAAAATATTTAAAACGTAAAATACATTGAAACGATCTACTCTGTTTCAACAATGAAACTTTTGTTATTAATACATGTTAAAGAAGATCTGATATTACAAAATTAGCAATATCTTCGAATAGATTTATGGTGCACAGCTGGAAATTCGTTTACTTACAAATCAGCACGTTTTCTTATGTAGGAAGTAAAAAAAAATTCGGTTTTGAAGTTGTTCGAATTTGTAAAATATTTAAAATATAAAATAGAGTAAAACGATATACATTTTTCAACAATGAAACCTTTGTCATTAATACGAGTTAAAGAAGATACGACACTATAAAATTAGCAATATCTTCGAATAGAATTCTGGTGCGCGGCTGGGATTTGGTTTTAGTATAAATCAGCACATTTTCTTATGTAGGAAGTAAAAAAAATTCGGTTTTGAAGTTGTTCGCTTTTGTAAAATATTTAAAATATAAAATACAGTGAAACGAAATGCATTTTTCTACAATGAAACCTTTGTTATTAATACGAGTTAAAAAAGATCTGATATTATAAAACTAGCAATATCTTCGAAAATAATTCTGGTGTACGGCTGGAAATTCGTTTACTTATACATCAGCACATTTTCTTATGTACGAAGTAAAAAAAAAATTCGTTTTTGAAGTTGTTTGACTTTGTAAATATTTAAAATATATAACAAGGTGAAACGATATACATTTTTCAACAATGAAACCTTTGTTATAAATACGAGGTAAAATGGATGTGATATTATAAAATTAGCAATATCTTCAAATAGAATTCTGGTGCACGGCTGGAAATTGGTTTTCTTATAAATCAGCACATTTACTTATGTAGGAAGTAAAAAAATATCGATTTTGAAGTTGTTCGCCTTTGTAAAATATTTAAACCGTAAAATACATTGAAACGATCTACTCTGTTTCAACAATGAAAGCTTTTTTATAATTAAGAGGTAAAGGAGATGTGATATTATAAAATTAGCAGTATCTTCAAATAGAATTCTGGTGCACGGCTGGAAATTGGTTTTCTTATAAATCAGCACATTTTCTTATGTAGGAAGTAAAAAAAAATCGGTTTTGAAGTTGTTCGCCTTTGTAAAATATTTAAAATTAAAACACAGTGAAACGATATACATTTTTCAACAATGAAACCTTTGTTATAAATACAAGGTAAAATGGATGTGATATTATAAAATTAGCAATATGTTCAAATAGAATTCTGGTGCACGGCTGGAAATTGGTTTTCTTATAAATCAAAACATTTACTTATGTAGGAAGTAAAAAAAAATCGGTTTTGAAGTTGTTCGCCTTTGTAAAATATTTAAAACGTAAAATACTTTGAAACGATCTACTCTGTTTCAACAATGAAAGCTTTGTTATAATTAAGAGGTAAAGGAGATGTGATATTATAAAATTAGCAGTATCTTCCAATAGAATTCTGGTGCACGGCTGGAAATTGGTTTTCTTATAAATCAGCACATTTTCTTATTTAGGAAGTAAAAATAAATCGTTTTTGAAGTTGTTCGCTTTTGTAAAATATTTAAAATATAAAATACAGTGAAACGATATACATTTTTCAACAATGAAACCTTTGTTATAAATACGAGGTAAAGTGGATGTGATATTATAAAATTATCAATATCTTCGAATAGAAATATTGTGCACGGCTGGAAATTGGTTTTCTTATAAATCAGCACATTTTCTTATGTAGGAAGTAAAAAAAATTCTGTTTTGAAGTTGTTCGCCTTTGTGAAAAATTTAAAATATAAAATACAGAGAAACGATATGCATTTTTCAAGTATTAGTTATTAGTAAGTTATTAGTACGAGTTAAAGAATATCTGAAATTATAAAATTAGCAATATTTTCAAATAGAATTCTGGTACACGGTATAAATCAGCACTTTTCCTTATATATAGGAATTAAAAAAAATTCGGTTTTGAAGTTGTTCGACTTTGTAAAATATTTAAAATATAAAATAGAGTAAAACGTTATACATTTTTCAACAATGAAAACTTTGTTATTAATACGAGTCAAAGAAGATACGGCACTATAAAATTAGCAATATCTGCGAATAGAAATCTGTTGCACGGCTGGGATTTGGTTTTCTTATAAATCAGCACATTTTCGTGTGTAGGAAGTAAAAAAACTCCAATTTTAAAGTTGTTCGACTTTGGAAAAATATTTAAAATATAAAATACAGTGAAACTATCTACTCTGTTCCAACAATGAAACCTTTGTTATAAATAAGATGAAAAGAAGATCTGATATTATAAAATTAGCAATATCTTCAAATAGAATTCTTACGCACGGCTGGAAATTGGTTTTCTTATAAATCAGCACATTTTCTTATGTAGGAAGTAAAAAGAATATCTGATATTATAAAATTAGCAATATCTTCAAATAGAATTCTTACGCACGGCTGGAAATTGGTTTTCTTATAAATCAGCACATTTCCTTATATAGGAAGTAAAAAAATTAGGTTTTGAAGTTGTTCGACTTTTTAAAATATTTAAAATATAAAAGGCAGTGAAACGATATACATTTTTCAACAATGAAACCTTTGTTATAAATACGAGGTAAAGTGGATTTGATATTATAAAATTAGCAATATCTTCGAATAGAATTATGGTGCACAGCTGGAAATTCGTTTACTTATAAATCAGCACGTTTTCTTATGTAGGAAGTAAAAAAAATCGGTTTTGATGTTGTTCGACTTTGTAAAATATTTAAAATATAAAATACAGTGAAATGATCTACTCTGTTCTAACAATGAAAGCATTGTTTTAAATACGATGTAAAGAAGATCTGATATTATAAAAGTAGAAATATCTTCGAAAATAATTCTGGTTGCACGGCTGGAAATTCGTTTACTTATAAATCAGCACGTTTTCTTATGTAGGAAGTAAAAAAAATTCGCTTTTGAACTTTTTCGCCTTTCTAAAATATTTAAAACATAAAATACAGTGAAACGATATACTCTGTTTGAACAATGAAAGCTTTGTTATAATTAAGAGGTAAAGGAGATGTTGATATTATAAAATTTGCAATATCTTCGAATAGAATTCTGGTGCAAGGCTGGAAATTCGTTTACTTATAAATCAGCATATTTTCTTATGTAGGAAGTAAAAAAAATTCGGTTTTGAAGTTGTTCGAATTTATAAAATATTTAAAATTAAAATACAGTCAAACGATATACATTTTTCAACAATGAAACCTTTGTTATAAATAAGATGTAAAGAAGATCTGATATTATAAAATTAGCAATATCTTCAAATAAAATTCTTGTGCACGGCTGGAAATTGGTTTTCTTATAAATCAGCACATTTTCTTATGTAGGAAGTAAAAAAAATTCGGTTTTGAAGTTGTTCGCTTTTGTAAAATATTTAAAATATAAAATACAGTGTAACGATCTACTCTGTTCTAACAATGAAACCTTTGTTATAAATACGATGTAAAGAAGATCTGATATTATAAAATTAGAAATATTTTCGAATAGAATTATGGTGCACGGCTGGAAATTGGTTTTCTTATAAATCAGCACATTTTCTTATGTAGTAAGTAAAAAAAATTCGGTTTTGAAGTTTTTCGCCTTTGTGAAAAATTTAAAATATAAAATTTAGAGAAACGATATGCATTTTTCAACAATGAAACCTTTGTTATTAATACGAGTTTAAGAAGATCTGATATTATAAAATTAGCAATATCTTCGAATAGAATTCTGGTACACGGCTGGAAATTGGTTTTCTTATAAATCAGCACATTTTCTTATGTAGTAAGTAAAAAAAATTCGGTTTTGAAGTTGTTCGCCTTTGTAAAATATTTAAAATTAAAACACAGTGAAACGATATACAATTTTCAACAATGAAACCTTTGTTATAAATACAAGGTAAAATGGATGTGATATTATAAAATTAGCAATATCTTCAAATAGAATTCTGGTGCACGGCTGGAAATTGGTTTTCTTATAAATCAGCACATTTACTTATGCAGGAAGTAAAAAAAAATCGATTTTGAAGTTGTTCGCCTTTGTAAAATATTTAAACCGTAAAATACATTGAAACTATCTACTCTGTTTCAACAATGAAAGCTTTTTTATAATTAAGAGGTAAAGGAGATGTGATATTATAAAATTAGCAGTATCTTCAAATAGAATTCTGGTGCACGGCTGGAAATTGGTTTTCTTATAAATCAGCACATTTTCTTATGTAGGAAGTAAAAAAAAATCGGTTTTGAAGTTGTTCGCCTTTGTAAAATATTTAAAATTAAAACACAGTGAAACGATATACATTTTTCAACAATGAAACCTTTATTATAAATACAAGGTAAAATGGATGTGATATTATAAAATTAGCAATATCTTCAAATAGAATTCTGGTGCACGGCTGGAAATTGGTTTTCTTATAAATCAAAACATTTACTTATGTAGGAAGTAAAAAAAAATCGGTTTTGAAGTTGTTCGCCTTTGTAAAATATTTAAAACGTAAAATACTTTGAAACGATCTACTCTGTTTCAACAATGAAAGCTTTGTTATAATTAAGAGGTAAAGGAGATGTGATATTATAAAATTAGCAGTATCTTCCAATAGAATTCTGGTGCACGGCTGGAAATTGGTTTTCTTATAAATCAGCACATTTTCTTATTTAGGAAGTAAAAAAAAAATCGTTTTTGAAGTTGTTCGCTTTTGTAAAATATTTAAAATATAAAATACAGTGAAACGATATACATTTTTCAACAATGAAACCTTTGTTATAAATACGAGGTAAAATGGATGTGATATTATAAAATTAGCAATATCTTCGAATAGAATTCTTGTGCACGGCTGAAAGTTGGTTTTCTTATAAATGAGCACATTTTCTTATGTAGGAAGTAAAAAAAATTCGGTTTTGAAGTTGTTCGCCTTTGTGAAAAATTTAAAATATAAAATTTAGAGAAACGATATGCATTTTTCAACAATTAAACCTTTGTTATTAATACGAGTTTAAGAAGATCTGATATTATAAAATTAGCAATATCTTCGAATAGAATTCTGGTACACGGCTGGAAATTGGTTTTCTTATAAATCAGCACATTTTCTTATGTAGGAAGTAAAAAAAAAATCGGTTTTGAAGTTGTTCGCCTTTGTAAAATATTTAAAATTAAAACAGAGTGAAACGATATACATTTTTCAACAATGAAACCTTTGTTATAAATACAAGGTAAAATGGATGTGATATTATAAAACTAGCAATATCTTCGAAAATAATTCTGGTGTACGGCTGGAAATTCGTTTACTTATACATCAGCACATTTTCTTATGTACGAAGTAAAAAAAATTCGTTTTTGAAGTTGTCTGACTTTGTAAATATTTAAAATATATAAAAAGGTGAAACGATATACATTTTTCAACAATGAAACCTTTGTTATAAATACGAGGTAAAATGGATGTGATATTATAAAATTAGCAATATCTTCGAATAGAATTCTGGTGCACGACAGAAAGTTGGTTTTCTTATAAATCAGCACATTTTCTTATGTAGGAAGTAAAAAAAATTCGGTTTTGAAGTTGTTCGCTTTTGTAAAATATTTAAAACATAAAATACATTGAAACGATCTACTCTGTTTCAACAATGAAAGCTTTGTTATAATTAAGAGGTAAAAAAGATCTGATATTATAAAATTAGCAATATCTTCAAATAGAATTCTTGTGCACGGCTGGAAATTGGTTTTCTTATAAATCAGCACGTTTTCTTATGTAGGAAGTAAAAAAAAAATTCGGTTTTGAAGTTGTTCGACTTTTTAAAATATTTAAAATATAAAATAGAGTAAAACGATATACATTTTTCAACAATGAAACCTTTGTTATTAATACGAGTTAAAGAAGATACGGCACTATAAAATTAGCAATATCTTCGAATAGAATCGAAGATTTGGTTTTCTTATAAATCAGCACATTTTCTTATGTTAGGAAGCAAAAAAAATTCGGTTTTGATGTTGTTCGACTTTGGTAAAATATTTAAAATATAAAACACAGTGAAACAGTATACATTTTTCAACAATGAAACCTTTGTTATAAATACGAGGTAAAGTGGATGTGATATTATAAAATTATCAATATCTTCGAATAGAAATATTGTGCACGGCTGGAAATTGGTTTTCTTATAAATCAGCACATTTTCTTATGTAGGAAGTAAAAAAAATTCTGTTTTGAAGTTGTTCGCCTTTGTGAAAAATTTAAAATATAAAATACAGAGAAACGATATGCATTTTTCAAGTATTAGTTATTAGTAAGTTATTAGTACGAGTTAAAGAATATCTGATATTATAAAATTAGCAATATTTTCAAATAGAATTCTGGTACACGGTATAAATCAGCACTTTTCCTTATATAGGAATTAAAAAAAATTCGGTTTTGAAGTTGTTCGACTTTGTAAAATATTTAAAATATAAAATAGAGTAAAACGTTATACATTTTTCAACAATGAAAACTTTGTTATTAATACGAGTCAAAGAAGATACGGCACTATAAAATTAGCAATATCTGCGAATAGAAATCTGTTGCACGGCTGGAAATTGGTTTTCTTATAAATCAGCACATTTTCTTATGTAGGAAGTAAAAAAAAATCGGTTTTGAAGTTGTTCGCCTTTGTAAAATATTTAAAATTAAAACAGAGTGAAACGATATACATTTTTCAACAATGAAACCTTTGTTATAAATACAAGGTAAAATGGATGTGATATTATAAAACTAGCAATATCTTCGAAAATAATTCTGGTGTACGGCTGAAAATTGGTTTTCTTATAAATCAGCACATTTTCTTATGTAGGAAGTAACAAAAAATAAGTTTTGAAGTTGTTCGCCTTTGTGAAAAATTTAAAATATAAAATTTAGAGAAACGATATGCATTTTTCAGCAATGAAACCTTTGTTATTAAAACGAGTTTAAGAAGATCTGATATTATAAAATTAGCAATATCTTCGAATAGAATTCTGGTGCACGGCTGGAAGTTGGTTTTCTTATAAATCAGCACATTTTCTTATATAGGAAGTAAAAAAAATTCGGTTTTGAAGTTGTTCGCTTTTGTAAAATATTTAAAACATAAAATACATTGAAACGATCTACTCTGTTTCAACAATGAAAGCTTTGTTATAATTAAGAGGTAAAGGAGATGTGATATTATAAAATTAGCAGTATCTTCAAATAGAATTCTGGTGCACGGCTGGAAATTGGTTTTCTTATAAATCAGCACATTTTCTTATTTAGGAAGTAAAAAAAAATTCGGTTTTGAAGTTGTTCGACTTTCTAAAATATTTAAAATATAAAATAGAGTAAAACGATATACATTTTTCAACAATGAAACCTTTGTTATTAATACGAGTTAAAGAAGATACGGCACTATAAAATTAGCAATATCTTCGAATAGAATCGAAGATTTGGTTATCTTATAAATCAGCACATTTTCTTATGTTAGGAAGTAAAAAAAATTCGGTTTTGATGTTGTTCGACTTTGGTAAAATATTTAAAATATAAAATACAGTGAAACGATCTACTCTGTTCTAACAATGAAAGCTTTGTTATAAATACGATATAAAGAAGATCTGATATTATGAAAGTAGAAATATCTTCGAAAATAATTCTTGTGCACGGCTGGAAATTCGTTTACTTATAAATCAGCACGTTTTCTTATGTATGAAGTAAAAAAAACTCGCTTTTGAACTTGTTCGCCGTTGTATAATATTTAAAACATAAAATATAGTGGAACGATATACTCTGTTTCAACAATGAAAGCTTTGTTATAATTAAGTGGTAAAGAAGATATGATATTATAAAATTTGCAATATATTCGAATAGAATTCTGGTGAACGGCTGGAAATTCGTTTACTTAAAAATCGGCACATTTTCTTATGTAGGAAGTAAAAAAAAAATTTGGTTTTGAACTTGTTCGACTTTGTAAAATATTTAAAATATAAAACACAGTGAAACAGTATACATTTTTCAACAATGAAACCTTTGTTATAAATACGAGGTAAAGTGGATGTGATATTATAAAATTATCAATATCTTCGAATAGAATTCTGGTGTACGGCTGGAAATTCGTTTACTTAAAAATCGGCACATTTTCTTATGTAGGAAATAAAAAAAATTTGGTTTTGAAGTTGTTCCACTTTGTAAAATATTTAAAATATAAAATAGAGTAAAACGATATACATTTTTCAACAATGAAAACTTTGTTATTAATACGAGTAAAGAAAGATACGGCACTATAAAATTAGCAATATCTGCGAATAGAAATCTGGTGCACGGCTGGGATTTGGTTTTCTTATAAATCAGCACATTTTCGTATGTAGGAAGTAAAAAAACTCCAATTTTAAAGTTGTTCGACTTTGAAAAATATTTAAAATATAAAATACAGTGAAACTACCTACTGTGTTCCAACAATGAAACCTTTGTTATAAATAAGATGAAAAGAAGATCTGATATTAAAAAATTAGCAATATCTTCAAATAGAATTCTGGTAAACGGCTGGAAATTGGTTTTCTTATAAATCAGCACATTTTCTTATGTAGGAAGTAAAAAAAATTCGGTTTTGAAGTTGTTCGCCTTTGTAAAATATTTAAAACATAAAATACATTGAAACGATCTACTCTGTTTCAACAATGAAAGCTTTGTTATAATTAAGAGGTAAAGGAGATGTGATATTATAAAATTTGCAATATCTTCGAATAGAATTCTGGTACACGGCTGGAAATTGGTTTTCTTATAAATCAGCACTTTTTCTTATATAGGAAGTAAAAAAAAATCGGTTTTGAAGTTGTTCGACTTTATAAAATATTTAAAATTAAAATACAGTCAAACGATATACATTTTTCAACAATGAAATCTTTGTTATAAATAAGATGTAAAGAAGATCTGATATTATAAAATTAGCAATATCTTCAAATAAAATTCTTGCGCACGGCTGGAAATTGGTTTTCTTATAAATCAGCACATTTTCTTATGTAGGAAGTAAAAAAAATTCGGTTTTGAAGTTGTTCGCTTTTGTAAAATATTTAAAATATAAAATACAGTGTAACGATCTACTCTGTTCTAACAATGAAACCTTTGTTATAAATACGATGTAAAGAAGATCTGATATTATAAAATTAGAAATATTTTCGAATAGAATTATGGTGCACGGCTGGAAATTGGTTTTCTTATAAATCAGCACATTTTCTTATGTAGGAAGTAAAAAAAATTCTGTTTTGAAGTTGTTCGCCTTTGTGAAAAATTTAAAATATAAAATTTAGAGAAACGATATGCATTTTTCAACAATGAAACCTTTGCTATTAATACGAGTTTAAGAAGATCTGATATTATAAAATTAGCAATATCTTCGAATAGAATTCTGGTACACGGCTGGAAATTGGTTTTCTTATAAATCAGCACATTTTCTTATGTAGTAAGTAAAAAAAATTCGGTTTTGAAGTTGTTCGCCTTTGTAAAATATTTAAAATTAAAACACAGTGAAACGATATACATTTTTCAACAATGAAACCTTTGTTATAATTAAGAGGTAAAAAAGATCTGATATTATAAAATTAGCAATATCTTCAAATAGAATTCTTGTGCACGGCTGGAAATTGGTTTTCTTATAAATCAAAACATTTACTTATGTAGGAAGTAAAAAAAAATCGGTTTTGAAGTTGTTCGCCTTTGTAAAATATTTAAAACATAAAATACTTTGAAATGATCTACTCTGTTTCAACAATGAAAGCTTTGTTATAATTAAGAGGTAAAGGAGATGTGATATTATAAAATTTGCAATATCTTCGAATAGAATTCTGGTACACGGCTGGAAATTGGTTTTCTTATAAATCAGCACATTTTCGTATGTAGGAAGTAAAAAAACTCCAATTTTAAAGTTGTTCGACTTTGAAAAATATTTAAAATATAAAATACAGTGTAACTACCTACTGTGTTCCAACAATGAAACCTTTGTTATAAATAAGATGAAAAGAAGATCTGATATTAAAAAATTAGCAATATCTTCAAATAGAATTCTGGTAAACGGCTGGAAATTGGTTTTCTTATAAATCAGCACATTTTCTTATGTAGGAAGTAAAAAAAATTCGGTTTTGAAGTTGTTCGCCTTTGTAAAATATTTAAAACATAAAATACATTGAAACGATCTACTCTGTTTCAACAATGAAAGCTTTGTTATAATTAAGAGGTAAAGGAGATGTGATATTATAAAATTTGCAATATCTTCGAATAGAATTCTGGTACACGGCTGGAAATTGGTTTTCTTATAAATCAGCACATTTTCTTATTTAGGAAGTAAAAAAAAATCGTTTTTGAAATTGTTCGCTTTTGTAAAATATTTAAAATATAAAATACAGTGAAACGATGTACATTTTTCAGCAATGAAACCTTTGTTATAAATACGAGGTAAAATGGATGTGATATTATAAAATTAGCAATATCTTCGAATAGAATTCTGGTGCACGGCTGAAAGTTGGTTTTCTTATAAATCAGCACATTTTCTTATGTAGGAAGTAAAAAAAATTCGATTTTGAAGTTGTTCGCTTTTGTAAAATATTTAAAATATAAAATACAGTGTAACGATCTACTCTGTTCTAACAATGAAAACCTTGTTATAAATACGATGTAAAGAAGATCTGATATTATAAAATTAGAAATATTTTCGAATAGAATTATGGTGCACGGCTGGAAATTGGTTTTCTTATAAATCAGCACATTTTCTTTTGTCCGAAGTAAAAAAAAATCTGTTTTGAAGTTGTTCGCCTTTGTGAAAAATTTAAAATATAAAATTTAGAGAAACGATATGCATTTTTCAACAATGAAACCTTTGTTATTAATACAAGGTAAAATGGATGTGATATTATAAAATTAGCAATATCTTCAAATAGAATTCTGGTTGCCGGCTGGAAATTGGTTTTCTTATAAATCAAAACATTTACTTATGTAGGAAGTAAAAAAAAATCGGTTTTGAAGTTGTTCGCCTTTGTAAAATATTTAAAACGTAAAATACATTGAAACGATCTACTCTGTTTCAACAATGAAACCTTTGTTATTAATACATGTTAAAGAAGATCTGATATTACAAAATTAGCAATATCTTCGAATAGATTTATGGTGCACAGCTGGAAATTCGTTTACTTACAAATCAGCACGTTTTCTTATGTAGGAAGTAAAAAAAAATTCGGTTTTGAAGTTGTTCGACTTTGTAAAATATTTAAAATATAAAATAGAATAAAACGATATACATTTTTCAACAATGAAACCTTTGTCATTAATACGAGTTAAAGAAGATACGACACTATAAAATTAGCAATATCTTCGAATAGAATTCTGGTGCGCGGCTGGGATTTGGTTTTAGTATAAATCAGCACATTTTCTTATGTAGGAAGTAAAAAAAATTCGGTTTTGAAGTTGTTCGCTTTTGTAAAATATTTAAAATATAAAATACAGTGAAACGAAATGCATTTTTCTACAATGAAACCTTTGTTATTAATACGAGTTAAAAAAGATCTGATATTATAAAACTAGCAATATCTTCGAAAATAATTCTGGTGTACGGCTGGAAATTCGTTTACTTATACATCAGCACATTTTCTTATGTACGAAGTAAAAAAAATTCGTTTTTGAAGTTGTTTGACTTTGTAAATATTTAAAATATATAACAAGGTGAAACGATATACATTTTTCAACAATGAAACCTTTGTTATAAATACGAGGTAAAATGGACGTGATATTATAAAATTAGCAATATCTTCGAATAGAATTCTGGTGCACGGCTGAAAGTTGGTTTTCTTATAAATCAGCACATTTTCTTATGTAGGAAGTAAAAAAAATTCGGTTTTGAAGTTGTTCGCTTTTGTAAAATATTAAAACATAAAATACATTAAAACGATCTACTCTGTTTCAACAATGAAAGCTTTGTTATAATTAAGAGGTAAAGGAGATGTGATATTATAAAATTTGCAATATCTTCGAATAGAATTCTGGTACACGGCTGGAAATTTGTTTTCTTATAAATCAGTATATTTTCTTATGTAGGAAATAAAAAAAATTTGGTTTTGAAGTTGTTCCACTTTGTAAAATATTTAAAATATAAAATAGAGTAAAACGATATACATTTTTCAACAATGAAAACTTTGTTATTAATACGAGTAAAGAAAGATACGGCACTATAAAATTAGCAATATCTGCGAATAGAAATCTGGTGCACGGCTGGGATTTGGTTTTCTTATAAATCAGCACATTTTCGTATGTAGGAAGTAAAAAAACTCCAATTTTAAAGTTGTTCGACTTTGAAAAATATTTAAAATATAAAATACAGTGAAACTACCTACTGTGTTCCAACAATGAAACCTTTGTTATAAATAAGATGAAAAGAAGATCTGATATTAAAAAATTAGCAATATCTTCAAATAGAATTCTGGTAAACGGCTGGAAATTGGTTTTCTTATAAATCAGCACATTTTCTTATGTAGGAAGTAAAAAAAATTCGGTTTTGAAGTTGTTCGCCTTTGTAAAATATTTAAAACATAAAATACATTGAAACGATCTACTCTGTTTCAACAATGAAAGCTTTGTTATAATTAAGAGGTAAAGGAGATGTGATATTATAAAATTTGCAATATCTTCGAATAGAATTCTGGTACACGGCTGGAAATTGGTTTTCTTATAAATCAGCACTTTTTCTTATATAGGAAGTAAAAAAAAATCGGTTTTGAAGTTGTTCGACTTTATAAAATATTTAAAATTAAAATACAGTCAAACGATATACATTTTTCAACAATGAAATCTTTGTTATAAATAAGATGTAAAGAAGATCTGATATTATAAAATTAGCAATATCTTCAAATAAAATTCTTGCGCACGGCTGGAAATTGGTTTTCTTATAAATCAGCACATTTTCTTATGTAGAAAGTAAAAAAAATTCGGTTTTGAAGTTGTTCGCTTTTGTAAAATATTTAAAATATAAAATACAGTGTAACGATCTACTCTGTTCTAACAATGAAACCTTTGTTATAAATACGATGTAAAGAAGATCTGATATTATAAAATTAGAAATATTTTCGAATAGAATTATGGTGCACGGCTGGAAATTGGTTTTCTTATAAATCAGCACATTTTCTTATGTAGGAAGTAAAAAAAATTCTGTTTTGAAGTTGTTCGCCTTTGTGAAAAATTTAAAATATAAAATTTAGAGAAACGATATGCATTTTTCAACAATGAAACCTTTGTTATAATTAAGAGGTAAAAAAGATCTGATATTATAAAATTAGCAATATCTTCAAATAGAATTCTTGTGCACGGCTGGAAATTGGTTTTCTTATAAATCAAAACATTTACTTATGTAGGAAGTAAAAAAAAATCGGTTTTGAAGTTGTTCGCCTTTGTAAAATATTTAAAACATAAAATACTTTGAAATGATCTACTCTGTTTCAACAATGAAAGCTTTGTTATAATTAAGAGGTAAAGGAGATGTGATATTATAAAATTTGCAATATCTTCGAATAGAATTCTGGTACACGGCTGGAAATTGGTTTTCTTATAAATCAGCACATTTTCGTATGTAGGAAGTAAAAAAACTCCAATTTTAAAGTTGTTCGACTTTGAAAAATATTTAAAATATAAAATACAGTGTAACTACCTACTGTGTTCCAACAATGAAACCTTTGTTATAAATAAGATGAAAAGAAGATCTGATATTAAAAAATTAGCAATATCTTCAAATAGAATTCTGGTAAACGGCTGGAAATTGGTTTTCTTATAAATCAGCACATTTTCTTATGTAGGAAGTAAAAAAAATTCGGTTTTGAAGATGTTCGCCTTTGTAAAATATTTAAAACATAAAATACATTGAAACGATCTACTCTGTTTCAACAATGAAAGCTTTGTTATAATTAAGAGGTAAAGGAGATGTGATATTATAAAATTAGCAATATCTTCGAATAGAATTCTGGTGCACGGCTGAAAGTTGGTTTTCTTATAAATCAGCACATTTTCTTATGTAGGAAGTAAAAAAAATTCGGTTTTGAAGTTGTTCGCTTTTGTAAAATATTTAAAATATAAAATACAGTGTAACGATCTACTCTGTTCTAGCAATGAAAACTTTGTTATAAATACGATGTAAAGAAGATCTGATATTATAAAATTAGAAATATTTTCGAATAGAATTATGGTGCACGGCTGGAAATTGGTTTTCTTATAAATCAGCACATATTCTTTTGTCGGAAGTAAAAAAAAATCTGTTTTGAAGTTGTTCGCCTTTGTGAAAAATTTAAAATATAAAATTTAGAGAAACGATATGCATTTTTCAACAATGAAACCTTTGTTATTAATACAAGGTAAAATGGATGTGATATTATAAAATTAGCAATATCTTCAAATAGAATTCTGGTGCACGGCTGGAAATTGGTTTTCTTATAAATCAAAACATTTACTTATGTAGGAAGTAAAAAAAAAATCGGTTTTGAAGTTGTTCGCCTTTGTAAAATATTTAAAACGTAAAATACATTGAAACGATCTACTCTGTTTCAACAATGAAACTTTTGTTATTAATACATGTTAAAGAAGATCTGATATTACAAAATTAGCAATATCTTCGAATAGATTTATGGTGCACAGCTGGAAATTCGTTTACTTACAAATCAGCACGTTTTCTTATGTAGGAAGTAAAAAAAAATTTGGTTTTGAAGTTGTTCGAATTTGTAAAATATTTAAAATATAAAATAGAGTAAAACGATATACATTTTTCAACAATGAAACCTTTGTCATTAATACGAGTTAAAGAAGATACGACACTATAAAATTAGCAATATCTTCGAATAGAATTCTGGTGCGCGGCTGGGATTTGGTTTTAGTATAAATCAGCACATTTTCTTATGTAGGAAGTAAAAAAAATTCGGTTTTGAAGTTGTTCGCTTTTGTAAAATATTTAAAATATAAAATACAGTGAAACGAAATGCATTTTTCTACAATGAAACCTTTGTTATTAATACGAGTTAAAAAAGATCTGATATTATAAAACTAGCAATATCTTCGAAAATAATTCTGGTGTACGGCTGGAAATTCGTTTACTTATACATCAGCACATTTTCTTATGTACGAAGTAAAAAAAAAATTCGTTTTTGAAGTTGTTTGACTTTGTAAATATTTAAAATATATAACAAGGTGAAACGATATACATTTTTCAACAATGAAACCTTTGTTATAAATACGAGGTAAAATGGATGTGATATTATAAAATTAGCAATATCTTCAAATAGAATTCTGGTGCACGGCTGGAAATTGGTTTTCTTATAAATCAGCACATTTACTTATGTAGGAAGTAAAAAAATATCGATTTTGAAGTTGTTCGCCTTTGTAAAATATTTAAACCGTAAAATACATTGAAACGATCTACTCTGTTTCAACAATGAAAGCTTTTTTATAATTAAGAGGTAAAGGAGATGTGATATTATAAAATTAGCAGTATCTTCAAATAGAATTCTGGTGCACGGCTGGAAATTGGTTTTCTTATAAATCAGCACATTTTCTTATGTAGGAAGTAAAAAAAAATCGGTTTTGAAGTTGTTCGCCTTTGTAAAATATTTAAAATTAAAACACAGTGAAACGATATACATTTTTCAACAATGAAACCTTTGTTATAAATACAAGGTAAAATGGATGTGATATTATAAAATTAGCAATATGTTCAAATAGAATTCTGGTGCACGGCTGGAAATTGGTTTTCTTATAAATCAAAACATTTACTTATGTAGGAAGTAAAAAAAAATCGGTTTTGAAGTTGTTCGCCTTTGTAAAATATTTAAAACGTAAAATACTTTGAAACGATCTACTCTGTTTCAACAATGAAAGCTTTGTTATAATTAAGAGGTAAAGGAGATGTGATATTATAAAATTAGCAGTATCTTCCAATAGAATTCTGGTGCACGGCTGGAAATTGGTTTTCTTATAAATCAGCACATTTTCTTATTTAGGAAGTAAAAATAAATCGTTTTTGAAGTTGTTCGCTTTTGTAAAATATTTAAAATATAAAATACAGTGAAACGATATACATTTTTCAACAATGAAACCTTTGTTATAAATACGAGGTAAAGTGGATGTGATATTATAAAATTATCAATATCTTCGAATAGAAATATTGTGCACGGCTGGAAATTGGTTTTCTTATAAATCAGCACATTTTCTTATGTAGGAAGTAAAAAAAATTCTGTTTTGAAGTTGTTCGCCTTTGTGAAAAATTTAAAATATAAAATACAGAGAAACGATATGCATTTTTCAAGTATTAGTTATTAGTAAGTTATTAGTACGAGTTAAAGAATATCTGAAATTATAAAATTAGCAATATTTTCAAATAGAATTCTGGTACACGGTATAAATCAGCACTTTTCCTTATATATAGGAATTAAAAAAAATTCGGTTTTGAAGTTGTTCGACTTTGTAAAATATTTAAAATATAAAATAGAGTAAAACGTTATACATTTTTCAACAATGAAAACTTTGTTATTAATACGAGTCAAAGAAGATACGGCACTATAAAATTAGCAATATCTGCGAATAGAAATCTGTTGCACGGCTGGAATTTGGTTTTCTTATAAATCAGCACATTTTCGTGTGTAGGAAGTAAAAAAACTCCAATTTTAAAGTTGTTCGACTTTGGAAAAATATTTAAAATATAAAATACAGTGAAACTATCTACTCTGTTCCAACAATGAAACCTTTGTTATAAATAAGATGAAAAGAAGATCTGATATTAAAAAATTAGCAATATCTTCAAATAGAATTCTGGTAAACGGCTGGAAATTGGTTTTCTTATAAATCAGCACATTTTCTTATGTAGGAAGTAAAAAAAATTCGGTTTTGAAGATGTTCGCCTTTGTAAAATATTTAAAACATAAAATACATTGAAACGATCTACTCTGTTTCAACAATGAAAGCTTTGTTATAATTAAGAGGTAAAGGAGATGTGATATTATAAAATTTGCAATATCTTCGAATAGAATTCTGGTACACGGCTGGAAATTGGTTTTCTTATAAATCAGCACATTTTCTTATTTAGGAAGTAAAAAAAAATCGTTTTTGAAATTGTTCGCTTTTGTAAAATATTTAAAATATAAAATACAGTGAAACGATGTACATTTTTCAGCAATGAAACCTTTGTTATAAATACGAGGTAAAATGGATGTGATATTATAAAATTAGCAATATCTTCGAATAGAATTCTGGTGCACGGCTGAAAGTTGGTTTTCTTATAAATCAGCACATTTTCTTATGTAGGAAGTAAAAAAAATTCGGTTTTGAAGTTGTTCGCTTTTGTAAAATATTTAAAATATAAAATACAGTGTAACGATCTACTCTGTTCTAGCAATGAAAACTTTGTTATAAATACGATGTAAAGAAGATCTGATATTATAAAATTAGAAATATTTTCGAATAGAATTATGGTGCACGGCTGGAAATTGGTTTTCTTATAAATCAGCACATATTCTTTTGTCGGAAGTAAAAAAAAATCTGTTTTGAAGTTGTTCGCCTTTGTGAAAAATTTAAAATATAAAATTTAGAGAAACGATATGCATTTTTCAACAATGAAACCTTTGTTATTAATACAAGGTAAAATGGATGTGATATTATAAAATTAGCAATATCTTCAAATAGAATTCTGGTGCACGGCTGGAAATTGGTTTTCTTATAAATCAAAACATTTACTTATGTAGGAAGTAAAAAAAAAATCGGTTTTGAAGTTGTTCGCCTTTGTAAAATATTTAAAACGTAAAATACATTGAAACGATCTACTCTGTTTCAACAATGAAACTTTTGTTATTAATACATGTTAAAGAAGATCTGATATTACAAAATTAGCAATATCTTCGAATAGATTTATGGTGCACAGCTGGAAATTCGTTTACTTACAAATCAGCACGTTTTCTTATGTAGGAAGTAAAAAAAAATTTGGTTTTGAAGTTGTTCGAATTTGTAAAATATTTAAAATATAAAATAGAGTAAAACGATATACATTTTTCAACAATGAAACCTTTGTCATTAATACGAGTTAAAGAAGATACGACACTATAAAATTAGCAATATCTTCGAATAGAATTCTGGTGCGCGGCTGGGATTTGGTTTTAGTATAAATCAGCACATTTTCTTATGTAGGAAGTAAAAAAAATTCGGTTTTGAAGTTGTTCGCTTTTGTAAAATATTTAAAATATAAAATACAGTGAAACGAAATGCATTTTTCTACAATGAAACCTTTGTTATTAATACGAGTTAAAAAAGATCTGATATTATAAAACTAGCAATATCTTCGAAAATAATTCTGGTGTACGGCTGGAAATTCGTTTACTTATACATCAGCACATTTTCTTATGTACGAAGTAAAAAAAAAATTCGTTTTTGAAGTTGTTTGACTTTGTAAATATTTAAAATATATAACAAGGTGAAACGATATACATTTTTCAACAATGAAACCTTTGTTATAAATACGAGGTAAAATGGATGTGATATTATAAAATTAGCAATATCTTCAAATAGAATTCTGGTGCACGGCTGGAAATTGGTTTTCTTATAAATCAGCACATTTACTTATGTAGGAAGTAAAAAAATATCGATTTTGAAGTTGTTCGCCTTTGTAAAATATTTAAACCGTAAAATACATTGAAACGATCTACTCTGTTTCAACAATGAAAGCTTTTTTATAATTAAGAGGTAAAGGAGATGTGATATTATAAAATTAGCAGTATCTTCAAATAGAATTCTGGTGCACGGCTGGAAATTGGTTTTCTTATAAATCAGCACATTTTCTTATGTAGGAAGTAAAAAAAAAATCGGTTTTGAAGTTGTTCGCCTTTGTAAAATATTTAAAATTAAAACACAGTGAAACGATATACATTTTTCAACAATGAAACCTTTGTTATAAATACAAGGTAAAATGGATGTGATATTATAAAATTAGCAATATGTTCAAATAGAATTCTGGTGCACGGCTGGAAATTGGTTTTCTTATAAATCAAAACATTTACTTATGTAGGAAGTAAAAAAAAATCGGTTTTGAAGTTGTTCGCCTTTGTAAAATATTTAAAACGTAAAATACTTTGAAACGATCTACTCTGTTTCAACAATGAAAGCTTTGTTATAATTAAGAGGTAAAGGAGATGTGATATTATAAAATTAGCAGTATCTTCCAATAGAATTCTGGTGCACGGCTGGAAATTGGTTTTCTTATAAATCAGCACATTTTCTTATTTAGGAAGTAAAAATAAATCGTTTTTGAAGTTGTTCGCTTTTGTAAAATATTTAAAATATAAAATACAGTGAAACGATATACATTTTTCAACAATGAAACCTTTGTTATAAATACGAGGTAAAGTGGATGTGATATTATAAAATTATCAATATCTTCGAATAGAAATATTGTGCACGGCTGGAAATTGGTTTTCTTATAAATCAGCACATTTTCTTATGTAGGAAGTAAAAAAAATTCTGTTTTGAAGTTGTTCGCCTTTGTGAAAAATTTAAAATATAAAATACAGAGAAACGATATGCATTTTTCAAGTATTAGTTATTAGTAAGTTATTAGTACGAGTTAAAGAATATCTGAAATTATAAAATTAGCAATATTTTCAAATAGAATTCTGGTACACGGTATAAATCAGCACTTTTCCTTATATATAGGAATTAAAAAAAATTCGGTTTTGAAGTTGTTCGACTTTGTAAAATATTTAAAATATAAAATAGAGTAAAACGTTATACATTTTTCAACAATGTAAACTTTGTTATTAATACGAGTCAAAGAAGATACGGCACTATAAAATTAGCAATATCTGCGAATAGAAATCTGTTGCACGGCTGGAATTTGGTTTTCTTATAAATCAGCACATTTTCGTGTGTAGGAAGTAAAAAAACTCCAATTTTAAAGTTGTTCGACTTTGGAAAAATATTTAAAATATAAAATACAGTGAAACTATCTACTCTGTTCCAACAATGAAACCTTTGTTATAAATAAGATGAAAAGAAGATCTGATATTATAAAATTAGCAATATCTTCAAATAGAATTCTTACGCACGGCTGGAAATTGGTTTTCTTATAAATCAGCACATTTTCTTATGTAGGAAGTAAAAAGAATATCTGATATTATAAAATTAGCAATATCTTCAAAAAGAATTCTTATGCACGGCTGGAAATTGGTTTTCTTATAAATCAGCACATTTCCTTATATAGGAAGTAAAAAAAATTAGGTTTTGAAGTTGTTCGACTTTTTAAAATATTTAAAATATAAAAGGCAGTGAAACGATATACATTTTTCAACAATGAAACCTTTGTTATAAATACGAGGTAAAGTGGATTTGATATTATAAAATGAGCAATATCTTCGAATAGAATTATGGTGCACAGCTGGAAATTCGTTTACTTATAAATCAGCACGTTTTCTTATGTAGGAAGTAAAAAAAATCGGTTTTGATGTTGTTCGACTTTGTAAAATATTTAAAATATAAAATTCAGTGAAATGATCTACTCTGTTCTAACAATGAAAGCATTGTTTTAAATACGATGTAAAGAAGATCTGATATTATAAAAGTAGAAATATCTTCGAAAATAATTCTGGTTGCACGGCTGGAAATTCGTTTACTTATAAATCAGCACGTTTTCTTATGTAGGAAGTAAAAAAAATTCGCTTTTGAACTTTTTCGCCTTTCTAAAATATTTAAAACATAAAATACAGTGAAACGATATACTCTGTTTGAACAATGAAAGCTTTGTTATAATTAAGAGGTAAAGGAGATGTTGATATTATAAAATTTGCAATATGTTCAAATAGAATTCTGGTGCACGGCTGGAAATTGGTTTTCTTATAAATCAAAACATTTACTTATGTAGGAAGTAAAAAAAAATCGGTTTTGAAGTTGTTCGCCTTTGTAAAATATTTAAAACGGAAAATACTTTGAAACGATCTACTCTGTTTCAACAATGAAAGCTTTGTTATAATTAAGAGGTAAAGGAGATGTGATATTATAAAATTAGCAGTATCTTCCAATAGAATTCTGGTGCACGGCTGGAAATTGGTTTTCTTATAAATCAGCACATTTTCTTATTTAGGAAGTAAAAATAAATCGTTTTTCAAGTTGTTCGCTTTTGTAAAATATTTAAAATATAAAATACAGTGAAACGATATACATTTTTCAACAATGAAACCTTTGTTATAAATACGAGGTAAAGTGGATGTGATATTATAAAATTATCAATATCTTCGAATAGAAATATTGTGCACGGCTGGAAATTGGTTTTCTTATAAATCAGCACATTTTCTTATGTAGGAAGTAAAAAAAATTCTGTTTTGAAGTTGTTCGCCTTTGTGAAAAATTTAAAATATAAAATACAGAGAAACGATATGCATTTTTCAAGTATTAGTTATTAGTAAGTTATTAGTACGAGTTAAAGAATATCTGAAATTATAAAATTAGCAATATTTTCAAATAGAATTCTGGTACACGGTATAAATCAGCACTTTTCCTTATATATAGGAATTAAAAAAAATTCGGTTTTGAAGTTGTTCGACTTTGTAAAATATTTAAAATATAAAATAGAGTAAAACGTTATACATTTTTCAACAATGAAAACTTTGTTATTAATACGAGTCAAAGAAGATACGGCACTATAAAATTAGCAATATCTGCGAATAGAAATCTGTTGCACGGCTGGAATTTGGTTTTCTTATAAATCAGCACATTTTCGTGTGTAGGAAGTAAAAAAACTCCAATTTTAAAGTTGTTCGACTTTGGAAAAATATTTAAAATATAAAATACAGTGAAACTATCTACTCTGTTCCAACAATGAAACCTTTGTTATAAATAAGATGAAAAGAAGATCTGATATTATAAAATTAGCAATATATTCAAATAGAATTCTTACGCACGGCTGGAAATTGGTTTTCTTATAAATCAGCACATTTTCTTATGTAGGAAGTAAAAAGAATATCTGATATTATAAAATTAGCAATATCTTCAAAAAGAATTCTTATGCACGGCTGGAAATTGGTTTTCTTATAAATCAGCACATTTCCTTATATAGGAAGTAAAAAAAATTAGGTTTTGAAGTTGTTCGACTTTTTAAAATATTTAAAATATAAAAGGCAGTGAAACGATATACATTTTTCAACAATGAAACCTTTGTTATAAATACGAGGTAAAGTGGATTTGATATTATAAAATGAGCAATATCTTCGAATAGAATTATGGTGCACAGCTGGATATTCGTTTACTTATAAATCAGCACGTTTTCTTATGTAGGAAGTAAAAAAAATCGGTTTTGATGTTGTTCGACTTTGTAAAATATTTAAAATATAAAATTCAGTGAAATGATCTACTCTGTTCTAACAATGAAAGCATTGTTTTAAATACGATGTAAAGAAGATCTGATATTATAAAAGTAGAAATATCTTCGAAAATAATTCTGGTTGCACGGCTGGAAATTCGTTTACTTATAAATCAGCACGTTTTCTTATGTAGGAAGTAAAAAAAATTCGCTTTTGAACTTTTTCGCCTTTCTAAAATATTTAAAACATAAAATACAGTGAAACGATATACTCTGTTTGAACAATGAAAGCTTTGTTATAATTAAGAGGTAAAGGAGATGCTGATATTATAAAATTTGCAATATCTTCGAATAGAATTCTGGTGCAAGGCTGGAAATTCGTTTACTTATAAATCAGCATATTTTCTTATGTAGGAAGTAAAAAAAATTCGGTTTTGAAGTTGTTCGAATTTATAAAATATTTAAAATTAAAATACAGTCAAACGATATACATTTTTCAACAATGAAACCTTTGTTATAAATAAGATGTAAAGAAGATCTGATATTATAAAATTAGCAATATCTTCAAATAAAATTCTTGTGCACGGCTGGAAATTGGTTTTCTTATAAATCAGCACATTTTCTTATGTAGGAAGTAAAAAAAATTCGGTTTTGAAGTTGTTCGCTTTTGTAAAATATTTAAAATATAAAATACAGTGTAACGATCTACTCTGTTCTAACAATGAAACCTTTGTTATAAATACGATGTAAAGAAGATCTGATATTATAAAATTAGAAATATTTTCGAATAGAATTATGGTGCACGGCTGGAAATTGGTTTTCTTATAAATCAGCACATTTTCTTATGTAGGAAGAAAAAAAAATTCTGTTTTGAAGTTTTTCGCCTTTGTGAAAAATTTAAAATATAAAATTTAGAGAAACGATATGCATTTTTCAACAATGAAACCTTTGTTATTAATACGAGTTTAAGAAGATCTGATATTATAAAATTAGCAATATCTTCGAATAGAATTCTGGTACACGGCTGGAAATTGGTTTTCTTATAAATCAGCACATTTTCTTATGTAGTAAGTAAAAAAAAATTCGGTTTTGAAGTTGTTCGCCTTTGTAAAATATTTAAAATTAAAACACAGTGAAACGATATACATTTTTCAACAATGAAACCTTTGTTATAAATACAAGGTAAAATGGATGTGATATTATAAAATTAGCAATATCTTCAAATAGAATTCTGGTGCACGGCTGGAAATTGGTTTTCTTATAAATCAGCACGTTTTCTTATGTAGGAAGTAAAAAAAAATTCGGTTTTGAAGTTGTTCGACTTTTTAAAATATTTAAAATATAAAATAGAGTAAAACGATATACATTTTTCAACAATGAAACCTTTGTTATTAATACGAGTTAAAGAAGATACGGCACTATAAAATTAGCAATATCTTCGAATAGAATCGATGATTTGGTTTTCTTATAAATCAGCACATTTTCTTATGTTAGGAAGTAAAAAAAATTCGGTTTTGATGTTGTTCGACTTTGGTAAAATATTTAAAATATAAAATACAGTGAAACGATCTACTCTGTTCTAACAATGAAAGCTTTGTTATAAATACGATATAAAGAAGATCTGATATTATGAAAGTAGAAATATCTTCGAAAATAATTCTGGTGCACGGCTGGAAATTCGTTGACTTATAAATCAGCACGTTTTCTTATGTATGAAGTAAAAAAAATTCGCTTTTGAACTTGTTCGCCGTTGTATAATATTTAAAACATAAAATATAGTGGAACGATATACTCTGTTTCAACAATGAAAGCTTTGTTATAATTAAGTGGTAAAGAAGATGTGATATTATAAAATTTGCAATATATTCGAATAGAATTCTGGTGAACGGCTGGAAATTCGTTTACTTAAAAATCGGCACATTTTCTTATGTAGGAAGTAAAAAAAAATTTGTTTTTGAACTTGTTCGACTTTGTAAAATATTTAAAATATAAAACACAGTGAAACAGTATACATTTTCAACAATGAAACCTTTGTTATAAATACGAGGTAAAGTGGATGTGATATTATAAAATTATCAATATCTTCGAATAGAATTCTGGTGTACGGCTGGAAATTCGTTTACTTATAAATCAGCACATTTTCTTATGTAGGAAGTAAAAAAAAATCGGTTTTGATGTTGTTCGAATTTGTAAACTATTTAAAATAAAAAATACAGAGAAACGATTTACTCTGTTCTAACAATGAAACCTTTGTTATTAATACGAGTTTAAGAAGATCTGATATTATAAAATTAGCAATATCTTCGAATAGAATTCTGGTACACGGCTGGAAATTTGATTTCTTATAAATAAGCACATTTTCTTATGTAGGAAATAAAAAAAATTCTGTTTTGAAGTTATTCGACTTTTTAAAATATTTAAAATATAAAACACAGTGAAACGATATACATTTTTCAACAATGAAACCTTTGTTATTAATACATGTTAAAGAAGATCTGATATTATAAAATTAGCAATATCTTCGAATAGATTTATGGTGCACGGCTGGGATTTGGTTTTCGTATAAATCAGCACATTTTCTTATGTAGGAAGTAAAAAAAAATCGGTTTTGAAGTTGTTCGCTTTTGTAAAATATTTAAAATATAACATACAGTGAAACGAAATGCATTTTTCTACAATGAAACCTTTGTTATTAATACGAGTTAAAAAAGATCTGATATTATAAAACTAGCAATATCTTCGAAAATAATTCTGGTGTACGGCTGGAAATTCGTTTACTTATACATCAGCACATTTTCTTATGTAGGAAGTAAAAAAAATTCGGTTTTGAAGTTGTTCGCTTTTGTAAAATATTTAAAACATAAAATACATTGAAACGATCTACTCTGTTTCAACAATGAAAGCTTTGTTATAATTAAGAGGTAAAGGAGATGTGATATTATAAAATTTGCAATATCTTCGAATAGAATTCTGGTACACGGCTGGAAATTTGTTTTCTTATAAATCAGCACATTTTCTTATGTAGGAAGTAAAGAAAAAATTGGTTTTGAAGTTGTTCCACTTTGTAAAATATTTAAAATATGAAATACAGTGAAAGGAACTACTCTGTTTCAACAATGAAACCTTTGTTATAAATAAGATGTAAAAAAGATCTGATATTATAAAATTAGCAATATCTTCAAATAGAATTCTTGTGCGCGGCTGGAAATTTGTTTTCTTATAAATCAGCACATTTTCTTATGTAGGAAGTAAAGAAAAAATTGGTTTTGAAGTTGTTCGCTTTTGTAAAATATTTAAAATATAAAATACAGTGAAACGATCTACTCTGTTCTAACAATGAAAGCTTTGTTATAAATACGATATAAAGAAGATCTGATATTATGAAAGTAGAAATATCTTCGAAAATAATTCTGGTGCACGGCTGGAAATTCGTTTACTTATAAATCAGCACGTTTTCTTATGTATGAAGTAAAAAAAATTCGCTTTTGAACTTGTTCGCCGTTGTATAATATTTAAAACACAAAATATAGTGGAACGATATACTCTGTTTCAACAATGAAAGCTTTGTTATAATTAAGTGGTAAAGAAGATGTGATATTATAAAATTTGCAATATATTCGAATAGAATTCTGGTGAACGGCTGGAAATTCGTTTACTTAAAAATCGGCAAATTTTCTTATATAGGAAGTAAAAAAAAATTCGGTTTTGAAGTTGTTCGCCTTTGTAAAATATTTAAAATTAAAACACAGTGAAACGATATACATTTTTCAACAATGAAACCTTTGTTATAAATACAAGGTAAAATGGATGTGATATTATAAAATTAGCAATATCTTCAAATAGAATTCTGGTGCACGGCTGGAAATTGGTTTTCTTATAAATCAGCACATTTACTTATGCAGGAAGTAAAAAAAAATCGATTTTGAAGTTGTTCGCCTTTGTAAAATATTTAAACCGTAAAATACATTGAAACTATCTACTCTGTTTCAACAATGAAAGCTTTTTTATAATTAAGAGGTAAAGGAGATGTGATATTATAAAATTAGCAGTATCTTCAAATAGAATTCTGGTGCACGGCTGGAAATTGGTTTTCTTATAAATCAGCACATTTTCTTATGTAGGAAGTAAAAAAAAATCGGTTTTGAAGTTGTTCGCCTTTGTAAAATATTTAAAATTAAAACACAGTGAAACGATATACATTTTTCAACAATGAAACCTTTATTATAAATACAAGGTAAAATGGATGTGATATTATAAAATTAGCAATATCTTCAAATAGAATTCTGGTGCACGGCTGGAAATTGGTTTTCTTATAAATCAAAACATTTACTTATGTAGGAAGTAAAAAAAAATCGGTTTTGAAGTTGTTCGCCTTTGTAAAATATTTAAAACGTAAAATACTTTGAAACGATCTACTCTGTTTCAACAATGAAAGCTTTGTTATAATTAAGAGGTAAAGGAGATGTGATATTATAAAATTAGCAGTATCTTCCAATAGAATTCTGGTGCACGGCTGGAAATTGGTTTTCTTATAAATCAGCACATTTTCTTATTTAGGAAGTAAAAAAAAAATCGTTTTTGAAGTTGTTCGCTTTTGTAAAATATTTAAAATATAAAATACAGTGAAACGATATACATTTTTCAACAATGAAACCTTTGTTATAAATACGAGGTAAAATGGATGTGATATTATAAAATTAGCAATATCTTCGAATAGAATTCTTGTGCACGGCTGAAAGTTGGTTTTCTTATAAATGAGCACATTTTCTTATGTAGGAAGTAAAAAAAATTCGGTTTTGAAGTTGTTCGCCTTTGTGAAAAATTTAAAATATAAAATTTAGAGAAACGATATGCATTTTTCAACAATTAAACCTTTGTTATTAATACGAGTTTAAGAAGATCTGATATTATAAAATTAGCAATATCTTCGAATAGAATTCTGGTACACGGCTGGAAATTGGTTTTCTTATAAATCAGCACATTTTCTTATGTAGGAAGTAAAAAAAAAATCGGTTTTGAAGTTGTTCGCCTTTGTAAAATATTTAAAATTAAAACAGAGTGAAACGATATACATTTTTCAACAATGAAACCTTTGTTATAAATACAAGGTAAAATGGATGTGATATTATAAAACTAGCAATATCTTCGAAAATAATTCTGGTGTACGGCTGGAAATTCGTTTACTTATACATCAGCACATTTTCTTATGTACGAAGTAAAAAAAATTCGTTTTTGAAGTTGTCTGACTTTGTAAATATTTAAAATATATAAAAAGGTGAAACGATATACATTTTTCAACAATGAAACCTTTGTTATAAATACGAGGTAAAATGGATGTGATATTATAAAATTAGCAATATCTTCGAATAGAATTCTGGTGCACGGCAGAAAGTTGGTTTTCTTATAAATCAGCACATTTTCTTATGTAGGAAGTAAAAAAAATTCGGTTTTGAAGTTGTTCGCTTTTGTAAAATATTTAAAACATAAAATACATTGAAACGATCTACTCTGTTTCAACAATGAAAGCTTTGTTATAATTAAGAGGTAAAAAAGATCTGATATTATAAAATTAGCAATATCTTCAAATAGAATTCTTGTGCACGGCTGGAAATTGGTTTTCTTATAAATCAGCACGTTTTCTTATGTAGGAAGTAAAAAAAAAATTCGGTTTTGAAGTTGTTCGACTTTTTAAAATATTTAAAATATAAAATAGAGTAAAACGATATACATTTTTCAACAATGAAACCTTTGTTATTAATACGAGTTAAAGAAGATACGGCACTATAAAATTAGCAATATCTTCGAATAGAATCGAAGATTTGGTTTTCTTATAAATCAGCACATTTTCTTATGTTAGGAAGCAAAAAAAATTCGGTTTTGATGTTGTTCGACTTTGGTAAAATATTTAAAATATAAAACACAGTGAAACAGTATACATTTTTCAACAATGAAACCTTTGTTATAAATACGAGGTAAAGTGGATGTGATATTATAAAATTATCAATATCTTCGAATAGAAATATTGTGCACGGCTGGAAATTGGTTTTCTTATAAATCAGCACATTTTCTTATGTAGGAAGTAAAAAAAATTCTGTTTTGAAGTTGTTCGCCTTTGTGAAAAATTTAAAATATAAAATACAGAGAAACGATATGCATTTTTCAAGTATTAGTTATTAGTAAGTTATTAGTACGAGTTAAAGAATATCTGATATTATAAAATTAGCAATATTTTCAAATAGAATTCTGGTACACGGTATAAATCAGCACTTTTCCTTATATAGGAATTAAAAAAAATTCGGTTTTGAAGTTGTTCGACTTTGTAAAATATTTAAAATATAAAATAGAGTAAAACGTTATACATTTTTCAACAATGAAAACTTTGTTATTAATACGAGTCAAAGAAGATACGGCACTATAAAATTAGCAATATCTGCGAATAGAAATCTGTTGCACGGCTGGAAATTGGTTTTCTTATAAATCAGCACATTTTCTTATGTAGGAAGTAAAAAAAAATCGGTTTTGAAGTTGTTCGCCTTTGTAAAATATTTAAAATTAAAACAGAGTGAAACGATATACATTTTTCAACAATGAAACCTTTGTTATAAATACAAGGTAAAATGGATGTGATATTATAAAACTAGCAATATCTTCGAAAATAATTCTGGTGTACGGCTGAAAATTGGTTTTCTTATAAATCAGCACATTTTCTTATGTAGGAAGTAACAAAAAATAAGTTTTGAAGTTGTTCGCCTTTGTGAAAAATTTAAAATATAAAATTTAGAGAAACGATATGCATTTTTCAGCAATGAAACCTTTGTTATTAAAACGAGTTTAAGAAGATCTGATATTATAAAATTAGCAATATCTTCGAATAGAATTCTGGTGCACGGCTGGAAGTTGGTTTTCTTATAAATCAGCACATTTTCTTATATAGGAAGTAAAAAAAATTCGGTTTTGAAGTTGTTCGCTTTTGTAAAATATTTAAAACATAAAATACATTGAAACGATCTACTCTGTTTCAACAATGAAAGCTTTGTTATAATTAAGAGGTAAAGGAGATGTGATATTATAAAATTAGCAGTATCTTCAAATAGAATTCTGGTGCACGGCTGGAAATTGGTTTTCTTATAAATCAGCACATTTTCTTATTTAGGAAGTAAAAAAAAATTCGGTTTTGAAGTTGTTCGACTTTCTAAAATATTTAAAATATAAAATAGAGTAAAACGATATACATTTTTCAACAATGAAACCTTTGTTATTAATACGAGTTAAAGAAGATACGGCACTATAAAATTAGCAATATCTTCGAATAGATTCGAAGATTTGGTTATCTTATAAATCAGCACATTTTCTTATGTTAGGAAGTAAAAAAAATTCGGTTTTGATGTTGTTCGACTTTGGTAAAATATTTAAAATATAAAATACAGTGAAACGATCTACTCTGTTCTAACAATGAAAGCTTTGTTATAAATACGATATAAAGAAGATCTGATATTATGAAAGTAGAAATATCTTCGAAAATAATTCTTGTGCACGGCTGGAAATTCGTTTACTTATAAATCAGCACGTTTTCTTATGTATGAAGTAAAAAAAACTCGCTTTTGAACTTGTTCGCCGTTGTATAATATTTAAAACATAAAATATAGTGGAACGATATACTCTGTTCCAACAATGAAAGCTTTGTTATAATTAAGTGGTAAAGAAGATATGATATTATAAAATTTGCAATATATTCGAATAGAATTCTGGTGAACGGCTGGAAATTCGTTTACTTAAAAATCGGCACATTTTCTTATGTAGGAAGTAAAAAAAAAATTTGGTTTTGAACTTGTTCGACTTTGTAAAATATTTTAAATATAAAACACAGTGAAACAGTATACATTTTTCAACAATGAAACCTTTGTTATAAATACGAGGTAAAGTGGATGTGATATTATAAAATTATAAATATCTTCGAATAGAATTCTGGTGTACGGCTGGAAATTCGTTTACTTATAAATCAGCACATTTTCTTATGTAGGAAGTAAAAAAAAATCGGTTTTGATGTTGTTCGAATTTGTAAAATATTTAAAATAAAAAATACAGAGAAACGATTTACTCTGTTCTAACAATGAAACCTTTGGTATAAATACTATGTAAAGAAGATCTGATATTATAAATCTAGAAATATCTTCGAATAGAATTATGGTGCACGGCTGGAAATTGGTTTTCTTATAAATCAGCACATTTTCTTATGTAGGAAGTAAAAAAAATTCTGTTTTGAAGTTGTTCGCCTTTGTGAAAAATTTAAAATATAAAATACAGAGAAACGATATGCATTTTTCAACAATGAAACCTTTGTTATTAATACGAGTTTAAGAAGATCTGATATTATAAAATTAGCAATATCTTCGAATAGAATTCTGGTACACGGTTGGAAATTTGATTTCTTATAAATAAGCACATTTTCTTATATAAAAAGTAAAAAAAATTCGGTTTTAATGTTGTTCGATTTTGTAAAATATTTAAAACATAAAATACATTGAAACGATCTACTCTGTTCTAACAATGAAACCTTTGTTATTAATACGAGTTTAAGAAGATCTGATATTATAAAATTAGCAATATCTTCGAATAGAATTCTGGTACACGGCTGGAAATTTGATTTCTTATAAATAAGCACATTTTCTTATGTAGGAAATAAAAAAAATTCTGTTTTGAAGTTATTCGACTTTAAAATATTTAAAATATAAAACACAGTGAAACGATATACATTTTTCAACAATGAAACCTTTGTTATAAATACGAGGTAAAATGGATGTGATAATATAAAATTAGCAATATCTTCGAATAGAATTCTGGTGCACAGCTGGAAGTTGGTTTTCTTATAAATCAGCACATTTTCTTATATAGGAAGTAAAAAAAATTCGGTTTTGATGTTGTTCGATTTTGTAAAATATTTAAAATATAAAATACAGTGTAACGATCTACTCTGTTCTAACAATGAAACCTTTGTTATAAATACGATGTAAAGAAGATCTGATATTATAAAATTAGAAATATTTTCGAATAGAATTATGGTGCACGGCTGGAAATTGGTTTTCTTATAAATCAGCACTTTTTCTTAAATAGGAAGTAAAAAATTATCGGTTTTGAAGTTGTTCGCCTTTGTAAAATATTTAAAATTAAAACACAGTGAAACGATATACATTTTTCAACAATGAAACCTTTGTTATAAATACAAGGTAAAATGGATGTGATATTATAAAATTAGCAATATCTTCAAATAGAATTCTCATGCACGGCTGGAAATTGGTTTTCTTATAAATCAGCACATTTACTTATGTAGGAAGTAAAAAAAAATCGGTTTTGAAGTTGTTCGCCTTTGTAAAATATTTAAACCGAAAAATACATTGAAACGATCTACTCTGTTTCAACAATGAAAGCTTTTTTATAATTAAGAGGTAAAGGAGATGTGATATTATAAAATTAGCAGTATCTTCAAATAGAATTCTGGTGCACGGCTGGAAATTGGTTTTCTTATAAATCAGCACATTTTCTTATTTAGGAAGTAAAAAAAAATCGTTTTTGAAGTTGTTCGCTTTTGTAAAATATTTAAAATATAAAATACAGTGAAACGATGTACATTTTTCAGCAATGAAACCTTTGTTATAAATACGAGGTAAAATGGATGTGATATTATAAAATTAGCAATATCTTCGAATAGAATTCTGGTGCACGGCTGAAAGTTGGTTTTTTTATAAATCAGCACATTTTCTTATGTAGGAAGTAAAAAAAATTCGATTTTGAAGTTGTTCGCTTTTGTAAAATATTTAAAATATAAAATACAGTGTAACGATCTACTCTGTTCTAACAATGAAAACCTTGTTATAAATACGATGTAAAGAAGATCTGATATTATAAAATTAGAAATATTTTCGAATAGAATTATGGTGCACGGCTGGAAATTGGTTTTCTTATAAATCAGCACATTTTCTTTTGTCCGAAGTAAAAAAAAATCTGTTTTGAAGTTGTTCGCCTTTGTGAAAAATTTAAAATATAAAATTTAGAGAAACGATATGCATTTTTCAACAATGAAACCTTTGTTATTAATACAAGGTAAAATGGATGTGATATTATAAAATTAGCAATATCTTCAAATAGAATTCTGGTTGCCGGCTGGAAATTGGTTTTCTTATAAATCAAAACATTTACTTATGTAGGAAGTAAAAAAAAATCGGTTTTGAAGTTGTTCGCCTTTGTAAAATATTTAAAACGTAAAATACATTGAAACGATCTACTCTGTTTCAACAATGAAAGCTTTGTTATAATTAAGAGGTAAAGGAGATGTGATATTATAAAATTTGCAATATCTTCGAATAGAATTCTGGTACACGGCTGGAAATTGGTTTTCTTATAAATCAGCACTTTTTCTTATATAGGAAGTAAAAAAAAATCGGTTTTGAAGTTGTTCGACTTTATAAAATATTTAAAATTAAAATACAGTCAAACGATATACATTTTTCAACAATGAAATCTTTGTTATAAATAAGATGTAAAGAAGATCTGATATTATAAAATTAGCAATATCTTCAAATAAAATTCTTGCGCACGGCTGGAAATTGGTTTTCTTATAAATCAGCACATTTTCTTATGTAGAAAGTAAAAAAAATTCGGTTTTGAAGTTGTTCGCTTTTGTAAAATATTTAAAATATAAAATACAGTGTAACGATCTACTCTGTTCTAACAATGAAACCTTTGTTATAAATACGATGTAAAGAAGATCTGATATTATAAAATTAGAAATATTTTCGAATAGAATTATGGTGCACGGCTGGAAATTGGTTTTCTTATAAATCAGCACATTTTCTTATGTAGGAAGTAAAAAAAATTCTGTTTTGAAGTTGTTCGCCTTTGTGAAAAATTTAAAATATAAAATTTAGAGAAACGATATGCATTTTTCAACAATGAAACCTTTGCTATTAATACGAGTTTAAGAAGATCTGATATTATAAAATTAGCAATATCTTCGAATAGAATTCTGGTACACGGCTGGAAATTGGTTTTCTTATAAATCAGCACATTTTCTTATTTAGGAAGTAAAAAAAAATCGTTTTTGAAATTGTTCGCTTTTGTAAAATATTTAAAATATAAAATACAGTGAAACGATGTACATTTTTCAGCAATGAAACCTTTGTTATAAATACGAGGTAAAATGGATGTGATATTATAAAATTAGCAATATCTTCGAATAGAATTCTGGTGCACGGCTGAAAGTTGGTTTTCTTATAAATCAGCACATTTTCTTATGTAGGAAGTAAAAAAAATTCGGTTTTGAAGTTGTTCGCTTTTGTAAAATATTTAAAATATAAAATACAGTGTAACGATCTACTCTGTTCTAGCAATGAAAACTTTGTTATAAATACGATGTAAAGAAGATCTGATATTATAAAATTAGAAATATTTTCGAATAGAATTATGGTGCACGGCTGGAAATTGGTTTTCTTATAAATCAGCACATATTCTTTTGTCGGAAGTAAAAAAAAATCTGTTTTGAAGTTGTTCGCCTTTGTGAAAAATTTAAAATATAAAATTTAGAGAAACGATATGCATTTTTCAACAATGAAACCTTTGTTATTAATACAAGGTAAAATGGATGTGATATTATAAAATTAGCAATATCTTCAAATAGAATTCTGGTGCACGGCTGGAAATTGGTTTTCTTATAAATCAAAACATTTACTTATGTAGGAAGTAAAAAAAAAATCGGTTTTGAAGTTGTTCGCCTTTGTAAAATATTTAAAACGTAAAATACATTGAAACGATCTACTCTGTTTCAACAATGAAACTTTTGTTATTAATACATGTTAAAGAAGATCTGATATTACAAAATTAGCAATATCTTCGAATAGATTTATGGTGCACAGCTGGAAATTCGTTTACTTACAAATCAGCACGTTTTCTTATGTAGGAAGTAAAAAAAAATTTGGTTTTGAAGTTGTTCGAATTTGTAAAATATTTAAAATATAAAATAGAGTAAAACGATATACATTTTTCAACAATGAAACCTTTGTCATTAATACGAGTTAAAGAAGATACGACACTATAAAATTAGCAATATCTTCGAATAGAATTCTGGTGCGCGGCTGGGATTTGGTTTTAGTATAAATCAGCACATTTTCTTATGTAGGAAGTAAAAAAAATTCGGTTTTGAAGTTGTTCGATTTTGTAAAATATTTAAAATATAAAATACAGTGAAACGAAATGCATTTTTCTACAATGAAACCTTTGTTATTAATACGAGTTAAAAAAGATCTGATATTATAAAACTAGCAATATCTTCGAAAATAATTCTGGTGTACGGCTGGAAATTCGTTTACTTATACATCAGCACATTTTCTTATGTACGAAGTAAAAAAAATTCGTTTTTGAAGTTGTTTGACTTTGTAAATATTTAAAATATATAACAAGGTGAAACGATATACATTTTTCAACAATGAAACCTTTGTTATAAATACGAGGTAAAATGGACGTGATATTATAAAATTAGCAATATCTTCGAATAGAATTCTGGTGCACGGCTGAAAGTTGGTTTTCTTATAAATCAGCACATTTTCTTATGTAGGAAGTAAAAAAAATTCGGTTTTGAAGTTGTTCGCTTTTGTAAAATATTAAAACATAAAATACATTAAAACGATCTACTCTGTTTCAACAATGAAAGCTTTGTTATAATTAAGAGGTAAAGGAGATGTGATATTATAAAATTTGCAATATCTTCGAATAGAATTCTGGTACACGGCTGGAAATTTGTTTTCTTATAAATCAGTATATTTTCTTATGTAGGAAATAAAAAAAATTTGGTTTTGAAGTTGTTCCACTTTGTAAAATATTTAAAATATAAAATAGAGTAAAACGATATACATTTTTCAACAATGAAAACTTTGTTATTAATACGAGTAAAGAAAGATACGGCACTATAAAATTAGCAATATCTGCGAATAGAAATCTGGTGCACGGCTGGGATTTGGTTTTCTTATAAATCAGCACATTTTCGTATGTAGGAAGTAAAAAAACTCCAATTTTAAAGTTGTTCGACTTTGAAAAATATTTAAAATATAAAATACAGTGAAACTACCTACTGTGTTCCAACAATGAAACCTTTGTTATAAATAAGATGAAAAGAAGATCTGATATTAAAAAATTAGCAATATCTTCAAATAGAATTCTGGTAAACGGCTGGAAATTGGTTTTCTTATAAATCAGCACATTTTCTTATGTAGGAAGTAAAAAAAATTCGGTTTTGAAGTTGTTCGCCTTTGTAAAATATTTAAAACATAAAATACATTGAAACGATCTACTCTGTTTCAACAATGAAAGCTTTGTTATAATTAAGAGGTAAAGGAGATGTGATATTATAAAATTTGCAATATCTTCGAATAGAATTCTGGTACACGGCTGGAAATTGGTTTTCTTATAAATCAGCACTTTTTCTTATATAGGAAGTAAAAAAAAATCGGTTTTGAAGTTGTTCGACTTTATAAAATATTTAAAATTAAAATACAGTCAAACGATATACATTTTTCAACAATGAAATCTTTGTTATAAATAAGATGTAAAGAAGATCTGATATTAAAAAATTAGCAATATCTTCAAATAGAATTCTGGTAAACGGCTGGAAATTGGTTTTCTTATAAATCAGCACATTTTCTTATGTAGGAAGTAAAAAAAATTCTGTTTTGAAGTTGTTCGCCTTTGTGAAAAATTTAAAATATAAAATTTAGAGAAACGATATGCATTTTTCAACAATGAAACCTTTGTTATAATTAAGAGGTAAAAAAGATCTGATATTATAAAATTAGCAATATCTTCAAATAGAATTCTTGTGCACGGCTGGAAATTGGTTTTCTTATAAATCAAAACATTTACTTATGTAGGAAGTAAAAAAAAATCGGTTTTGAAGTTGTTCGCCTTTGTAAAATATTTAAAACATAAAATACTTTGAAATGATCTACTCTGTTTCAACAATGAAAGCTTTGTTATAATTAAGAGGTAAAGGAGATGTGATATTATAAAATTTGCAATATCTTCGAATAGAATTCTGGTACACGGCTGGAAATTGGTTTTCTTATAAATCAGCACATTTTCGTATGTAGGAAGTAAAAAAACTCCAATTTTAAAGTTGTTCGACTTTGAAAAATATTTAAAATATAAAATACAGTGTAACTACCTACTGTGTTCCAACAATGAAACCTTTGTTATAAATAAGATGAAAAGAAGATCTGATATTAAAAAATTAGCAATATCTTCAAATAGAATTCTGGTAAACGGCTGGAAATTGGTTTTCTTATAAATCAGCACATTTTCTTATGTAGGAAGTAAAAAAAATTCGGTTTTGAAGATGTTCGCCTTTGTAAAATATTTAAAACATAAAATACATTGAAACGATCTACTCTGTTTCAACAATGAAAGCTTTGTTATAATTAAGAGGTAAAGGAGATGTGATATTATAAAATTTGCAATATCTTCGAATAGAATTCTGGTACACGGCTGGAAATTGGTTTTCTTATAAATCAGCACATTTTCTTATTTAGGAAGTAAAAAAAAATCGTTTTTGAAATTGTTCGCTTTTGTAAAATATTTAAAATATAAAATACAGTGAAACGATGTACATTTTTCAGCAATGAAACCTTTGTTATAAATACGAGGTAAAATGGATGTGATATTATAAAATTAGCAATATCTTCGAATAGAATTCTGGTGCACGGCTGAAAGTTGGTTTTCTTATAAATCAGCACATTTTCTTATGTAGGAAGTAAAAAAAAATCGGTTTTGAAGTTGTTCGCTTTTGTAAAATATTTAAAATATAAAATACAGTGTAACGATCTACTCTGTTCTAGCAATGAAAACTTTGTTATAAATACGATGTAAAGAAGATCTGATATTATAAAATTAGAAATATTTTCGAATAGAATTATGGTGCACGGCTGGAAATTGGTTTTCTTATAAATCAGCACATATTCTTTTGTCGGAAGTAAAAAAAAATCTGTTTTGAAGTTGTTCGCCTTTGTGAAAAATTTAAAATATAAAATTTAGAGAAACGATATGCATTTTTCAACAATGAAACCTTTGTTATTAATACAAGGTAAAATGGATGTGATATTATAAAATTAGCAATATCTTCAAATAGAATTCTGGTGCACGGCTGGAAATTGGTTTTCTTATAAATCAAAACATTTACTTATGTAGGAAGTAAAAAAAAAATCGGTTTTGAAGTTGTTCGCCTTTGTAAAATATTTAAAACGTAAAATACATTGAAACGATCTACTCTGTTTCAACAATGAAACTTTTGTTATTAATACATGTTAAAGAAGATCTGATATTACAAAATTAGCAATATCTTCGAATAGATTTATGGTGCACAGCTGGAAATTCGTTTACTTACAAATCAGCACGTTTTCTTATGTAGGAAGTAAAAAAAAATTTGGTTTTGAAGTTGTTCGAATTTGTAAAATATTTAAAATATAAAATAGAGTAAAACGATATACATTTTTCAACAATGAAACCTTTGTCATTAATACGAGTTAAAGAAGATACGACACTATAAAATTAGCAATATCTTCGAATAGAATTCTGGTGCGCGGCTGGGATTTGGTTTTAGTATAAATCAGCACATTTTCTTATGTAGGAAGTAAAAAAAATTCGGTTTTGAAGTTGTTCGCTTTTGTAAAATATTTAAAATATAAAATACAGTGAAACGAAATGCATTTTTCTACAATGAAACCTTTGTTATTAATACGAGTTAAAAAAGATCTGATATTATAAAACTAGCAATATCTTCGAAAATAATTCTGGTGTACGGCTGGAAATTCGTTTACTTATACATCAGCACATTTTCTTATGTACGAAGTAAAAAAAAATTTCGTTTTTGAAGTTGTTTGACTTTGTAAATATTTAAAATATATAACAAGGTGAAACGATATACATTTTTCAACAATGAAACCTTTGTTATAAATACGAGGTAAAATGGATGTGATATTATAAAATTAGCAATATCTTCAAATAGAATTCTGGTGCACGGCTGGAAATTGGTTTTCTTATAAATCAGCACATTTACTTATGTAGGAAGTAAAAAAATATCGATTTTGAAGTTGTTCGCCTTTGTAAAATATTTAAACCGTAAAATACATTGAAACGATCTACTCTGTTTCAACAATGAAAGCTTTTTTATAATTAAGAGGTAAAGGAGATGTGATATTATAAAATTAGCAGTATCTTCAAATAGAATTCTGGTGCACGGCTGGAAATTGGTTTTCTTATAAATCAGCACATTTTCTTATGTAGGAAGTAAAAAAAAATCGGTTTTGAAGTTGTTCGCCTTTGTAAAATATTTAAAATTAAAACACAGTGAAACGATATACATTTTTCAACAATGAAACCTTTGTTATAAATACAAGGTAAAATGGATGTGATATTATAAAATTAGCAATATGTTCAAATAGAATTCTGGTGCACGGCTGGAAATTGGTTTTCTTATAAATCAAAACATTTACTTATGTAGGAAGTAAAAAAAAATCGGTTTTGAAGTTGTTCGCCTTTGTAAAATATTTAAAACGTAAAATACTTTGAAACGATCTACTCTGTTTCAACAATGAAAGCTTTGTTATAATTAAGAGGTAAAGGAGATGTGATATTATAAAATTAGCAGTATCTTCCAATAGAATTCTGGTGCACGGCTGGAAATTGGTTTTCTTATAAATCAGCACATTTTCTTATTTAGGAAGTAAAAATAAATCGTTTTTGAAGTTGTTCGCTTTTGTAAAATATTTAAAATATAAAATACAGTGAAACGATATACATTTTTCAACAATGAAACTTTGTTATAAATACGAGGTAAAGTGGATGTGATATTATAAAATTATCAATATCTTCGAATAGAAATATTGTGCACGGCTGGAAATTGGTTTTCTTATAAATCAGCACATTTTCTTATGTAGGAAGTAAAAAAAATTCTGTTTTGAAGTTGTTCGCCTTTGTGAAAAATTTAAAATATAAAATACAGAGAAACGATATGCATTTTTCAAGTATTAGTTATTAGTAAGTTATTAGTACGAGTTAAAGAATATCTGAAATTATAAAATTAGCAATATTTTCAAATAGAATTCTGGTACACGGTATAAATCAGCACTTTTCCTTATATATAGGAATTAAAAAAAATTCGGTTTTGAAGTTGTTCGACTTTGTAAAATATTTAAAATATAAAATAGAGTAAAACGTTATACATTTTTCAACAATGAAAACTTTGTTATTAATACGAGTCAAAGAAGCTACGGCACTATAAAATTAGCAATATCTGCGAATAGAAATCTGTTGCACGGCTGGAATTTGGTTTTCTTATAAATCAGCACATTTTCGTGTGTAGGAAGTAAAAAAACTCCAATTTTAAAGTTGTTCGACTTTGGAAAAATATTTAAAATATAAAATACAGTGAAACTATCTACTCTGTTCCAACAATGAAACCTTTGTTATAAATAAGATGAAAAGAAGATCTGATATTATAAAATTAGCAATATCTTCAAATAGAATTCTTACGCACGGCTGGAAATTGGTTTTCTTATAAATCAGCACATTTTCTTATGTAGGAAGTAAAAAGAATATCTGATATTATAAAATTAGCAATATCTTCAAAAAGAATTCTTATGCACGGCTGGAAATTGGTTTTCTTATAAATCAGCACATTTCCTTATATAGGAAGTAAAAAAAATTAGGTTTTGAAGTTGTTCGACTTTTTAAAATATTTAAAATATAAAAGGCAGTGAAACGATATACATTTTTCAACAATGAAACCTTTGTTATAAATACGAGGTAAAGTGGATTTGATATTATAAAATGAGCAATATCTTCGAATAGAATTATGGTGCACAGCTGGAAATTCGTTTACTTATAAATCAGCACGTTTTCTTATGTAGGAAGTAAAAAAAATCGGTTTTGATGTTGTTCGACTTTGTAAAATATTTAAAATATAAAATTCAGTGAAATGATCTACTCTGTTCTAACAATGAAAGCATTGTTTTAAATACGATGTAAAGAAGATCTGATATTATAAAAGTAGAAATATCTTCGAAAATAATTCTGGTTGCACGGCTGGAAATTCGTTTACTTATAAATCAGCACGTTTTCTTATGTAGGAAGTAAAAAAAATTCGCTTTTGAACTTTTTCGCCTTTCTAAAATATTTAAAACATAAAATACAGTGAAACGATATACTCTGTTTGAACAATGAAAGCTTTGTTATAATTAAGAGGTAAAGGAGATGTTGATATTATAAAATTTGCAATATCTTCGAATAGAATTCTGGTGCAAGGCTGTAAATTCGTTTACTTATAAATCAGCATATTTTCTTATGTAGGAAGTAAAAAAAATTCGGTTTTGAAGTTGTTCGAATTTATAAAATATTTAAAATTAAAATACAGTCAAACGATATACATTTTTCAACAATGAAACCTTTGTTATAAATAAGATGTAAAGAAGATCTGATATTATAAAATTAGCAATATCTTCAAATAAAATTCTTGTGCACGGCTGGAAATTGGTTTTCTTATAAATCAGCACATTTTCTTATGTAGAAAGTAAAAAAAATTCGGTTTTGAAGTTGTTCGCTTTTGTAAAATATTTAAAATATAAAATACAGTGTAACGATCTACTCTGTTCTAACAATGAAACCTTTGTTATAAATACGATGTAAAGAAGATCTGATATTATAAAATTAGAAATATTTTCGAATAGAATTATGGTGCACGGCTGGAAATTGGTTTTCTTATAAATCAGCACATTTTCTTATGTAGGAAGTAAAAAAAATTCTGTTTTGAAGTTGTTCGCCTTTGTGAAAAATTTAAAATATAAAATTTAGAGAAACGATATGCATTTTTCAACAATGAAACCTTTGCTATTAATACGAGTTTAAGAAGATCTGATATTATAAAATTAGCAATATCTTCGAATAGAATTCTGGTACACGGCTGGAAATTGGTTTTCTTATAAATCAGCACATTTTCTTATGTAGTAAGTAAAAAAAATTCGGTTTTGAAGTTGTTCGCCTTTGTAAAATATTTAAAATTAAAACACAGTGAAACGATATACATTTTTCAACAATGAAACCTTTGTTATAATTAAGAGGTAAAAAAGATCTGATATTATAAAATTAGCAATATCTTCAAATAGAATTCTTGTGCACGGCTGGAAATTGGTTTTCTTATAAATCAAAACATTTACTTATGTAGGAAGTAAAAAAAAATCGGTTTTGAAGTTGTTCGCCTTTGTAAAATATTTAAAACATAAAATACTTTGAAATGATCTACTCTGTTTCAACAATGAAAGCTTTGTTATAATTAAGAGGTAAAGGAGATGTGATATTATAAAATTTGCAATATCTTCGAATAGAATTCTGGTACACGGCTGGAAATTGGTTTTCTTATAAATCAGCACATTTTCGTATGTAGGAAGTAAAAAAACTCCAATTTTAAAGTTGTTCGACTTTGAAAAATATTTAAAATATAAAATACAGTGTAACTACCTACTGTGTTCCAACAATGAAACCTTTGTTATAAATAAGATGAAAAGAAGATCTGATATTAAAAAATTAGCAATATCTTCAAATAGAATTCTGGTAAACGGCTGGAAATTGGTTTTCTTATAAATCAGCACATTTTCTTATGTAGGAAGTAAAAAAAATTCGGTTTTGAAGATGTTCGCCTTTGTAAAATATTTAAAACATAAAATACATTGAAACGATCTACTCTGTTTCAACAATGAAAGCTTTGTTATAATTAAGAGGTAAAGGAGATGTGATATTATAAAATTTGCAATATCTTCGAATAGAATTCTGGTACACGGCTGGAAATTGGTTTTCTTATAAATCAGCACATTTTCTTATTTAGGAAGTAAAAAAAAATCGTTTTTGAAATTGTTCGCTTTTGTAAAATATTTAAAATATAAAATACAGTGAAACGATGTACATTTTTCAGCAATGAAACCTTTGTTATAAATACGAGGTAAAATGGATGTGATATTATAAAATTAGCAATATCTTCGAATAGAATTCTGGTGCACGGCTGAAAGTTGGTTTTCTTATAAATCAGCACATTTTCTTATGTAGGAAGTAAAAAAAATTCGGTTTTGAAGTTGTTCGCTTTTGTAAAATATTTAAAATATAAAATACAGTGTAACGATCTACTCTGTTCTAGCAATGAAAACTTTGTTATAAATACGATGTAAAGAAGATCTGATATTATAAAATTAGAAATATTTTCGAATAGAATTATGGTGCACGGCTGGAAATTGGTTTTCTTATAAATCAGCACATATTCTTTTGTCGGAAGTAAAAAAAAATCTGTTTTGAAGTTGTTCGCCTTTGTGAAAAATTTAAAATATAAAATTTAGAGAAACGATATGCATTTTTCAACAATGAAACCTTTGTTATTAATACAAGGTAAAATGGATGTGATATTATAAAATTAGCAATATCTTCAAATAGAATTCTGGTGCACGGCTGGAAATTGGTTTTCTTATAAATCAAAACATTTACTTATGTAGGAAGTAAAAAAAAAATCGGTTTTGAAGTTGTTCGCCTTTGTAAAATATTTAAAACGTAAAATACATTGAAACGATCTACTCTGTTTCAACAATGAAACTTTTGTTATTAATACATGTTAAAGAAGATCTGATATTACAAAATTAGCAATATCTTCGAATAGATTTATGGTGCACAGCTGGAAATTCGTTTACTTACAAATCAGCACGTTTTCTTATGTAGGAAGTAAAAAAAAATTTGGTTTTGAAGTTGTTCGAATTTGTAAAATATTTAAAATATAAAATAGAGTAAAACGATATACATTTTTCAACAATGAAACCTTTGTCATTAATACGAGTTAAAGAAGATACGACACTATAAAATTAGCAATATCTTCGAATAGAATTCTGGTGCGCGGCTGGGATTTGGTTTTAGTATAAATCAGCACATTTTCTTATGTAGGAAGTAAAAAAAATTCGGTTTTGAAGTTGTTCGCTTTTGTAAAATATTTAAAATATAAAATACAGTGAAACGAAATGCATTTTTCTACAATGAAACCTTTGTTATTAATACGAGTTAAAAAAGATCTGATATTATAAAACTAGCAATATCTTCGAAAATAATTCTGGTGTACGGCTGGAAATTCGTTTACTTATACATCAGCACATTTTCTTATGTACGAAGTAAAAAAAAAATTCGTTTTTGAAGTTGTTTGACTTTGTAAATATTTAAAATATATAACAAGGTGAAACGATATACATTTTTCAACAATGAAACCTTTGTTATAAATACGAGGTAAAATGGATGTGATATTATAAAATTAGCAATATCTTCAAATAGAATTCTGGTGCACGGCTGGAAATTGGTTTTCTTATAAATCAGCACATTTACTTATGTAGGAAGTAAAAAAATATCGATTTTGAAGTTGTTCGCCTTTGTAAAATATTTAAACCGTAAAATACATTGAAACGATCTACTCTGTTTCAACAATGAAAGCTTTTTTAAAATTAAGAGGTAAAGGAGATGTGATATTATAAAATTAGCAGTATCTTCAAATAGAATTCTGGTGCACGGCTGGAAATTGGTTTTCTTATAAATCAGCACATTTTCTTATGTAGGAAGTAAAAAAAAATCGGTTTTGAAGTTGTTCGCCTTTGTAAAATATTTAAAATTAAAACACAGTGAAACGATATACATTTTTCAACAATGAAACCTTTGTTATAAATACAAGGTAAAATGGATGTGATATTATAAAATTAGCAATATGTTCAAATAGAATTCTGGTGCACGGCTGGAAATTGGTTTTCTTATAAATCAAAACATTTACTTATGTAGGAAGTAAAAAAAAATCGGTTTTGAAGTTGTTCGCCTTTGTAAAATATTTAAAACGTAAAATACTTTGAAACGATCTACTCTGTTTCAACAATGAAAGCTTTGTTATAATTAAGAGGTAAAGGAGATGTGATATTATAAAATTAGCAGTATCTTCCAATAGAATTCTGGTGCACGGCTGGAAATTGGTTTTCTTATAAATCAGCACATTTTCTTATTTAGGAAGTAAAAATAAATCGTTTTTGAAGTTGTTCGCTTTTGTAAAATATTTAAAATATAAAATACAGTGAAACGATATACATTTTTCAACAATGAAACCTTTGTTATAAATACGAGGTAAAGTGGATGTGATATTATAAAATTATCAATATCTTCGAATAGAAATATTGTGCACGGCTGGAAATTGGTTTTCTTATAAATCAGCACATTTTCTTATGTAGGAAGTAAAAAAAATTCTGTTTTGAAGTTGTTCGCCTTTGTGAAAAATTTAAAATATAAAATACAGAGAAACGATATGCATTTTTCAAGTATTAGTTATTAGTAAGTTATTAGTACGAGTTAAAGAATATCTGAAATTATAAAATTAGCAATATTTTCAAATAGAATTCTGGTACACGGTATAAATCAGCACTTTTCCTTATATATAGGAATTAAAAAAAATTCGGTTTTGAAGTTGTTTGACTTTGTAAAATATTTAAAATATAAAATAGAGTAAAACGTTATACATTTTTCAACAATGAAAACTTTGTTATTAATACGAGTCAAAGAAGATACGGCACTATAAAATTAGCAATATCTGCGAATAGAAATCTGTTGCACGGCTGGAATTTGGTTTTCTTATAAATCAGCACATTTTCGTGTGTAGGAAGTAAAAAAACTCCAATTTTAAAGTTGTTCGACTTTGGAAAAATATTTAAAATATAAAATACAGTGAAACTATCTACTCTGTTCCAACAATGAAACCTTTGTTATAAATAAGATGAAAAGAAGATCTGATATTATAAAATTAGCAATATATTCAAATAGAATTCTTACGCACGGCTGGAAATTGGTTTTCTTATAAATCAGCACATTTTCTTATGTAGGAAGTAAAAAGAATATCTGATATTATAAAATTAGCAATATCTTCAAAAAGAATTCTTATGCACGGCTGGAAATTGGTTTTCTTATAAATCAGCACATTTCCTTATATAGGAAGTAAAAAAAATTAGGTTTTGAAGTTGTTCGACTTTTTAAAATATTTAAAATATAAAAGGCAGTGAAACGATATACATTTTTCAACAATGAAACCTTTGTTATAAATACGAGGTAAAGTGGATTTGATATTATAAAATGAGCAATATCTTCGAATAGAATTATGGTGCACAGCTGGAAATTCGTTTACTTATAAATCAGCACGTTTTCTTATGTAGGAAGTAAAAAAAATCGGTTTTGATGTTGTTCGACTTTGTAAAATATTTAAAATATAAAATTCAGTGAAATGATCTACTCTGTTCTAACAATGAAAGCATTGTTTTAAATACGATGTAAAGAAGATCTGATATTATAAAAGTAGAAATATCTTCGAAAATAATTCTGGTTGCACGGCTGGAAATTCGTTTACTTATAAATCAGCACGTTTTCTTATGTAGGAAGTAAAAAAAATTCGCTTTTGAACTTTTTCGCCTTTCTAAAATATTTAAAACATAAAATACAGTGAAACGATATACTCTGTTTGAACAATGAAAGCTTTGTTATAATTAAGAGGTAAAGGAGATGTTGATATTATAAAATTTGCAATATCTTCGAATAGAATTCTGGTGCAAGGCTGGAAATTCGTTTACTTATAAATCAGCATATTTTCTTATGTAGGAAGTAAAAAAAATTCGGTTTTGAAGTTGTTCGAATTTATAAAATATTTAAAATTAAAATACAGTCAAACGATATACATTTTTCAACAATGAAACCTTTGTTATAAATAAGATGTAAAGAAGATCTGATATTATAAAATTAGCAATATCTTCAAATAAAATTCTTGTGCACGGCTGGAAATTGGTTTTCTTATAAATCAGCACATTTTCTTATGTAGGAAGTAAAAAAAATTCGGTTTTGAAGTTGTTCGCTTTTGTAAAATATTTAAAATATAAAATACAGTGTAACGATCTACTCTGTTCTAACAATGAAACCTTTGTTATAAATACGATGTAAAGAAGATCTGATATTATAAAATTAGAAATATTTTCGAATAGAATTATGGTGCACGGCTGGAAATTGGTTTTCTTATAAATCAGCACATTTTCTTATGTAGGAAGAAAAAAAAATTCTGTTTTGAAGTTTTTCGCCTTTGTGAAAAATTTAAAATATAAAATTTAGAGAAACGATATGCATTTTTCAACAATGAAACCTTTGTTATTAATACGAGTTTAAGAAGATCTGATATTATAAAATTAGCAATATCTTCGAATAGAATTCTGGTACACGGCTGGAAATTGGTTTTCTTATAAATCAGCACATTTTCTTATGTAGTAAGTAAAAAAAAATTCGGTTTTGAAGTTGTTCGCCTTTGTAAAATATTTAAAATTAAAACACAGTGAAACGATATACATTTTTCAACAATGAAACCTTTGTTATAAATACAAGGTAAAATGGATGTGATATTATAAAATTAGCAATATCTTCAAATAGAATTCTGGTGCACGGCTGGAAATTGGTTTTCTTATAAATCAGCACGTTTTCTTATGTAGGAAGTAAAAAAAAATTCGGTTTTGAAGTTGTTCGACTTTTTAAAATATTTAAAATATAAAATAGAGTAAAACGATATACATTTTTCAACAATGAAACCTTTGTTATTAATACGAGTTAAAGAAGATACGGCACTATAAAATTAGCAATATCTTCGAATAGAATCGATGATTTGGTTTTCTTATAAATCAGCACATTTTCTTATGTTAGGAAGTAAAAAAAATTCGGTTTTGATGTTGTTCGACTTTGGTAAAATATTTAAAATATAAAATACAGTGAAACGATCTACTCTGTTCTAACAATGAAAGCTTTGTTATAAATACGATATAAAGAAGATCTGATATTATGAAAGTAGAAATATCTTCGAAAATAATTCTGGTGCACGGCTGGAAATTCGTTGACTTATAAATCAGCACGTTTTCTTATGTATGAAGTAAAAAAAATTCGCTTTTGAACTTGTTCGCCGTTGTATAATATTTAAAACATAAAATATAGTGGAACGATATACTCTGTTTCAACAATGAAAGCTTTGTTATAATTAAGTGGTAAAGAAGATGTGATATTATAAAATTTGCAATATATTCGAATAGAATTCTGGTGAACGGCTGGAAATTCGTTTACTTAAAAATCGGCACATTTTCTTATGTAGGAAGTAAAAAAAAATTTGTTTTTGAACTTGTTCGACTTTGTAAAATATTTAAAATATAAAACACAGTGAAACAGTATACATTTTTCAACAATGAAACCTTTGTTATAAATACGAGGTAAAGTGGATGTGATATTATAAAATTATCAATATCTTCGAATAGAATTCTGGTGTACGGCTGGAAATTCGTTTACTTATAAATCAGCACATTTTCTTATGTAGGAAGTAAAAAAAAATCGGTTTTGATGTTGTTCGAATTTGTAAAATATTTAAAATAAAAAATACAGAGAAACGATTTACTCTGTTCTAACAATGAAACCTTTGTTATTAATACGAGTTTAAGAAGATCTGATATTATAAAATTAGCAATATCTTCGAATAGAATTCTGGTACACGGCTGGAAATTTGATTTCTTATAAATAAGCACATTTTCTTATGTAGGAAATAAAAAAAATTCTGTTTTGAAGTTATTCGACTTTTTAAAATATTTAAAATATAAAACACAGTGAAACGATATACATTTTTCAACAATGAAACCTTTGTTATTAATACATGTTAAAGAAGATCTGATATTATAAAATTAGCAATATCTTCGAATAGATTTATGGTGCACGGCTGGGATTTGGTTTTCGTATAAATCAGCACATTTTCTTATGTAGGAAGTAAAAAAAAATCGGTTTTGAAGTTGTTCGCTTTTGTAAAATATTTAAAATATAACATACAGTGAAACGAAATGCATTTTTCTACAATGAAACCTTTGTTATTAATACGAGTTAAAAAAGATCTGATATTATAAAACTAGCAATATCTTCGAAAATAATTCTGGTGTACGGCTGGAAATTCGTTTACTTATACATCAGCACATTTTCTTATGTAGGAAGTAAAAAAAATTCGGTTTTGAAGTTGTTCGCTTTTGTAAAATATTTAAAACATAAAATACATTGAAACGATCTACTCTGTTTCAACAATGAAAGCTTTGTTATAATTAAGAGGTAAAGGAGATGTGATATTATAAAATTTGCAATATCTTCGAATAGAATTCTGGTACACGGCTGGAAATTTGTTTTCTTATAAATCAGCACATTTTCTTATGTAGGAAGTAAAGAAAAAATTGGTTTTGAAGTTGTTCCACTTTGTAAAATATTTAAAATATGAAATACAGTGAAAGGAACTACTCTGTTTCAACAATGAAACCTTTGTTATAAATAAGATGTAAAAAAGATCTGATATTATAAAATTAGCAATATCTTCAAATAGAATTCTTGTGCGCGGCTGGAAATTTGTTTTCTTATAAATCAGCACATTTTCTTATGTAGGAAGTAAAGAAAAAATTGGTTTTGAAGTTGTTCGCTTTTGTAAAATATTTAAAATATAAAATACAGTGAAACGATCTACTCTGTTCTAACAATGAAAGCTTTGTTATAAATACGATATAAAGAAGATCTGATATTATGAAAGTAGAAATATCTTCGAAAATAATTCTGGTGCACGGCTGGAAATTCGTTTACTTATAAATCAGCACGTTTTCTTATGTATGAAGTAAAAAAAATTCGCTTTTGAACTTGTTCGCCGTTGTATAATATTTAAAACACAAAATATAGTGGAACGATATACTCTGTTTCAACAATGAAAGCTTTGTTATAATTAAGTGGTAAAGAAGATGTGATATTATAAAATTTGCAATATATTCGAATAGAATTCTGGTGAACGGCTGGAAATTCGTTTACTTAAAAATCGGCAAATTTTCTTATATAGGAAGTAAAAAAAAATTTGGTTTTGAACTTGTTCGACTTTGTAAAATATTTAAAATATAAAACACAGTGAAACAGTATACATTTTTCAACAATGAAACCTTTGTTATAAATACGAGGTAAAGTGGATGTGATATTATAAAATTATCAATATCTTCGAATAGAATTCTGGTGTACGGCTGGAAATTCGTTTACTTATAAATCAGCACATTTTCTTATGTAGGAAGTAAAAAAAAAATCGGATTTGATGTTGTTCGAATTTGTAAAATATTTAAAATAAAAAATACACAGAAACGATTTACTCTGTTCTAACAATGAAACCTTTGTTATAAATACTATGTAAAGAAGATCTGATATTATAAATCTAGAAATATCTTCGAATAGAATTATGGTGCACGGCTGGAAATTGGTTTTCTTATAAATCAGCACATTTTCTTATGTAGCAAGTAAAAAAAATTCTGTTTTGATGTTGTTCGCCTTTGTGAAAAATTTAAAATATAAAATACTGAGAAACGATATGCATTTTTCAACAATGAAACCTTTGTTATTAATACGAGTTTAAGAAGATCTGATATTATAAAATTAGCAATATCTTCGAATAGAATTTTGGTGCACGGCAGGAAATTCGTTTACTTATAAATAAGCACATTTTCTTATGTAGGAAATAAAAAAAATTTGGTTTTGAAGTTATTCGACTTTAAAATATTTAAAATATAAAACACAGTGAAACGATATACATTTTTCAACAATGAAACCTTTGTTATAAATACGAGGTAAAATGGATGTGATAATATAAAATTAGCAATATCTTCGAATAGAATTCTGGTGCACAGCTGGAAGTTGGTTTTCTTATAAATCAGCACATTTTCTTATATAGGAAGTAAAAAAAATTCGGTTTTGATGTTGTTCGATTTTGTAAAATATTTAAAACTTAAAATACATTGAAACGATCTACTCTGTTCTAACAATGAAACCTTTGTTATAAATACGATGTAAAGAAGATCTGATATTAGAAATTTAGAAATATCTTCGAATAGAAATATGGTGCACGTCTGGAAATTGGTTTTCTTATAAATCAGCACATTTTCTTATGTAGGAAGTAAAAAAATTCTGTTTTGAAGTTGTTCGCCTTTGTGAAAAATTTAAAATATAAAATAAAGAGAAACGATATGCATTTTTCAACAATGAAACCTTTGTTATTAGTACGAGTTAAAGAATATCTGATATTATAAAATTAGCAATATCTTCGAATAGAATTCTGGTGTACGGCTGGAAATTCGTTTACTTATAAATCAGCACATTTTCTTATGTAGGAAGTAAAAAAAAATCGGTTTTGATGTTGTTCGACTTTGTAAAATATTTATAATAAAAAATACAGAGAAACGATCTACTCTGTTCTAACCATGAAACCTTTGTTATAAATACGATGTAAAGAAGATCTGATATTAGAAATTTAGAAATATCTTCGAATAGAAATATGGTGCACGTCTGGAAATTGGTTTTCTTATAAATCAGCACATTTTCTTATGTAGGAAGTAAAAAAATTCTGTTTTGAAGTTGTTCGCCTTTGTGAAAAATTTAAAATATAAAATAAAGAGAAACGATATGCATTTTTCAACAATGAAACCTTTGTTATTAGTACGAGTTAAAGAATATCTGATATTATAAAATTAGCAATATCTTCGAATAGAATTCTGGTACACGGCTGGAAATTTGCTTTCTTATAAATAAGCACATTTTCTTATGTAGGAAGTAAAAAAAAAATTGGTTTTGAAGTTGTTCGACTTTGTAAAATATTTAAAATATAAAACACAGTGAAACGATATACATTTTTTAACAATGAAACCTTTGTTATAAATACGAGGTAAAGTTGATGTGATATTATAAAATTATAAAAATCTGCCAATAGAATTCTGGTGCACGGCTGGAAATACGTTTACTTATAAATCAGCACATTTTCTTATGTAGGAAGTAAAAAAAAATCTGTTTTGAAGTTGTTCTCCTTTGTGAAAAATTTAAAACATGAAATACATTGAAACGATCTCCTCTGTTTCAAAAATGAATGCTTTGTTATAATTAAGAGGTAAAATAGATGTGATATTATAAAATTAGCAATATCTTCGAATAGAATTCTGGTACACGGCTGGAAATTAGTTTTCTTATAAATCAGCACATTTTCTTATGTAAGAAGTAAAAAAAATTCTGTTTTGAAGTTGTTCTCTTTTGTAAAAAAATTAAAATATAAAATATAGAGAAACGACATGCATTTTTCAACAATGAAACCATTGTTATTAATACATGTTAAAGAAGATCTGATATTATAAAATTAGCAATATCTTCGAATAGATTTATGGTGCACAGCTGGAAATTCGTTTACTTATACATCAGCACATTTTCTTATGTAGGAAGTAAAAAAAATTCGGTTTTGAAGTTGTTCGCTTTTGTAAAATATTTAAAACATAAAATACATTGAAACGATCTACTCTGTTTCAACAATGAAAGCTTTGTTATAATTAAGAGGTAAAGGAGATGTGATATTATAAAATTTGCAATATCTTCGAATAGAATTCTGGTACACGGCTGGAAATTAGTTTTCTTATAAATCAGCACATTTTCTTATGTAAGAAGTAAAAAAAATTCTGTTTTGAAGTTGTTCTCTTTTGTAAAAAAAATAAAAAATAAAATATAGAGAAACGACATGCATTTTTCAACAATGAAACCATTGTTATTAATACATGTTAAAGAAGATCTGATATTATAAAATTAGCAATATCTTCGAATAGATTTATGGTGCACAGCTGGAAATTCGTTTACTTACAAATCAGCACGTTTTCTTTTGTAGGAAGTAAGAAAAAAATCGGTTTTGAAGTTGTTCGACTTTGTAAAATATTTAAAATATATAATAGAGTAAAACGATATACATTTTTCAACAATGAAACCTTTATCATTAATACTAGTTAAAGAAGATACGACACTATAAAATTAGCAATATCTTCGAATAGAATTCTGGTGCACGGCTGGGATTTGGTTTTCGTATAAATCAGCACATTTTCTTATGTAGGAAGTAAAAAAAAATCGGTTTTGATGTTGTTCGATATTGTAAAAGATTTAAAATATAAAATGCAGTGAAACGATCTACTCCGTTATAACAATGAAACCCTTGTTATAAATACGATGTAAAGAAGATCTGTTATTATAAAATTAGAAATATCTTCGAATAGAATTATGGTGCACGGCTAGAAATTGGTTTTCTTATAAATCAGCACATTTTCTTATGCAGGAAGTAAAAAAAAAATCGGTTTTGAAGTTGTTCGCCTTTGTAAAATATTTAAAACGTAAAATACATTGAAATGATCTACTCTGTTTCAACAATGAAAGCTTTGTTATAATTAAGAGGTAAAGGAGATGTGATATTATAAAATTAGCAGTATCTTCAAATAGAATTCTGGCGCACGGCTGGAAATTTGTTTTCTTATAAATCAGCACATTTTCTTATTTAGGAAGTAAGAAAATGCGATTTTGAAGTTGTTCGCTTTTGTAAAATATTTAAAATATAAAATACAGCGAAACGATATACATTTTTCAACCATGAAACCTTTGTTATAAATACGAGGTAAAATGGATGTGATATTATAAAATTAGCAATATCTTCGAATAGAATTCTGGTACACGGCTGGAAATTTGTTTTCTTATAAATCAGCACATTTTCTTATGTAGGAAGTAAAAAAAAAATAAGTTTTGAAGTTGTTCGCCTTTGTGAAAAATTTAAAATATAAAATACAGTCAAACGATATACATTTTTCAACAATGAAAACTTTGTTATTAGTACGAGTTAAAGAATACCTGATATTATAAAATTAGCAATATTTTCGAATAGAATTCTGGTATACGGTATAAATCAGCACTTTCCCTTATATAGGAATTAAAAAAAATTCGGTTTTGAAGTTGTTCGACTTTGTAAAATATTTAAAATATAAAACAGAGTAAAACGATATACATTTTTCAACAAAGAAAACTTTGTTATTAATACGAGTCAAAGAAGATACGGCACTATAAAATTAGCAATATCTGCGAATAGAAATCTGTTGCACGGCTGGGATTTGGTTTTTTTATAAATCAGCACATTTTCGTATGTAGGAAGTAAAAAAACTCCAATTTTAAAGTTGTTCGACTTTGAAAAATATTTAAAATATAAAATACAATGAAACTAGCTACTCTGTTCCAAGAATGAAACCTTTGTTATAAATAAGATGAAAAGAAGATCTGATATTATAAAATTAGCAATATCTTCAAATAGAATTCTTATGCACGGCTGGAAATTGGTTTTTTTTATAAATCAGCACTTTTCCTTATATAGGAAGTAAAAAAATTAGGTTTTGAAGTTGTTCGCTTTTGTAAAATATTTAAAATGTAAAATACAGTGAAACGATATACATTTTTCAACAATGAAACCTTTGTTATAAATACGAGGTAAAATGGATGTGATAATATAAAATTAGCAATATCTTCGAATAGAATTCTGGTACTCAGCTGGAAGTTGGTTTTCTTATAAATCAGCATATTTTCTTGTGTAGGAAATAAAAAAAATTTGTTTTTGAAGTTATTCGACTTTGTAAAATATTTAAAATATAAAACACAGTGAAACAATATACATTTTTCAACAATGAAACCTTTGTTATAAATACGAGGTAAAGTTGATGTGATATTATAAAATTATAAAAATCTGCCAATAGAATTCTGGTGCACGGCTGGAAATACGTTTACTTATAAATCAGCATATTTTCTTATGTAGGAAGTAAAAAAAATTCGGTTTTGAAGTTGTTCGCCTTTGTGAAAAATTTAAAATATAAAATAAAGAGAAACGATCTACTCTGTTCTAACCATGAAACCTTTGTTATAAATACGATGTAAAGAAGATCTGATATTAGAAATTTAGAAATATCTTCGAATAGAAATATGGTGCACGTCTGGAAATCGGTTTTCTTATAAATCAGCACATTTTCTTATGTAGGAAGTAAAAAAATTCTGTTTTGAAGTTGTTCGCCTTTGTGAAAAATTTAAAATATAAAATAAAGAGAAACGATATGCATTTTTCAACAATGAAACCTTTGTTATTAGTACGAGTTAAAGAATATCTGATATTATAAAATTAGCAATATCTTCGAATAGAAATATTGTGCACGTCTGGAAATTGGTTTACTTATAAATCAGCACATTTTCTTATGTAGGAAGTAAAAAAAAATCTGTTTTGAAGTTGTTCTCCTTTGTGAAAAATTTAAAACATGAAATACATTGAAACGATTTATTCTGTTTCAACAATGAAAGCTTTGTTATAAATACGAGGTAAAATGGATGTGATATTATAAAATTAGCAATATCTTCGAATAGAATTCTGGTGCACGGCTGAAAGTTGGTTTTCTTATAAATCAGCACATTTTCTTATGTAGGAAGTAAAAAAAATTCGGTTTTGAAGTTGTTCGCTTTTGTAAAATATTTAAAACATAAAATACATTGAAACGATCTACTCTGTTTCAACAATGAAAGCTTTGTTATAATTAAGAGGTAAAAAAGATCTGATATTATAAAATTAGCAATATCTTCAAATAGAATTCTTGTGCACGGCTGGAAATTGGTTTTCTTATAAATCAGCACGTTTTCTTATGTAGGAAGTAAAAAAAAACTCGGTTTTGAAGTTGTTCGACTTTTTAAAATATTTAAAATATAAAATAGAGTAAAACGATATACATTTTTCAACAATGAAACCTTTGTTATTAATACGAGTTAAAGAAGATACGGCACTATAAAATTAGCAATATCTTCGAATAGAATCGAAGATTTGGTTTTCTTATAAATCAGCACATTTTCTTATGTTAGGAAGTAAAAAGAATTCGGTTTTGATGTTGTTCGACTTTGGTAAAATATTTAAAATATAAAATACAGTGAAACGATCTACTCTGTTGTAACAATGAAAGCTTTTTCATAAATACGATATAAAGAAGATCTGATATTATGAAAGTAGAAATATCTTCGAAAATAATTCTGGTGCATGGCTGCAAACTCGTTTACTTATAAATCAGCACGTTTTCTTATGTATGAAGTAAAAAAAATTCGCTTTTGAACTTGTTCGCCGTTGTATAATATTTAAAACATAAAATATAGTGGAACGATATACTCTGTTTCAACAATGAAAGCTTTGTTATAATTAAGTGGTAAAGAAGATGTGATATTATAAAATTTGCAATATATTCGAATAGAATTCTGGTGCACGGCTAGAAATTCGTTTACTTAAAAATCGGCACATTTTCTTATGTAGGAAGTAAAAAAAAATTTGGTTTTGAACTTGTTCGACTTTGTAAAATATTTAAAATATAAAAAACAGTGAAACAGTATACATTTTTCAACAATGAAACCTTTGTTATAAATACGAGGTAAAGTGGATGTGATATTATAAAATTATCAATATCTTCGAATAGAATTCTGGTGTACGGCTGGAAATTCGTTTACTTATAAATCAGCACATTTTCTTATGTAGGAAGTAAAAAAAAATCGGTTTCGATGTTGTTCGAATTTGTAAAATATTTAAAATAAAAAATACAGAGAAACGATCTACTCTGTTCTAACAATGAAACCTTTGTTATAAATACTATGTAAAGAAGATCTGATATTATAAATCTAGAAATATCTTCGAATAGAAATATGGTGCACGGCTGGAAATTGGTTTTCTTATAAATCAGCACATTTTCTTATGTAGGAAGTAAAAAAAATTCTGTTTTGAAGTTGTTCGCCTTTGTGAAAAATTTAAAATATAAAATACAGAGAAACGATATGCATTTTTCAACAATGAAACCTTTGTTATTAGTACGAGTTAAAGAATATCTGATATTATAAAATTAGCAATATTTTCGAATAGAATTCTGGTACACGGTATAAATCAGCACTTTTCCTTATATAGGAATTAAAAAAAATTCGGTTTTGAAGTTGTTCGACTTTGTAAAATATTTAAAATATAAAATAGAGTAAAACGTTATACATTTTTCAACAATGAAAACTTTGTTATTAATACGAGTCAAAGAAGATACGGCACTATAAAATTAGCAATATATGCGAATAGAAATCTGTTGCACGGCTGGGATTTGGTTTTCTTATAAATCAGCACATTTTCGTATGTAAGAAGTAAAAAAAACTCCAATTTTAAAGTTGTTAGACTTTGAAAAATATTTAAAATATAAAATACAGTGAAACTATCTACTCTGTTCCAACAATGAAACCTTTGTTATAAATAAGATGAAAAGAAGATCTGATATTATAAAATTAGCAATATCTTCAAATAGAATTCTTATGCACGGTTGGAAATTGGTTTTCTTATAAATCAGCACATTTTCTTATGTAGGAAGTAAAAAGAATTCGGTTTTGAAGTTGTTCGCTTTTGTAAAATATTTAAAATATAAAATACATTGAAACGATATGCATTTTTCAACAATGAAGCCTTTGTTATTAATACGAGTTAAAGAAGATCTGATATTATAAAAGTAGCAATACCTTCGAAAATAATTCTGGTGCACGGCTGGGATTTGGTTTTATTATAAATCAGCACTTTTCCTTATATAGGAAGTAAAAAAATTAGGTTTTGAAGTTGTTCGACTTTTTAAAATATTTAAAATACTAGCAAGCTACGCCCGCTACGCTGGTCAATTCCTTTTAACGAACCTTTAATCAAACGAAATATTGACCTTGTGTTTTAAAACCATATGAACCTTTACTTGGAATGTCCTCCTGCATTTCTGAAAGTGATACGAACACCATTGCGTTATTACATTTTTAATGTGTCAGACAAAAATTGGGCTGTTAAGGACAAACTCTTTTCATTGATCATTTACAGTAGGATTTGGTAAAGACCGATAACATAATATGCTATATACTATAACCATCCTTGAAAACTCATCTAACTAACAATGAAGGTTCCGTCAAAATCCATTCGGCAGAATCTTTTTAAAAGGCTATGTTTTCGTAATCGGGTTCATCTGATTATAAAACTTTCGGCACAGATGTCATATACGCACTACGTTAGCGCGTTTTTTTCCCCCTCCGATTTTGCGTAAACTTTGTTTTTGAACATTAGTTACAAATAGCATGCAATAACAGCACGTGATTTTTTATTTCAATATGAAAATAAAATAACGTTATATTCAAAACATTAATGTTATAATGTTAATATAAATTACAACGTTAATATTCAAAAACAAAGTTTTCGTCAAATTGGCGGGGGGTGGGGAGAGGAATAGCGGCAATGTGGTGCGTATATGACATCTGTGCCACACTTTCCGCAATAGTTCTACAACTAAGCAAAGTAGAACAATATGGGAGATACTAAAACCATCTCTGATAAATTATATAACTAACAGTGCAAGTCCCGCCAAAATCCATTGCGAAAGGTTTATAAACATTTCATTTTGAATCAGCGAAAAATGTAAGTTATAACTTAAAAAACAGTATTTACGATTCAATAAATAGTAAATTAAAATATTTTGCATGCTTACAATTAATTAATAATAATAATAATAATAAAAGAGATTTGCGTTGAATAAATAGCGAGTCACAGTTCTTGGCACGGTTTGAAATAAAAATTATTTGAACATTCAGGGTTGGAATAAATGGCGCATTAGCATACATTTTGGCATGATGATGGTACAATGGAAAAGTACCAAAAGGTATCCAAAAAAGTCCTTCCGGCCTGTACCGGAAGGAAAAGGTAGCTTTCCTATATCTTCGTTTTAAAATTTTAGCTAATGTTACACGAAAACAGCAAGTTAAAATGCAAAGAAACGGTTACAAAAGATTCGTTAATACTGAATTTGAATAAGAAATTCGCCAAATTATTGAGCAATAGCCAAATGGCTTCATTTATGAAGACTTATTTTGGTCGCCAAATTTGGCGATATTTCGCCAAATGTCGCCAATTTTGGCGAGAATTTGACGCTAACGGATATGAATATATAGTTTTATGCGTATGATTGGGAAAATGATTACAACAATGAAAGAAAATAATTTGCGAGTCATCGCGTTAATGTGCTGTTTTGTTTCAAAATGTCAGCCACCCTAGAATTTCAAACTGCTCTATCTCAGTCATTTTTTAAGATAGAGGTAAACCAAAAAATGCTCTGGAATCCTTGTATCAAGGCCTAACACGTCATTAAAAAATAAATTTGAATTTTTAACTTTTTTGTGTATTTATTTTAGTTTTAAATTTTGAAATGGCCGCCATCTTGAAACAAAATGGCGGACCAAGCTGGCCAACGAACTCGGTCGAGACATTAGTGACCTTAATACACACAATTAGTTTCATCAAAATCGATTTATAAATACGGGCGTTATCGTATGACATAGGTCAGATATATATATATATATGGATATATATATATATATATAAATCAACATTTGAACGGAGGTTGGTTTTGGGGTTTGGGGGTCATGATCGGTGAAAATATATCGAAATTTTCCGGAATTGCTTTCCTCCGAACGGCTGCAATAGGTAGCTTTATACTTTTTTGTATTGAAAGCTACCTAAAACTTCGTTCCAAATTAGGTCAATTCTCTGTAGACTCTATTATGGAATAGGTCAACTTAAAAAAAAAATGAATAATTGTGTTACGTTATGGTGTCTATGGGGAAAAATCATTTCCGTTGAATTTGAATGAAGTAATGAAAATAATTTGCCTCACTGAGGTGGACTAAAATATGCTATTTGTCCAGAATTAAATACAAATCATGAACTCGTGATATCATAATTCACTTTTATATTTTAACAGAATAATTAATAAAGCTACTATAATTTGGGACTCGTGCTATATCCAGTATACACGTCAAGACACTTTGCCGTTATCATTATATTTATACGCGTGAAGGTTTCGCTATGGTACTCCATTGTGAAATTTGGTAATTTTTGAAATTCAATATTTGAAAAACGACATAATCATTAGACTTGAAATTTATATCAAGAAAAATACAATTTTTTACTTTTCAAATGCAATTTGTCTAACAATTTTCTGACAAATACTTTTCGAGCTATTAATTTTTTCAATAACTTCAAATGTTTCTTTTTCCGAGATTAATCCGTGGCAACGATTAGCAAAAAAGCCAGTCGTCAGCAACGCATCAAGGAGTAAAGAGGAACTGGAGGCGAAATATTTACGTTTGGCGTGACGCCAAAAATGGAACCCTAGATTCGGCCTAAACAACTGGCGCCTTGCTTTGAAAACCTCTCCCCATCCAAAAAATCCAGTCCTCGTTCCACGTGCACGTGCACCCTCTCTCTGTCCAATGAAATATCTTGTTTGAGCCAAATTATTTGAGCGATAACCGGCTTCATACTGCAAGCCGTTTTTACGGTTTACTTACTCTCTATTATTTATGTTAACTCTGAGGCAACGCGTAGCGTTTTATTAAAGAGGATAACGATGAAAATAAGTCCAACGCGTTTTATCGACAGTTTGAATATCTTTCGTTGCTATAAAAACACATGTATTTTTAGAAATTATCATTGGTAAAGTTATAATTTTTTTGAGGTTTTGGCGCTAAAAACACCGTTAAATTAAAAAATATGCAATATCTCACAAACTATGGAACTTCGAAAAATGTAGTTAATTTTAATTTCTTCCATTGCTATAGTAACGGATGTACAGCCTGTCCGAGAAAGATCTTTATCATTCTAAACATTAATAACAAAAATACTAACAGGTGAAAGGGAATGCAGTTTTCTGGAAAAGAATGAAGAAATATAAGAGTTTTTTCTGGTACCAATTGACTGAGGTACGAAATGACAAATCATGAAATCATCACTCATCAATTCTCACTGTTACACCGCAAATGTTAAAAAATACTTGGAGGAAAATCGAGCACAGGCTCGACATTCTTTGCGCTACTAACGGAGCTCACGTACAACTACATTGAAGGTACTGCAAAATAACTCTCAGATTCCTGCATTCTTTTGCAGCAAACTGCATTTCATTTCACCTGTTAGTATATTTGTTATTAATGTTTAGAATGATAAAGACCTTTCTCGGACACGCTATATTTTCAGAAATTATTACTTGTTAGAAATTTTGGCGCCAAATTAGAAAAATGTGAAAATACCTCACGAACTGCTGCCCTTCGGAGCATTTAATTGCCACCATTCGATTTAGCATACAAAAATACATTAAAATATGTTATCATTTTTCACATAACTCTAATACCCGATTTTTATAGAATTTTTAAAAAGTTTGTCCCTTTTTTTACCCACATTAGGGGTGAAGTTTTTAAAAATCCTTTCTTGGTGCGCCTCTACATACCAAGAATTATTTTGTCACCAATTTTCATGTTTCTAGGTTCAGTAGTTATGGCTGTGAGTTAATTATGAGTCAGTCAGAATATACACTTTTATAAGTATAAACGAAAAAAAAAAAAACCCTGGAAAAATGTCTTGCACAAACTATCTAATCACAAATCAGCAATAGTTGTCTCATTCGTCTAATCTTCCATAATCAAGTTCAAAGCCGATGGTGGCTACAAAATCTCTAAAATCGATGAAATATGTGTTAAACTGTTTTTTAATAGTTTTGTTATTCTGAATTTCAAGCTCTTACTTAAAACTGCTGCTGAAATAAGGCAAAATGACCTAAAACTTTCGACCCACATTTATTCCCCTTAGTAGTAGAATTTCTAAAATCGCTGAAATACGTGTTTTTTTTTTTTTTTTTTTTTTTTTTGTAAATTTGTTATCCTGAATTTCACAATCTTACATAAAACTGCTGCTGTGATAGAGCAAAAGGGCGAAATCACCTAAATGTTTTGACCCCCCCCCCCTTTAAACTCTTCAGAGGTTGAATTTCTAAAATCTCCTTAGTAGATTTGTTATCCTGGATTTCACGCTTTTAACTAAAACTGCTGTTAAGATATGGCGAAAAAGAGAAATCTTTCGACTCTCCATTTAACCCCTTTAGAGGTTGAATTTCTAAAATCACCTGAAATAGATGTTTAACTATTCTTTAGTAGATTTGTAATCCCGAATTTCACGATCCTACATAAAATTGCTGCTAAGGTATGGCGAAAAGACGAAATGACCTAAAACATTCGACACCCCATTTAACCCCCTTAGGTTGTGAATTTTTAAAATCTGTGAAATATGTGTTTAACTATCTTCTAGTAGATTTGTTATCCTGAATTTCACGCTCCTACCTAAAACTGCTGCTGAGATATGGCAAAAAGACGAAAGGTCTTAACATTTTCAACCCACATTTAACCCCCTAAAAGTGTGAATTTTCAAAAATACCTTCTTAGTGGGTGCCTACATTGTGTAAGAAATATGTCTTCCAAATTTCATTGCTCTAGGACCAATGGTTTAGGCTCGGCGTTGATTATGAGTCAGTTAGGATTTATTATTTTATATTAGAGTAGATGTATCTTTCATAATTGTATTCACCTTTCCCATTACCTCTATCAGTAAGCAACTTAGAAGGATATGTTATAGGGTCATTAACCATACCTGAAAAATCACTTCCATCAAAATTTGTTCAGTAGAATTTCTTTTAAAAAGGTAATCTTTAATAATCGGGTTCACTTAATCTTAGAGCTTTCCGCTGTAGCTCTATAACAAAGTAAAGTAGAATAAACGCTATACGCTAAAACCTTTCAAAAAACATTACCTAACTAACAGTGTGAAACCTACCAAAATATCATGAATAATCGGATTAAAATGTGAATATGCGGTTTATACTCATAGTAGATGATGATATGATTTTCTGTAATAGGATTCATCGTGAAGGTTTCGCTTCAAACATAAACGATGCTTTCAACATTGTAGCTAATACGCCAAATGGCGAAGTATCCGATAACGGAAAATTAGCCCGAAATCGTATGAATAACTACCCAAAGAAAAAGGGAAACATGGCTGAAGACTGAAAACAAATAAAGAAGTAATATATAATACTAAACAGACCTTCGAAACTTTATTTTAGTAAGCTCGTTTTATTTTAAATCGTGGCATTTGCTAAAATAATAATAATATACAATTACATAAATATCCGTAAGAATAATATTCAATTCCCAGTTGAGCAGTTAATGTTTCTATCTGTAAAAATAAACAAAATAATTAAATAACAAAAATATTTAATTTGAATTGCTTCCATTGCTATAGTAACGGATGTATTTTTAGAAATTATCACTTGTATTGTTAGAAATTTTGAGATTTTGACGTCAAAGACATAGCCAAATTAGAAAAACGTGCAATATCTCACGAATTATTTGACTTAGGAGTATTTAATTGGTACCATTCGCTTCAGCTTACATTGTGAATTTTTAATTTGTAGAAATAATAATAATACACAATTACATAAATATCCGTAAGAATAATATTCAATTCCCAATTCAGCAGTTAATGTTTCTATCTGTAAAAATATACAAAATAATTAAATAACAAAAAGATTTAACTTGAATCTCGTCCATTGCTATAGTAACGGATGTATTTTTAGAAATTCTCACTTGTAGTGTTAGAAATTTTGAAACTTTGACGTCAAGGACTTCGCCAAATTAGAAAATTGTGCAATATCTCACGAACTATTTGACTTATGAGTATTTAATTGATACCATTCGATTCAGCATACAAAAAAACATTAAAATATGTTATCATTTGTCACGTAACTATAATACCCGATTTTTAGGGAATTTTTTAAAACTTTGTTCCCCTTTTTACCCCCCTTAAGGGTGGAGTTTTTGAAAATCCCGTCTTAGTGAGCCTCTACACACTAAGAAGTATTTTTCCTGCAAGTTTCGTCTTTGTAAGTTCAGTAGTTTTGGCTGTGCGTTGATCATCTAGCCAGAAAGGACTTTCTTTTATATATATAGATAAAAGGCAGTGAAACGATATACATTTTTCAACAATGAAACCTTTGTTATAAATACGAGGTAAAGTGGATTTGATATTATAAAATTAGCAATATCTTCGAATAGAATTATGGTGCACAGCTGGAAATTCGTTTACTTATAAATCAGCACGTTTTCTTATGTAGGAAGTAAAAAAAATCGGTTTTGATGTTGTTCGACTTTGTAAAATATTTAAAATATAAAATACAGTGAAAGGATCTACTCTGTTCTAACAATGAAAGCATTGTTTTAAATACGATGTAAAGAAGATCTGATATTATAAAAGTAGAAATATCTTCGAAAATAATTCTGGTGCACGGCTGGAAATTCGTTTACTTATAAATCAGCACGTTTTCTTATGTAGGAGGTAAAAAAAATTCGCTTTTGAACGTTTTCGCCTTTCTAAAATATTTAAAACATAAAATACAGTGAAACGATATACTCTGTTTGAACAATGAAAGCTTTGTTATAATTAAGAGGTAAAGGAGATGTTGATATTATAAAATTTGCAATATCTTCGAATAGAATTCTGGTGCACGGCTGAAAGTTGGTTTTCTTATAAATCAGCACATTTTCTTATGTAGGAAGTAAAAAAAATTCGGTTTTGAAGTTGTTCGCCTTTGCAAAATATTTAAAACATAAAATACATTGAAACGATCTACTCTGTTTCAACAATGAAAGCTTTGTTATAATTAAGAGGTAAAGGAGATGTGATATTATAAAATTAGAAATATTTTCGACTAGAATTATGGTGCACGGCTGGAAATTGGTTTTCTTATAAATCAGCATATTTTCTTATGTAGGAAGTAAAAAAAATTCTGTTTTGAAGTTGTTCGCCTTTGTGAAAAATTTAAAATATAAAATTTAGAGAAACGATATGCATTTTTCAACAATGAAACCTTTGTTATAAATAAGATGTAAAGAAGATCTGATATTATAAAATTAGCAATATCTTCAAATAAAATTCTTGTGCACGGCTGGAAATTGGTTTTCTTATAAATCAGCACATTTTCTTATTTAGGAAGTAAAAAAAAATCGATTTTGAAGTTGTTCGCTTTTGTAAAGTATTTAAAATATAAAATACAGTGAAACGATATACAATTTTCAACAATGAAACCTTTGTTATAAATACAAGGTAAAATGGATGTGATATTATAAAATTAGCAATATCTTCAAATAGAATTCTGGTGCATGGCTGGAAATTGGTTTTCTTATAAATCAGCACATTTACTTATGTAGGAAGTAAAAAAAAATCGGTTTTGAAGTTGTTCGCCTTTGTAAAATATTTAAAACGTAAAATACATTGAAACGATCTACTCTGTTTGAACAATGAAAGCTTTGTTATAATTAAGAGGTAAATGAGATGTGATATTATAAAATTAGCAGTATCTTCAAATAGAATTCTGGTGCACGGCTGGAAATTGGTTTTCTTATAAATCAGCACATTTTCTTATTTAGGAAGAAAAAAAAATCGATTTTGAAGTTGTTCGCTTTTGTAAAATATTTAAAATATAAAATACAGTGAAACGATATACATTTTTCAACAATGAAACCTTTGTTATAAATACGAGGTAAAATAGATGTGATATTATAAAATTAGCAATATCTTCGAATAGAATTTTGGTGCACGGCTGAAAGTTGGTTTTCTTATAAATCAGCACATTTTCTTATGTAGGAAGTAAAAAAAATTCGGTTTTGAAGTTGTTCGACTTTATAAAATATTTAAAATTAAAATACAGTCAAACAATATACATTTTTCAACAATGAAACCTTTGTTATAAATAAGATGTAAAGAAGATCTGATATTATAAAATTAGCAATATCTTCAAATAAAATTCTTGTGCACGGCTGGAAATTGGTTTTCTTATAAATCAGCACATTTTCTTATGTAGGAAGTAAAAAAAATTCGGTTTTGAAGTTGTTCGCTTTTGTAAAATATTTAAAATATAAAATACAGTGTAACGATCTACTCTGTTCTAGCAATGAAACCTTTGTTATAAATACGATGTAAAGAAGATCTGATATTATAAAATTAGAAATATTTTCGAATAGAATTATGGTGCACGGCTGGAAATTGGTTTTCTTATAAATCAGCACATTTTCTTATGTAGGAAGAAAAAAAAATTCTGTTTTGAAGTTGTTCGCCTTTGTGAAAAATTTAAAATATAAAATTTAGAGAAACGATATGCATTTTTCAACAATGAAACCTTTGTTATTAATACGAGTTTAAGAAGATCTGATATTATAAAATTAGCAATATCTTCGAATAGAATTCTGGTACACGGCTGGAAATTGGTTTTCTTATAAATCAGCACATTTTCTTATGTAGTAAGTAAAAAAAATTCGGTTTTGAAGTTGTTCGCCTTTGTAAAATATTTAAAATTAAAACACAGTGAAACGATATACATTTTTCAACAATGAAACCTTTGTTATAAATACAAGGTAAAATGGATGTGATATTATAAAATTAGCAATATCTTCAAATAGAATTCTGGTGCACGGCTGGAAATTGGTTTTCTTATAAATCAGCACATTTACTTATGTAGGAAGTAAAAAAAAATTTGGTTTTGAACTTGTTCGACTTTGTAAAATATTTAAAATATAAAACACAGTGAAACAGTATACATTTTTCAACAATGAAACCTTTGTCATTAATACTAGTAAAAGAAGATACGACACTATAAAATTAGCAATATCTTCGAATAGAATTCTGGTGCACGGCTGGGATTTGGTTTTCGTATAAATCAGCACATTTTCTTATGTAGGAAGTAAAAAAAAATCGGTTTTGATGTTGTTCGATATTGTAAAAGATTTAAAATATAAAATGCAGTGAAACGATCTACTCCGTTATAACAATGAAACCCTTGTTATAAATACGATGTAAAGAAGATCTGTTATTATAAAATTAGAAATATCTTCGAATAGAATTATGGTGCACGGCTAGAAATTGGTTTTCTTATAAATCAGCACATTTTCTTATGCAGGAAGTAAAAAAAAAAATCGGTTTTGAAGTTGTTCGCCTTTGTAAAATATTTAAAACGTAAAATACATTGAAATGATCTACTCTGTTTCAACAATGAAAGCTTTGTTATAATTAAGAGGTAAAGGAGATGTGATATTATAAAATTAGCAGTATCTTCAAATAGAATTATGGCGCACGGCTGGAAATTTGTTTTCTTATAAATCAGCACATTTTCTTATTTAGGAAGTAAGAAAATGCGATTTTGAAGTTGTTCGCTTTTGTAAAATATTTAAAATATAAAATACAGCGAAACGATATACATTTTTCAACCATGAAACCTTTGTTATAAATACGAGGTAAAATGGATGTGATATTATAAAATTAGCAATATCTTCGAATAGAATTCTGGTACACGGCTGGAAATTTGTTTTCTTCTAAATCAGCACATTTTCTTATGTAGGAAGTAAAAAAAAAATAAGTTTTGAAGTTGTTCGCCTTTGTGAAAAATTTAAAATATAAAATACAGTCAAACGATATACATTTTTCAACAATGAAAACTTTGTTATTAGTACGAGTTAAAGAATACCTGATATTATAAAATTAGCAATATTTTCGAATAGAATTCTGGTATACGGTATAAATCAGCACTTTCCCTTATATAGGAATTAAAAAAAATTCGGTTTTGAAGTTGTTCGACTTTGTAAAATATTTAAAATATAAAACAGAGTAAAACGATATACATTTTTCAACAAAGAAAACTTTGTTATTAATACGAGTCAAAGAAGATACGGCACTATAAAATTAGCAATATCTGCGAATAGAAATCTGTTGCACGGCTGGGATTTGGTTTTTTTATAAATCAGCACATTTTCGTATGTAGGAAGTAAAAAAACTCCAATTTTAAAGTTGTTCGACTTTGAAAAATATTTAAAATATAAAATACAATGAAACTAGCTACTCTGTTCCAAGAATGAAACCTTTGTTATAAATAAGATTAAAAGAAGATCTGATATTATAAAATTAGAAATATCTTCAAATAGAATTCTTATGCACGGCTGGAAATTGGTTTTTTTTATAAATCAGCACTTTTCCTTATATAGGAAGTAAAAAAATTAGGTTTTGAAGTTGTTCGACTTTTTAAAATATTTAAAATATAAAAAGCAGTGAAACGATATACATTTTTCAACAATGAAACCTTTGTTATAAATACGAGGTAAAGTGGATTTGATATTATAAAATTAGCAATATCTTCGAATAGAATTATGGTGCACAGCTGGAAATTCGTTTACTTATAAATCAGCACGTTTTCTTATGTAGGAAGTAAAAAAATCGGTTTTGATGTTGTTCGACTTTGTAAAATATTTAAAATATTAAATACAGTGAAATGATCTACTCTGTTCTAACAATGAAAGCATTGTTTTAAATACGATGCAAAGAAGATCTGATATTATAAAAGTAGAAATATCTTCGAAAATAATTCTGGTGCATGGCTGAAAATTCGTTTACTTATAAATCAGCACGTTGTCTTATGTAGGAAGTAAAAAAAAATTCGCTTTTGAACTTTTTCGCCTTTCTAAAATATTTAAAACATAAAATACAGTGAAACGATATACTCTGTTTGAACAATGAAAGCTTTGTTATAATTAAGAGGTAAAGGAGATGTTGATATTATAAAATTTGCAATATCTTCGAATAGAATTCTGGTGCACGGCTGGAAATTCGTTTACTTATAAATCAGCATATTTTCTTATGTAGGAAGTAAAAAAAATTCGGTTTTGAAGTTGTTCGCCTTTGTAAAATATTTGAAATATAAAATACAGTGCAACGATATACTCTGTTTCAACAATGAAAGCTTTGTTATAATTAAGTAGTAAAGGAAATGTGATATTATAAAATTTGCAATATCTTCGAATAGAATTCTGGTGCACGGCAGGAAATTCGTTTACTTATAAATAAGCACATTTTCTTATGTAGGAAATAAAAAAAAATTTGGTTTTGAAGTTATTCGACTTTGTAAAATATTTAAAATATAAAACACAGTGAAACGATATACATTTTTCAACAATGAAACCTTTTTTATAAATACGAGGTAAAATGGATGTGATATTATAAAATTAGCAATATCTTCAAATAGAATTCTGGTGCACGGCTGGAAATTGGTTTTCTTATAAATCAGCACGTTTTCTTATTTAGGAAGTAAAAAAAATTCGGTTTTGACGTTGTTCGCTTTTGTAAAATATTTAAAATGTAAAATACAGTGAAACGATATACATTTTTCAACAATGAAACCTTTGTTATAAATACGAGGTAAAATGGATGTGATAATATAAAATTAGCAATATCTTCGAATAGAATTCTGGTACTCAGCTGGAAGTTGGTTTTCTTATAAATCAGCATATTTTCTTGTGTAGGAAATAAAAAAAATTTGTTTTTGAAGTTATTCGACTTTGTAAAATATTTAAAATATAAAACACAGTGAAACAATATACATTTTTCAACAATGAAACCTTTGTTATAAATACGAGGTAAAGTTGATGTGATATTATAAAATTATAAAAATCTGCCAATAGAATTCTGGTGCACGGCTGGAAATACGTTTACTTATAAATCAGCATATTTTCTTATGTAGGAAGTAAAAAAAATTCGGTTTTGAAGTTGTTCGCCTTTGTGAAAAATTTAAAATATAAAATAAAGAGAAACGATCTACTCTGTTCTAACCATGAAACCTTTGTTATAAATACGATGTAAAGAAGATCTGATATTAGAAATTTAGAAATATCTTCGAATAGAAATATGGTGCACGTCTGGAAATCGGTTTTCTTATAAATCAGCACATTTTCTTATGTAGGAAGTAAAAAAATTCTGTTTTGAAGTTGTTCGCCTTTGTGAAAAATTTAAAATATAAAATAAAGAGAAACGATATGCATTTTTCAACAATGAAACCTTTGTTATTAGTACGAGTTAAAGAATATCTGATATTATAAAATTAGCAATATCTTCGAATAGAAATATTGTGCACGTCTGGAAATTGGTTTACTTATAAATCAGCACATTTTCTTATGTAGGAAGTAAAAAAAAATCTGTTTTGAAGTTGTTCTCCTTTGTGAAAAATTTAAAACATGAAATACATTGAAACGATTTATTCTGTTTCAACAATGAAAGCTTTGTTATAATTAAGAGGTAAAAAAGATCTGATATTATAAAATTAGCAATATCTTCGAATAGAATTCTGGTGCACGGCTGAAAGTTGGTTTTCTTATAAATCAGCACATTTTCTTATGTAGGAAGTAAAAAAAATTCGGTTTTGAAGTTGTTCGCTTTTGTAAAATATTTAAAACATAAAATACATTGAAACGATCTACTCTGTTTCAACAATGAAAGCTTTGTTATAATTAAGAGGTAAAAAAGATCTGATATTATAAAATTAGCAATATCTTCAAATAGAATTCTTGTGCACGGCTGGAAATTGGTTTTCTTATAAATCAGCACGTTTTCTTATGTAGGAAGTAAAAAAAAACTCGGTTTTGAAGTTGTTCGACTTTTTAAAATATTTAAAATATAAAATAGAGTAAAACGATATACATTTTTCAACAATGAAACCTTTGTTATTAATACGAGTTAAAGAAGATACGGCACTATAAAATTAGCAATATCTTCGAATAGAATCGAAGATTTGGTTTTCTTATAAATCAGCACATTTTCTTATGTTAGGAAGTAAAAAGAATTCGGTTTTGATGTTGGTCGACTTTGGTAAAATATTTAAAATATAAAATACAGTGAAACGATCTACTCTGTTGTAACAATGAAAGCTTTTTCATAAATACGATATAAAGAAGATCTGATATTATGAAAGTAGAAATATCTTCGAAAATAATTCTGGTGCATGGCTGCAAACTCGTTTACTTATAAATCAGCACGTTTTCTTATGTATGAAGTAAAAAAAAATTCGCTTTTGAACTTGTTCGCCGTTGTATAATATTTAAAACATAAAATATAGTGGAACGATATACTCTGTTTCAACAATGAAAGCTTTGTTATAATTAAGTGGTAAAGAAGATGTGATATTATAAAATTTGCAATATATTCGAATAGAATTCTGGTGCACGGCTAGAAATTCGTTTACTTAAAAATCGGCACATTTTCTTATGTAGGAAGTAAAAAAAAATTTGGTTTTGAACTTGTTCGACTTTGTAAAATATTTAAAATATAAAAAACAGTGAAACAGTATACATTTTTCAACAATGAAACCTTTGTTATAAATACGAGGTAAAGTGGATGTGATATTATAAAATTATCAATATCTTCGAATAGAATTCTGGTGTACGGCTGGAAATTCGTTTACTTATAAATCAGCACATTTTCTTATGTAGGAAGTAAAAAAAAATCGGTTTCGATGTTGTTCGAATTTGTAAAATATTTAAAATAAAAAATACAGAGAAACGATCTACTCTGTTCTAACAATGAAACCTTTGTTATAAATACTATGTAAAGAAGATCTGATATTATAAATCTAGAAATATCTTCGAATAGAAATATGGTGCACGGCTGGAAATTGGTTTTCTTATAAATCAGCACATTTTCTTATGTAGGAAGTAAAAAAAATTCTGTTTTGAAGTTGTTCGCCTTTCTGAAAAATTTAAAATATAAAATACAGAGAAACGATATGCATTTTTCAACAATGAAACCTTTGTTATTAGTACGAGTTAAAGAATATCTGATATTATAAAATTAGCAATATTTTCGAATAGAATTCTGGTACACGGTATAAATCAGCACTTTTCCTTATATAGGAATTAAAAAAAATTCGGTTTTGAAGTTGTTCGACTTTGTAAAATATTTAAAATATAAAATAGAGTAAAACGTTATACATTTTTCAACAATGAAAACTTTGTTATTAATACGAGTCAAAGAAGATACGGCACTATAAAATTAGCAATATATGCGAATAGAAATCTGTTGCACGGCTGGGATTTGGTTTTCTTATAAATCAGCACATTTTCGTATGTAAGAAGTAAAAAAAACTCCAATTTTAAAGTTGTTAGACTTTGAAAAATATTTAAAATATAAAATACAGTGAAACTATCTACTCTGTTCCAACAATGAAACCTTTGTTATAAATAAGATGAAAAGAAGATCTGATATTATAAAATTAGCAATATCTTCAAATAGAATTCTTATGCACGGTTGGAAATTGGTTTTCTTATAAATCAGCACATTTTCTTATGTAGGAAGTAAAAAGAATTCGGTTTTGAAGTTGTTCGCTTTTGTAAAATATTTAAAATATAAAATACATTGAAACGATATGCATTTTTCAACAATGAAGCCTTTGTTATTAATACGAGTTAAAGAAGATCTGATATTATAAAAGTAGCAATACCTTCGAAAATAATTCTGGTGCACGGCTGGGATTTGGTTTTATTATAAATCAGCACTTTTCCTTATATAGGAAGTAAAAAAATTAGGTTTTGAAGTTGTTCGACTTTTTAAAATATTTAAAATACTAGCAAGCTACGCCCGCTACGCTGGTCAATTCCTTTTAACGAACCTTTAATCAAACGAAATATTGACCTTGTGTTTTAAAACCATATGAACCTTTACTTGGAATGTCCTCCTGCATTTCTGAAAGTGATACGAACACCATTGCGTTATTACATTTTTAATGTGTCAGACAAAAATTGGGCTGTTAAAGACAAACTCTTTTCATTGATCATTTACAGTAGGATTTGGTAAAGACCGATAACATAATATGCTATATACTATAACCATCCTTGAAAACTCATCTAACTAACAATGAAGGTTCCGTCAAAATCCATTCGGCAGAATCTTTTTAAAAGGCTATGTTTTCGTAATCGGGTTCATCTGATTATAAAACTTTCGGCACAGATGTCATATACGCACTACGTTAGCGCGTTTTTTTCCCCCTCCGATTTTGCGTAAACTTTGTTTTTGAACATTAGTTACAAATAGCATGCAATAACAGCACGTGATTTTTTATTTCAATATGAAAATAAAATAACGTTATATTCAAAACATTAATGTTATAATGTTAATATAAATTACAACGTTAATATTCAAAAACAAAGTTTTCGTCAAATTGGCGGGGGGTGGGGAGAGGAATAGCGGCAATGTGGTGCGTATATGACATCTGTGCCACACTTTCCGCAATAGTTCTACAACTAAGCAAAGTAGAACAATATGGGAGATACTAAAACCATCTCTGATAAATTATATAACTAACAGTGCAAGTCCCGCCAAAATCCATTGCGAAAGGTTTATAAACATTTCATTTTGAATCAGCGAAAAATGTAAGTTATAACTTAAAAAACAGTATTTACGATTCAATAAATAGTAAATTAAAATATTTTGCATGCTTACAATTAATTAATAATAATAATAATAATAAAAGAGATTTGCGTTGAATAAATAGCGAGTCACAGTTCTTGGCACGGTTTGAAATAAAAATTATTTGAACATTCAGGGTTGGAATAAATGGCGCATTAGCATACATTTTGGCATGATGATGGTACAATGGAAAAGTACCAAAAGGTATCCAAAAAAGTCCTTCCGGCCTGTACCGGAAGGAAAAGGTAGCTTTCCTATATCTTCGTTTTAAAATTTTAGCTAATGTTACACGAAAACAGCAAGTTAAAATGCAAAGAAACGGTTACAAAAGATTCGTTAATACTGAATTTGAATAAGAAATTCGCCAAATTATTGAGCAATAGCCAAATGGCTTCATTTATGAAGACTTATTTTGGTCGCCAAATTTGGCGATATTTCGCCAAATGTCGCCAATTTTGGCGAGAATTTGACGCTAACGGATATGAATATATAGTTTTATGCGTATGATTGGGAAAATGATTACAACAATGAAAGAAAATAATTTGCGAGTCATCGCGTTAATGTGCTGTTTTGTTTCAAAATGTCAGCCACCCTAGAATTTCAAACTGCTCTATCTCAGTCATTTTTTAAGATAGAGGTAAACCAAAAAATGCTCTGGAATCCTTGTATCAAGGCCTAACACGTCATTAAAAAATAAATTTGAATTTTTAACTTTTTTGTGTATTTATTTTAGTTTTAAATTTTGAAATGGCCGCCATCTTGAAACAAAATGGCGGACCAAGCTGGCCAACGAACTCGGTCGAGACATTAGTGACCTTAATACACACAATTAGTTTCATCAAAATCGATTTATAAATACGGGCGTTATCGTATGACATAGGTCAGATATATATATATATATGGATATATATATATATATATAAATCAACATTTGAACGGAGGTTGGTTTTGGGGTTTGGGGGTCATGATCGGTGAAAATATATCGAAATTTTCCGGAATTGCTTTCCTCCGAACGGCTGCAATAGGTAGCTTTATACTTTTTTGTATTGAAAGCTACCTAAAACTTCGTTCCAAATTAGGTCAATTCTCTGTAGACTCTATTATGGAATAGGTCAACTTAAAAAAAAAATGAATAATTGTGTTACGTTATGGTGTCTATGGGGAAAAATCATTTCCGTTGAATTTGAATGAAGTAATGAAAATAATTTGCCTCACTGAGGTGGACTAAAATATGCTATTTGTCCAGAATTAAATACAAATCATGAACTCGTGATATCATAATTCACTTTTATATTTTAACAGAATAATTAATAAAGCTACTATAATTTGGGACTCGTGCTATATCCAGTATACACGTCAAGACACTTTGCCGTTATCATTATATTTATACGCGTGAAGGTTTCGCTATGGTACTCCATTGTGAAATTTGGTAATTTTTGAAATTCAATATTTGAAAAACGACATAATCATTAGACTTGAAATTTATATCAAGAAAAATACAATTTTTTACTTTTCAAATGCAATTTGTCTAACAATTTTCTGACAAATACTTTTCGAGCTATTAATTTTTTCAATAACTTCAAATGTTTCTTTTTCCGAGATTAATCCGTGGCAACGATTAGCAAAAAAGCCAGTCGTCAGCAACGCATCAAGGAGTAAAGAGGAACTGGAGGCGAAATATTTACGTTTGGCGTGACGCCAAAAATGGAACCCTAGATTCGGCCTAAACAACTGGCGCCTTGCTTTGAAAACCTCTCCCCATCCAAAAAATCCAGTCCTCGTTCCACGTGCACGTGCACCCTCTCTCTGTCCAATGAAATATCTTGTTTGAGCCAAATTATTTGAGCGATAACCGGCTTCATACTGCAAGCCGTTTTTACGGTTTACTTACTCTCTATTATTTATGTTAACTCTGAGGCAACGCGTAGCGTTTTATTAAAGAGGATAACGATGAAAATAAGTCCAACGCGTTTTATCGACAGTTTGAATATCTTTCGTTGCTATAAAAACACATGTATTTTTAGAAATTATCATTGGTAAAGTTATAATTTTTTTGAGGTTTTGGCGCTAAAAACACCGTTAAATTAAAAAATATGCAATATCTCACAAACTATGGAACTTCGAAAAATGTAGTTAATTTTAATTTCTTCCATTGCTATAGTAACGGATGTACAGCCTGTCCGAGAAAGATCTTTATCATTCTAAACATTAATAACAAAAATACTAACAGGTGAAAGGGAATGCAGTTTTCTGGAAAAGAATGAAGAAATATAAGAGTTTTTTCTGGTACCAATTGACTGAGGTACGAAATGACAAATCATGAAATCATCACTCATCAATTCTCACTGTTACACCGCAAATGTTAAAAAATACTTGGAGGAAAATCGAGCACAGGCTCGACATTCTTTGCGCTACTAACGGAGCTCACGTACAACTACATTGAAGGTACTGCAAAATAACTCTCAGATTCCTGCATTCTTTTGCAGCAAACTGCATTTCATTTCACCTGTTAGTATATTTGTTATTAATGTTTAGAATGATAAAGACCTTTCTCGGACACGCTATATTTTCAGAAATTATTACTTGTTAGAAATTTTGGCGCCAAATTAGAAAAATGTGAAAATACCTCACGAACTGCTGCCCTTCGGAGCATTTAATTGCCACCATTCGATTTAGCATACAAAAATACATTAAAATATGTTATCATTTTTCACATAACTCTAATACCCGATTTTTATAGAATTTTTAAAAAGTTTGTCCCTTTTTTTACCCACATTAGGGGTGAAGTTTTTAAAAATCCTTTCTTGGTGCGCCTCTACATACCAAGAATTATTTTGTCACCAATTTTCATGTTTCTAGGTTCAGTAGTTATGGCTGTGAGTTAATTATGAGTCAGTCAGAATATACACTTTTATAAGTATAAACGAAAAAAAAAAAAACCCTGGAAAAATGTCTTGCACAAACTATCTAATCACAAATCAGCAATAGTTGTCTCATTCGTCTAATCTTCCATAATCAAGTTCAAAGCCGATGGTGGCTACAAAATCTCTAAAATCGATGAAATATGTGTTAAACTGTTTTTTAATAGTTTTGTTATTCTGAATTTCAAGCTCTTACTTAAAACTGCTGCTGAAATAAGGCAAAATGACCTAAAACTTTCGACCCACATTTATTCCCCTTAGTAGTAGAATTTCTAAAATCGCTGAAATACGTGTTTTTTTTTTTTTTTTTTTTTTTTTTGTAAATTTGTTATCCTGAATTTCACAATCTTACATAAAACTGCTGCTGTGATAGAGCAAAAGGGCGAAATCACCTAAATGTTTTGACCCCCCCCCCCTTTAAACTCTTCAGAGGTTGAATTTCTAAAATCTCCTTAGTAGATTTGTTATCCTGGATTTCACGCTTTTAACTAAAACTGCTGTTAAGATATGGCGAAAAAGAGAAATCTTTCGACTCTCCATTTAACCCCTTTAGAGGTTGAATTTCTAAAATCACCTGAAATAGATGTTTAACTATTCTTTAGTAGATTTGTAATCCCGAATTTCACGATCCTACATAAAATTGCTGCTAAGGTATGGCGAAAAGACGAAATGACCTAAAACATTCGACACCCCATTTAACCCCCTTAGGTTGTGAATTTTTAAAATCTGTGAAATATGTGTTTAACTATCTTCTAGTAGATTTGTTATCCTGAATTTCACGCTCCTACCTAAAACTGCTGCTGAGATATGGCAAAAAGACGAAAGGTCTTAACATTTTCAACCCACATTTAACCCCCTAAAAGTGTGAATTTTCAAAAATACCTTCTTAGTGGGTGCCTACATTGTGTAAGAAATATGTCTTCCAAATTTCATTGCTCTAGGACCAATGGTTTAGGCTCGGCGTTGATTATGAGTCAGTTAGGATTTATTATTTTATATTAGAGTAGATGTATCTTTCATAATTGTATTCACCTTTCCCATTACCTCTATCAGTAAGCAACTTAGAAGGATATGTTATAGGGTCATTAACCATACCTGAAAAATCACTTCCATCAAAATTTGTTCAGTAGAATTTCTTTTAAAAAGGTAATCTTTAATAATCGGGTTCACTTAATCTTAGAGCTTTCCGCTGTAGCTCTATAACAAAGTAAAGTAGAATAAACGCTATACGCTAAAACCTTTCAAAAAACATTACCTAACTAACAGTGTGAAACCTACCAAAATATCATGAATAATCGGATTAAAATGTGAATATGCGGTTTATACTCATAGTAGATGATGATATGATTTTCTGTAATAGGATTCATCGTGAAGGTTTCGCTTCAAACATAAACGATGCTTTCAACATTGTAGCTAATACGCCAAATGGCGAAGTATCCGATAACGGAAAATTAGCCCGAAATCGTATGAATAACTACCCAAAGAAAAAGGGAAACATGGCTGAAGACTGAAAACAAATAAAGAAGTAATATATAATACTAAACAGACCTTCGAAACTTTATTTTAGTAAGCTCGTTTTATTTTAAATCGTGGCATTTGCTAAAATAATAATAATATACAATTACATAAATATCCGTAAGAATAATATTCAATTCCCAGTTGAGCAGTTAATGTTTCTATCTGTAAAAATAAACAAAATAATTAAATAACAAAAATATTTAATTTGAATTGCTTCCATTGCTATAGTAACGGATGTATTTTTAGAAATTATCACTTGTATTGTTAGAAATTTTGAGATTTTGACGTCAAAGACATAGCCAAATTAGAAAAACGTGCAATATCTCACGAATTATTTGACTTAGGAGTATTTAATTGGTACCATTCGCTTCAGCTTACATTGTGAATTTTTAATTTGTAGAAATAATAATAATACACAATTACATAAATATCCGTAAGAATAATATTCAATTCCCAATTCAGCAGTTAATGTTTCTATCTGTAAAAATATACAAAATAATTAAATAACAAAAAGATTTAACTTGAATCTCGTCCATTGCTATAGTAACGGATGTATTTTTAGAAATTCTCACTTGTAGTGTTAGAAATTTTGAAACTTTGACGTCAAGGACTTCGCCAAATTAGAAAATTGTGCAATATCTCACGAACTATTTGACTTATGAGTATTTAATTGATACCATTCGATTCAGCATACAAAAAAACATTAAAATATGTTATCATTTGTCACGTAACTATAATACCCGATTTTTAGGGAATTTTTTAAAACTTTGTTCCCCTTTTTACCCCCCTTAAGGGTGGAGTTTTTGAAAATCCCGTCTTAGTGAGCCTCTACACACTAAGAAGTATTTTTCCTGCAAGTTTCGTCTTTGTAAGTTCAGTAGTTTTGGCTGTGCGTTGATCATCTAGCCAGAAAGGACTTTCTTTTATATATATAGATAAAAGGCAGTGAAACGATATACATTTTTCAACAATGAAACCTTTGTTATAAATACGAGGTAAAGTGGATTTGATATTATAAAATTAGCAATATCTTCGAATAGAATTATGGTGCACAGCTGGAAATTCGTTTACTTATAAATCAGCACGTTTTCTTATGTAGGAAGTAAAAAAAATCGGTTTTGATGTTGTTCGACTTTGTAAAATATTTAAAATATAAAATACAGTGAAAGGATCTACTCTGTTCTAACAATGAAAGCATTGTTTTAAATACGATGTAAAGAAGATCTGATATTATAAAAGTAGAAATATCTTCGAAAATAATTCTGGTGCACGGCTGGAAATTCGTTTACTTATAAATCAGCACGTTTTCTTATGTAGGAGGTAAAAAAAATTCGCTTTTGAACGTTTTCGCCTTTCTAAAATATTTAAAACATAAAATACAGTGAAACGATATACTCTGTTTGAACAATGAAAGCTTTGTTATAATTAAGAGGTAAAGGAGATGTTGATATTATAAAATTTGCAATATCTTCGAATAGAATTCTGGTGCACGGCTGAAAGTTGGTTTTCTTATAAATCAGCACATTTTCTTATGTAGGAAGTAAAAAAAATTCTGTTTTGAAGTTGTTCGCCTTTGTGAAAAATTTAAAATATAAAATTTAGAGAAACGATATGCATTTTTCAACAATGAAACCTTTGTTATAAATAAGATGTAAAGAAGATCTGATATTATAAAATTAGCAATATCTTCAAATAAAATTCTTGTGCACGGCTGGAAATTGGTTTTCTTATAAATCAGCACATTTTCTTATTTAGGAAGTAAAAAAAAATCGATTTTGAAGTTGTTCGCTTTTGTAAAGTATTTAAAATATAAAATACAGTGAAACGATATACAATTTTCAACAATGAAACCTTTGTTATAAATACAAGGTAAAATGGATGTGATATTATAAAATTAGCAATATCTTCAAATAGAATTCTGGTGCATGGCTGGAAATTGGTTTTCTTATAAATCAGCACATTTACTTATGTAGGAAGTAAAAAAAAATCGGTTTTGAAGTTGTTCGCCTTTGTAAAATATTTAAAACGTAAAATACATTGAAACGATCTACTCTGTTTGAACAATGAAAGCTTTGTTATAATTAAGAGGTAAATGAGATGTGATATTATAAAATTAGCAGTATCTTCAAATAGAATTCTGGTGCACGGCTGGAAATTGGTTTTTCTTATAAATCAGCACATTTTCTTATTTAGGAAGAAAAAAAAATCGATTTTGAAGTTGTTCGCTTTTGTAAAATATTTAAAATATAAAATACAGTGAAACGATATACATTTTTCAACAATGAAACCTTTGTTATAAATACGAGGTAAAATAGATGTGATATTATAAAATTAGCAATATCTTCGAATAGAATTTTGGTGCACGGCTGAAAGTTGGTTTTCTTATAAATCAGCACATTTTCTTATGTAGGAAGTAAAAAAAATTCGGTTTTGAAGTTGTTCGACTTTATAAAATATTTAAAATTAAAATACAGTCAAACGATATACATTTTTCAACAATGAAACCTTTGTTATAAATAAGATGTAAAGAAGATCTGATATTATAAAATTAGCAATATCTTCAAATAAAATTCTTGTGCACGGCTGGAAATTGGTTTTCTTATAAATCAGCACATTTTCTTATGTAGGAAGTAAAAAAAATTCGGTTTTGAAGTTGTTCGCTTTTGTAAAATATTTAAAATATAAAATACAGTGTAACGATCTACTCTGTTCTAGCAATGAAACCTTTGTTATAAATACGATGTAAAGAAGATCTGATATTATAAAATTAGAAATATTTTCGAATAGAATTATGGTGCACGGCTGGAAATTGGTTTTCTTATAAATCAGCACATTTTCTTATGTAGGAAGAAAAAAAAATTCTGTTTTGAAGTTGTTCGCCTTTGTGAAAAATTTAAAATATAAAATTTAGAGAAACGATATGCATTTTTCAACAATGAAACCTTTGTTATTAATACGAGTTTAAGAAGATCTGATATTATAAAATTAGCAATATCTTCGAATAGAATTCTGGTACACGGCTGGAAATTGGTTTTCTTATAAATCAGCACATTTTCTTATGTAGTAAGTAAAAAAAAATCGGTTTTGAAGTTGTTCGCCTTTGTAAAATATTTAAAATTAAAACACAGTGAAACGATATACATTTTTCAACAATGAAACCTTTGTTATAAATACAAGGTAAAATGGATGTGATATTATAAAATTAGCAATATCTTCAAATAGAATTCTGGTGCACGGCTGGAAATTGGTTTTCTTATAAATCAGCACATTTACTTATGTAGGAAGTAAAAAAAAATTTGGTTTTGAACTTGTTCGACTTTGTAAAATATTTAAAATATAAAACACAGTGAAACAGTATACATTTTTCAACAATGAAACCTTTGTTATAAATACGAGGTAAAGTGGATGTGATATTATAAAATTATCAATATCTTCGAATAGAAATATTGTGCACGGCTGGAAATTGGTTTTCTTATAAATCAGCACATTTTCTTATGTAGGAAGTAAAAAAAATTCTGTTTTGAAGTTGTTCGCCTTTGTGAAAAATTTAAAATATAAAATACAGAGAAACGATATGCATTTTTCAAGTATTAGTTATTAGTAAGTTATTAGTACGAGTTAAAGAATATCTGATATTATAAAATTAGCAATATTTTCAAATAGAATTCTGGTACACGGTATAAATCAGCACTTTTCCTTATATAGGAATTAAAAAAAATTCGGTTTTGAAGTTGTTCGACTTTGTAAAATATTTAAAATATAAAATAGAGTAAAACGTTATACATTTTTCAACAATGAAAACTTTGTTATTAATACGAGTCAAAGAAGATACGGCACTATAAAATTAGCAATATGTGCGAATAGAAATCTGTTGCACGGCTGGGATTTGGTTTTCTTATAAATCAGCACATTTTCGTGTGTAGGAAGTAAAAAAACTCCAATTTTAAAGTTGTTCGACTTTGAAAAATATTTAAAATATAAAACACAGTGAAACTATCTACTCTGTTCCAACAATGAAACCTTTGTTATAAATAAGATGAAAAGAAGATCTGATATTATAAAATTAGCAATATCTTCAAATAGAATTCTTATGCACGGCTGGAAATTGGTTTTCTTATAAATCAGCACATTTTCTTATGTAGGAAGTAAAAAGAATATCTGATATTATAAAATTAGCAATATCTTCAAATAGAATTCTTATGCACGGCTGGAAATTGGTTTTCTTATAAATCAGCACATTTTCTTATGTAGGAAGTAAAAAGAATTCGGTTTTGAAGTTGTTCGCTTTTGTAAAATATTTAAAATATAAAATACATTGAAACGATATGCATTTTTCAACAATGAAACCTTTGTTATTAATACGAGTTAAAGAAGATCTGATATTATAAAAGTAGCAATACCTTCGAAAATAATTCTGGTGCACGGCTGGGATTTGGTTTTATTATAAATCAGCACTTTTCCTTATATAGGAAGTAAAAAAAATTAGGTTTTGAAGTTGTTCGACTTTTTAAAATATTTAAAATATAAAAGGCAGTGAAACGATATACATTTTTCAACAATGAAACCTTTGTTATAAATACGAGGTAAAGTGGATTTGATATTATAAAATTAGCAATATCTTCGAATAGAATTATGGTGCACAGCTGGAAATTCGTTTACTTATAAATCAGCACGTTTTCTTATGTAGGAAGTAAAAAAAATCGGTTTTGATGTTGTTCGACTTTGTAAAATATTTAAAATATAAAATACAGTGAAATGATCTACTCTGTTCTAACAATGAAAGCATTGTTTTAAATACGATGTAAAGAAGATCTGATATTATAAAAGTAGAAATATCTTCGAAAATAATTCTGGTTGCACGGCTGGAAATTCGTTTACTTATAAATCAGCACGTTTTCTTATGTAGGAAGTAAAAATTTCGCTTTTGAACTTTTTCGCCTTTCTAAAATATTTAAAACATAAAATACAGTGAAACGATATACTCTGTTTGAACAATGAAAGCTTTGTTATAATTAAGAGGTAAAGGAGATGTTGATATTATAAAATTTGCAATATCTTCGAATAGAATTCTGGTGCACGGCTGGAAATTCGTTTACTTATAAATCAGCATATTTTCTTATGTAGGAAGTAAAAAAAATTCGGTTTTGAAGTTGTTCGAATTTATAAAATATTTAAAATTAAAATACAGTGACACGATATACTCTGTTTGAACAATGAAAGCTTTGTTATAATTAAGAGGTAAAGGAGATGTTGATATTATAAAATTTGCAATATCTTCGAATAGAATTCTTGTGCACGGCTGGAAATTCGTTTACTTATAAATCAGCATATTTTCTTATGTAGGAAGTAAAAAAAATTCGGTTTTGAAGTTGTTCGAATTTATAAAATATTTAAAATTAAAATACAGTCAAACGATATACATTTTTCAACAATGAAACCTTTGTTATTAATAAGATGTAAAGAAGATCTGATATTATAAAATTAGCAATATCTTCAAATAAAATTCTTGTGCACGGCTGGAAATTGGTTTTCTTATAAATCAGCACATTTTCTTATGTAGGAAGTAAAAAAAATTCGGTTTTGAAGTTGTTGGCTTTTGTAAAATATTTAAAATATAAAATACAGTGTAACGATCTACTCTGTTCTAACAATGAAACCTTTGTTATAAATACGATGTAAAGAAGATCTGATATTATAAAATTAGAAATATTTTTGAATAGAATTATGGTGCACGGCTGGAAATTGGTTTTCTTATAAATCAGCACATTTTCTTATGTAGGAAGAAAAAAAAAATTCTGTTTTGAAGTTGTTCGCCTTTGTGAAAAATTTAAAATATAAAATTTAGAGAAACGATATGCATTTTTCAACAATGAAACCTTTGTTATTAATACGAGTTTAAGAAGATCTGATATTATAAAATTAGCAATATCTTCGAATAGAATTCTGGTACACGGCTGGAAATTGGTTTTCATATAAATCAGCACATTTTCTTATGTAGTAAGTAAAAAAAATTCGGTTTTGAAGTTTTTCGCCTTTGTAAAATATTTAAAATTAAAACACAGTGAAACGATATACATTTTTCAACAATGAAACCTTTGTTATAAATACAAGGTAAAATGGATGTGATATTATAAAATTAGCAATATCTTCAAATAGAATTCTGGTGCACGGCTGGAAATTGGTTTTCTTATAAATCAGCACATTTACTTATGTAGGAAGTAAAAAAAAATCGATTTTGAAGTTGTTCGCCTTTGTAAAATATTTAAACCGTAAAATACATTGAAACGATCTACTCTGTTTCAACAATGAAAGCTTTTTTATAATTAAGAGGTAAAGGAGATGTGATATTATAAAATTAGCAGTATCTTCAAATAGAATTCTGGTGCACGGCTGGAAATTGGTTTTCTTATAAATCAGCACATTTTCTTATGTAGGAAGTAAAAAAAAAATCGGTTTTGAAGTTGTTCGCCTTTGTAAAATATTTAAAATTAAAACACAGTGAAACGATATACATTTTTCAACAATGAAACCTTTATTATAAATACAAGGTAAAATGGATGTGATATTATAAAATTAGCAATATCTTCAAATAGAATTCTGGTGCACGGCTGGAAATTGGTTTTCTTATAAATCAAAACATTTACTTATGTAGGAAGTAAAAAAAAATCGGTTTTGAAGTTGTTCGCCTTTGTAAAATATTTAAAACGTAAAATACTTTGAAACGATCTACTCTGTTTCAACAATGAAAGCTTTGTTATAATTAAGAGGTAAAGGAGATGTGATATTATAAAATTAGCAGTATCTTCCAATAGAATTCTGGTGCACGGCTGGAAATTGGTTTTCTTATAAATCAGCACATTTTCTTATTTAGGAAGTAAAAAAAAATCGTTTTTGAAGTTGTTCGCTTTTGTAAAATATTTAAAATATAAAATACAGTGAAACGATATACATTTTTCAACAATGAAACCTTTGTTATAAATACGAGGTAAAATGGATGTGATATTATAAAATTAGCAATATCTTCGAATAGAATTCTTGTGCACGGCTGAAAGTTGGTTTTCTTATAAATGAGCACATTTTCTTATGTAGGAAGTAAAAAAAAAATTCGGTTTTGAAGTTGTTCGACTTTTTAAAATATTTAAAATATAAAATAGAGTAAAACGATATACATTTTTCAACAATGAAACCTTTGTTATTAATACGAGTTAAAGAAGATACGGCACTATAAAATTAGCAATATCTTCGAATAGAATCGAAGATTTGGTTTTCTTATAAATCAGCACATTTTCTTATGTTAGGAAGTAAAAAAAATTCGGTTTTGATGTTGTTCGACTTTGGTAAAATATTTAATATAAAATACAGTGAAACGATCTACTCTGTTCTAACAATGAAAGATTTTTTATAAATACGATATAAAGAAGATCTGATATTATGAAAGTAGAAATATCTTCGAAAATAATTCTGGTGCACGGCTGGAAATTCGTTTACTTATAAATCAGAGCACGTTTTCTTATGTAGGAAGTAACAAAAAAAAAATCGCTTTTGAACTTGTTCGCCGTTGTATAATATTTAAAACATAAAATATAGTGGAACGATATACTCTGTTTCAACAATGAAAGCTTTGTTATAATTAAGTGGTAAAGAAGATGTGATATTATAAAATTTGCAATATATTCGAATAGAATTCTGGTGCACGGCTGGAAATTCGTTTACTTAAAAATCGGCAAATTTTCTTATGTAGGAAGTAAAAAAAAATTTGGTTTTGAAATTGTTCGCCTTTGTGAAAAATTTAAAATATAAAATACAGAGAAACGATATGCATTTTTCAAGTATTAGTTATTAGTAAGTTATTAGTACGAGTTAAAGAATATCTGATATTATAAAATTAGCAATATTTTCAAATAGAATTCAGGTACACGGTATAAATCAGCACTTTTCCTTATATAGGAATTAAAAAAAATTCGGTTTTGAAGTTGTTCGACTTTGTAAAATATTTAAAATATAAAATAGAGTAAAACGTTATACATTTTTCAACAATGAAAACTTTGTTATTAATACGAGTCAAAGAAGATACGGCATTATAAAATTAGCAATATCTGCGAATAGAAATCTGTTGCACGGCTGGGATTTGGTTTTCTTATAAATCAGCACATTTTCGTGTGTAGGAAGTAAAAAAACTCCAATTTTAAAGTTGTTCGACTTTGAAAAATATTTAAAATATAAAATACAGTGAAACTATCTACTCTGTTCCAACAATGAAACCTTTGTTATAAATAAGATGAAAAGAAGATCTGATATTATAAAATTAGCAATATCTTCAAATAGAATTCTTATGCACGGCTGGAAATTGGTTTTCTTATAAATCAGCACATTTTCTTATGTAGGAAGTAAAAAGAATTCGGTTTTGAAGTTGTTCGCTTTTGTAAAATATTTAAAATATAAAATACATTGAAACGATATGCATTTTTCAACAATGAAACCTTTGTTATTAATACGAGTTAAAGAAGATCTGATATTATAAAAGTAGCAATACCTTCGAAAATAATTCTGGTGCACGGCTGGGATTTGGTTTTATTATAAATCAGCACTTTTCCTTATATAGGAAGTAAAAAAAATTAGGTTTTGAAGTTGTTCGACTTTTTAAAATATTTAAAATATAAAAGGCAGTGAAACGATATACATTTTTCAACAATGAAACCTTTGTTATAAATACGAGGTAAAGTGGATTTGATATTATAAAATTAGCAATATCTTCGAATAGAATTATGGTGCACAGCTGGAAATTCGTTTACTTATAAATCAGCACGTTTTCTTATGTAGGAAGTAAAAAAAATCGGTTTTGATGTTGTTCGACTTTGTAAAATATTTAAAATATAAAATACAGTGAAATGATCTACTCTGTTCTAACAATGAAAGCATTGTTTTAAATACGATGTAAAGAAGATCTGATATTATAAAAGTAGAAATATCTTCGAAAATAATTCTGGTGCACGGCTGGAAATTCGTTTACTTATAAATCAGCACGTTTTCTTATGTAGGAAGTAAAAAAAATTCGCTTTTGAACTTTTTCGCCTTTCTAAAATATTTAAAACATAAAATACAGTGAAACGATATACTCTGTTTGAACAATGAAAGCTTTGTTATAATTAAGAGGTAAAGGCGATGCTGATATTATAAAATTTGCAATATCTTCGAATAGAATTCTGGTGCACGGCTGGAAATTCGTTTACTTATAAATCAGCATATTTTCTTATGTAGGAAGTAAAAAAAATTCGGTTTTGAAGTTGTTCGCCTTTGTAAAATATTTCAAATATAAAATACAGTGCAACGATATACTCTGTTTCAACAATGAAAGCTTTGTTATAATTAAGTGGTAAAGGAGATGTGATATTATAAAATTTGCAATATCTTCGAATAGAATTCTGGTGCACGGCTGGAAATTCGTTTACTTATAAATAAGCACATTTTCTTATGTAGGAAATAAAAAAAATTTGGTTTTGAAGTTATTCGACTTTGTAAAATATTTAAAATATAAAACACAGTGAAACGATCTACTCTGTTCTAACAATGAAACCTTTGTTATAAATACGATGGAAAGAAGATCTGATATTAAATAATTAGAAATATTTTGGAATAGAATTATGGTGCACGGCTGGAAATTGTTTTTCTTATAAATCAGCACATTTTTTTATGTAGGAAGGAAAAAAAATTCTGTTTTGAAGTTGTTCGCCTTTGTGAAAAATTTAAAATATAAAATACAGAGAAACGATATGCATTTTTCAACAATGAAACCTTTGTTATTAATACGAGTTTAAGAAGATCTGATATTATAAAATTAGCAATATCTTCGAATAGAATTCTGGTACACGGCTGGAAATTTGATTTCTTATAAATAAGCACATTTTCTTATGTAGGAAATAAAAAAAATTCTGTTTTGAAGTTATTCGATTTTGTAAAATATTTAAAATATAAAACACAGTGAAACGATATACATTTTTCAACAATGAAACCTTTGTTATTAATACATGTTAAAGGAGATCTGATATTATAAAATTAGCAATATCTTCGAATAGATTTATGGTGCACAGCTGGAAATTCGTTTACTTACAAATCAGCACGTTTTCTTATGTAGGAAGTAAAAAAAAATTCGGTTTTGAAGTTGTTCGACTTTGTAAAATATTTAAAATATAAAATAGAGTAAAACGATATACATTTTTCAACAATGAAACCTTTGTCATTAATACGAGTTAAAGAAGATAGGACACTATAAAATTAGCAATATCTTCGAATAGAATTCTGGTGCACGGCTGGGATTTGGTTTTCGTATAAATCAGCACATTTTCGTATGTAGGAAGTAAAAAAAAATCGGTTTTGAAGTTGTTCGCTTTTGTAAAATATTTAAAATATAACATACAGTGAAACGAAATGCATTTTTCTACAATGAAACCTTTGTTATTAATACGAGTTAAAAAAGATCTGATATTATAAAACTAGCAATATCTTCGAAAATAATTCTGGTGTACGGCTGGAAATTCGTTTACTTATAAATCAGTACATTTTCTTATGTAGGAAGTAAAAAAAAATAAGTTTTGAAGTTGTTCGCCTTTGTGAAAAATTTAAAATATATAACAAGGTGAAACGATATACATTTTTCAACAATGAAACCTTTGTTATAAATACGAGGTAAAATGGATGTGATATTATAAAATTAGCAATATCATAGAATAGAATTCTGGTGCACGGCTGAAAGTTGGTTTTCTTATAAATCAGCACATTTTCTTATGTAGGAAGTAAAAAAAAATCGGTTTTGAAGTTTTTCGCCTTTGTAAAATATTTAAAACGTAAAATACATTGAAACGATCTACTCTGTTTCAACAATGAAAGCTTTGTTATAATTAAGAAGTAAAGGAGATGTGATATTATAAAATTAGAAATATTTTCGAATAGAATTATGGTGCACGGCTGGAAATTGGTTTTCTTATAAATCAGCACATTTTCTTATGTAGGAAGTAAAAAAAAATAAGTTTTGAAGTTGTTCGCCTTTGTGAAAAATTTAAAATATAAAATTTAGAGAAACGATATGCATTTTTCAGCAATGAAACCTTTGTTATTAATACGAGTTTAAGAAGATCTGATATTATAAAATTAGCAATATCTTCGAATAGAATTCTGGTGCACGGCTGGAAGTTGGTTTTCTTATAAATCAGCACATTTTCTTATGTAGGAAGTAAAAAAAATTCGGTTTTGAAGTTGTTCGCTTTTGTAAAATATTTAAAACATAAAATACATTGAAACGATCTACTCTGTTCTAACAATGAAACCTTTGTTATTAATACGAGTTTAAGAAGATCTGATATTATAAAATTAGCAATATCTTCGAATAGAATTCTGGTACACGGCTGGAAATTTGATTTGTTATGAATAAGCACATTTTCTTATGTAGGAAATAAAAAAAATTATGTTTTGAAGTTATTCGACTTTGTAAAATATTTAAAATATAAAACACAGTGAAACGACATACATTTTTCAACAATGAAACCTTTGTTATTAATACATGTTAAAGAAGATCTGATATTATAAAATTAGCAATATCTTCGAATAGATTTATGGTGCACAGCTGGAAATTCGTTTACTTACGAATCAGCACGTTTTCTTATGTAGGAAGTAAAAAAAAATTCGGTTTTGAAGTTGTTCGACTTTGTAAAATATTTAAAACGTAAAATACATTGAAACGATCTACTCTGTTTCAACAATGAAAGCTTTGTTAGAATTAAGAGGTAAAGGAGATGTGATATTATAAAATTAGCAGTATCTTCAAATAGAATTCTGGTGCACGGCTGGAAATTGGTTATATATAAATCAGCCCATTTTCTTATTTAGGAAGTAAAAAAAATTCGATTTTGAAATTGTTCGATTTTGTAAAATATTTAAAATATAAAATACAGTGAAACGATATACATTTTTCAACAATGAAACCTTTGTTATAAATACGAGGTAAAATTGATGTGATATTATAAAATTAGCAATATCTTCGAATAGAATTCTGGTGCACGGCTGGAAGTTGGTTTTCTTATAAATCAGCACATTTTCTTATGTAGGAAGTAAAAAAAAATCGGTTTTGAAGTTGTTCGCTTTTGTAAAATATTTAAAACATAAAATACATTGAAACGATCTACTCTGTTTCAACAATGAAAGCTTTGTTATAATTAAGAGGTAAAGGAGATGTGATATTATAAAATTTGCAATATCTTCGAATAGAATTCTGGTACACGGCTGGAAATTTGTTTTCTTATAAATCAGCACATTTTCTTATGTAGGAAGTAAAAAAAAAATTGGTTTTGAAGTTGTTCCACTTTGTAAAATATTTAAAATATGAAATACAGTGAAACGAACTACTCTGTTTCAACAATAAAACCTTTGTTATAAATAAGATGTAAAAAAGATCTGATATTATAAAATTAGCAATATCTTCAAATAGAATTCTTGTGCACGGCTGGAAATTGGTTTTCTTATAAATGAGCACGTTTTCTTATGTAGGAAGTAAAAAAAAATTCGGTTTTGAAGTTGTTCGACTTTTTAAAATATTTAAAATATAAAATAGAGTAAAACGATATACATTTTTCAACAATGAAACCTTTGTTATTAATACGAGTTAAAGAAGATACGGCACTATAAAATTAGCAATATCTTCGAATAGAATCGATGATTTGGTTTTCTTATAAATCAGCACATTTTCTTATGTTAGGAAGTAAAAAAAATCCGGTTTTGATGTTGTTCGACTTTGGTAAAATATTTAAAATATAAAATACAGTGAAACGATCTACTCTGTTCTAACAATGAAAGCTTTGTTATAAATACGATATAAAGAAGATCTGATATTATGAAAGTAGAAATATCTTCGAAAATAATTCTGGTGCACGGCTGGAAATTCGTTTACTTATAAATCAGCACGTTTTCTTATGTATGAAGTAAAAAAAATTCGCTTTTGAACTTGTTCGCCGTTGTATAATATTTAAAACATAAAATATAGTGGAACGATATACTCTGTTTCAACAATGAAAGCTTTGTTATAATTAAGTGGTAAAGAAGATGTGATATTATAAAATTTGCAATATATTCGAATAGAATTCTGGTGAACGGCTGGAAATTCGTTTACTTAAAAATCGGCACATTTTCTTATGTAGGAAGTAAAAAAAAATTTGTTTTTGAACTTGTTCGACTTTGTCAAATATTTAAAATATAAAACACAGTGAAACAGTATACATTTTTCAACAATGAAACCTTTGTTATAAATACGAGGTAAAGTGGATGTGATATTATAAAATTATCAATATCTTCGAATAGAATTCTGGTGTGCGGCTGGAAATTCGTTTACTTATAAATCAGCACATTTTCTTATGTAGGAAGTAAAAAAAAATCGGTTTTGATGTTGTTCGAATTTGTAAAATATTTAAAATAAAAAATACAGAGAAACGATTTACTCTGTTCTAACAATGAAACCTTTGTTATAAATACTATGTAAAGAAGATCTGATATTATAAATCTTGAAATATCTTCGAATAGAATTATGGTGCACGGCTGGAAATTGGTTTTCTTATAAATCAGCACATTTTCTTATGTAGGAAGTAAAAAAAATTCTGTTTTGAAATTGTTCGCCTTTGTGAAAAATTTAAAATATAAAATACAGAGAAACGACATGCATTTTTCAACAATGAAACCTTTGTTATTAATACGAGTTTAAGAAGATCTGATATTATAAAATTAGCAATATCTTCGAATAGAATTCTGGTACACGGCTGGAAATTTGATTTCTTATAAATAAGCACATTTTCTTATGTAGGAAATAAAAAAAATTCTGTTTTGAAGTTATTCGACTTTGTAAAATATTTAAAATATAAAACACAGTGAAACGATATACATTTTTCAACAATGAAACCTTTGTTATTAATACATGTTAAAGAAGATCTGATATTATAAAATTAGCAATATCTTCGAATAGATTTATGGTGCACAGCTGGAAATTCGTTTACTTACAAATCAGCACGTTTTCTTATGTAGGAAGTAAAAAAAAATTCGGTTTTGAAGTTGTTCGACTTTGTAAAATATTTAAAATATAAAATAGAGTAAAACGATATACATTTTTCAACAATGAAACCTTTGTCATTAATACGAGTTAAAGAAGATACGACACTATAAAATTAGCAATATCTTCGAATAGAATTCTGGTGCACGGCTGGGATTTGGTTTTCGTATAAATCAGCACATTTTCTTATGTAGGAAGTAAAAAAAATCGGTTTTGAAGTTGTTCGCTTTTGCAAAATATTTAAAATATAACATACAGTGAAACGAAATGCATTTTTCTACAATGAAACCTTTGTTATTAATACGAGTTAAAAAAGATCTGATATTATAAAACTAGCAATATCTTCGAAAATAATTCTGGTGTACGGCTGGAAATTCGTTTACTTATACATCAGCATATTTTCTTATGTACGAAGTAAAAAAAATTCGTTTTTGAAGTTGTTTGACTTTGTAAATATTTAAAATATATAACAAGGTGAAACGATATACATTTTTCAACAATGAAACCTTTGTTATAAATACGAGGTAAAATGGATGTGATATTATAAAATTAGCAATATCATCGAATAGAATTCTGGTGCACGGCTGAAAGTTGGTTTTCTTATAAATCAGCACATTTTCTTATGTAGGAAGTAAAAAAAAATCGGTTTTGAAGTTTTTCGCCTTTGTAAAATATTTAAAACGTAAAATACATTGAAACGATCTACTCTGTTTCAACAATGAAAGCTTTGTTATAATTAAGAGGTAAAGGAGATGTGATATTATAAAATTAGCAGTATCTTCAAATAGAATTCTGGTGCACGGCTGGAGATTGGTTTTCTTATAAATCAGCACATTTTCTTATGTAGGAAGTAACAAAAAATAAGTTTTGAAGTTGTTCGCCTTTGTGAAAAATTTAAAATATAAAATTTAGAGAAACGATATGCATTTTTCAGCAATGAAACCTTTGTTATTAATACGAGTTTAAGAAGATCTGATATTATAAAATTAGCAATATCTTCGAATAGAATTCTGGTGCACGGCTGGAAGTTGGTTTTCTTATAAATCAGCACATTTTCTTATGTAGGAAGTAAAAAAAATTCGGTTTTGAAGTTGTTCGCTTTTGTAAAATATTTAAAACATAAAATACATTGAAACGATCTACTCTGTTTCAACAATGAAAGCTTTGTTATAATTAAGAGGTAAAGGAGATGTGATATTATAAAATTAGCAGTATCTTCAAATAGAATTCTGGTGCACGGCTGGAAATTGGTTTTCTTATAAATCAGCACATTTTCTTATTTAGGAAGTAAAAAAAATTCGATTTTGAAATTGTTCGATTTTGTAAAATATTTAAAATATAAAATACAGTGAAACGATATACATTTTTCAACAATGAAACCTTTGTTATAAATACGAGGTAAAATGGATGTGATATTATAAAATTAGCAATATCTTCGGCTGGAAGTTGGTTTTCTTATAAATCAGCACATTTTCTTATGTAGGAAGTAAAAAAAATTCGGTTTTGAAGTTGTTCGCTTTTGTAAAATATTTAAAACATAAAATACATTGAAACGATCTACTCTGTTTCAACAATGAAAGCTTTGTTATAATTAAGAGGTAAAGGAGATGTGATATTATAAAATTTGCAATATCTTCGAATAGAATTCTGGTACACGGCTGGAAATTGGTTTTCTTATAAATCAGCACGTTTTCTTATGTAGGAAGTAAAAAAAAATTCGGTTTTGAAGTTGTTCGACTTTTTAAAATATTTAAAATATAAAATAGAGTAAAACGATATACATTTTTCAACAATGAAACCTTTGTTATTAATACGAGTTAAAGAAGATACGGCACTATAAAATTAGCAATATCTTCGAATAGAATCGAAGATTTGGTTTTCTTATAAATCAGCACATTTTCTTATGTTAGGAAGTAAAAAAAATTCGGTTTTGATGTTGTTCGACTTTGGTAAAATATTTAAAATATAAAATACAGTGAAACGATCTACTCTGTTCTAACAATGAAAGCTTTGTTATAAATACGATATAAAGAAGATCTGATATTATGAAAGTAGAAATATCTTCGAAAATAATTCTGGTGCACGGCTGGAAATTCGTTTACTTATAAATCAGCACGTTTTCTTATGTATGAAGTAAAAAAAAATTCGCTTTTGAACTTGTTCGCCGTTGTATAATATTTAAAACACAAAATATAGTGGAACGATATACTCTGTTTCAACAATGAAAGCTTTGTTATAATTAAGTGGTAAAGAAGATGTGATATTATAAAATTTGCAATATATTCGAATAGAATTCTGGTGAACGGCTGGAAATTCGTTTACTTAAAAATCGGCAAATTTTCTTATATAGGAAGTAAAAAAAAATTTCGTTTTGAACTTGTTCGACTTTGTAAAATATTTAAAATATAAAACACAGTGAAACAGTATACATTTTTCAACAATGAAACCTTTGTTATAAATACGAGGTAAAGTGGATGTGATATTATAAAATTATCAATATCTTCGAATAGAATTCTGGTGTACGGCTGGAAATTCGTTTACTTATAAATCAGCACATTTTCTTATGTAGGAAGTAAAAAAAAAATCGGTTTTGATGTTGTTCGAATTTGTAAAATATTTAAAATAAAAAATACAGAGAAACGATTTACTCTGTTCTAACAATGAAACCTTTGTTATAAATACTATGTAAAGAAGATCTGATATTATAAATCTAGAAATATCTTCGAATAGAATTATGGTGCACGGCTGGAAATTGGTTTTCTTATAAATCAGCACATTTTCTTATGTAGGAAGTAAAAAAAATTCGGTTTTGAAGTTGTTCGCCTTTGTAAAATATTTGAAATATAAAATACAGTGCAACGATATACTCTGATTCAACAATGAAAGCTTTGTTATAATTAAGTGGTAAAGGGGATGTGATATTATAAAATTTGCAATATCTTCGAATAGAATTTTGGTGCACGGCAGGAAATTCGTTTACTTATAAATAAGCACATTTTCTTATGTAGGAAATAAAAAAAATTTGGTTTTGAAGTTATTCGACTTTAAAATATTTAAAATATAAAACACAGTGAAACGATATACATTTTTCAACAATGAAACCTTTGTTATAAATACGAGGTAAAATGGATGTGATAATATAAAATTAGCAATATCTTCGAATAGAATTCTGGTGCACAGCTGGAAGTTGGTTTTCTTATAAATCAGCACATTTTCTTATATAGGAAGTAAAAAAAATTCGGTTTTGATGTTGTTCGATTTTGTAAAATATTTAAAACATAAAATACATTGAAACGATCTACTCTGTTCTAACAATGAAACCTTTGTTATAAATACGATGTAAAGAAGATCTGATATTATAAAATTAGAAATATTTTCGAATAGAATTATGGTGCACGGCGGGAAATTGGTTTTCTTATAAATCAGCACATTTTCTTATGTAGGAAGTAAAAAATAATTCTGTATTGAAGTTGTTCGCCTTTGTGAAAAATTTAAAATATAAAATAAAGAGAAACGATATGCATTTTTCAACAATGAAACCTTTGTTATTAGTACGAGTTAAAGAATATCTGATATTATAAAATGAGCAATATCTTCGAATAGAATTCTGGTGTACGGCTGGAAATTCGTTTACTTATAAATCAGCACATTTTCTTATGTAGGAAGTAAAAAAAAATCGGTTTTGATGTTGTTCGACTTTGTAAAATATTTATAATAAAAAATACAGAGAAACGATCTACTCTGTTCTAACCATGAAACCTTTGTTATAAATACGATGTAAAGAAGATCTGATATTAGAAATTTAGAAATATCTTCGAATAGAAATATGGTGCACGTCTGGAAATTGGTTTTCTTATAAATCAGCACATTTTCTTATGTAGGAAGTAAAAAAATTCTGTTTTGAAGTTGTTCGCCTTTGTGAAAAATTTAAAATATAAAATAAAGAGAAACGATATGCATTTTTCAACAATGAAACCTTTGTTATTAGTACGAGTTAAAGAATATCTGATATTATAAAATTAGCAATATCTTCGAATAGAATTCTGGTACACGGCTGGAAATTTGCTTTCTTATAAATAAGCACATTTTCTTATGTAGGAAGTAAAAAAAAAATTGGTTTTGAAGTTGTTCGACTTTGTAAAATATTTATAATATAAAACACAGTGAAACGATATACATTTTTTAACAATGAAACCTTTGTTATAAATACGAGGTAAAGTTGATGTGATATTATAAAATTATAAAAATCTGCCAATAGAATTCTGGTGCACGGCTGGAAATACGTTTACTTATAAATCAGCACATTTTCTTATGTAGGAAGTAAAAAAAAATCTGTTTTGAAGTTGTTCTCCTTTGTGAAAAATTTAAAACATGAAATACATTGAAACGATCTCCTCTGTTTCAAAAATGAATGCTTTGTTATAATTAAGAGGTAAAATAGATGTGATATTATAACATTTGCAATATCTTCGAATAGAATTCTGGTACACGGCTGGAAATTGGTTTTCTTATAAATCAGCACATTTTCTTATGTAGGAAGTAAAAAAAATTCGGTTTTGAAGTTGTTCGCCTTTGTAAAATATTTAAAATTAAAACACAGTGAAACGATATACATTTTTCAACAATGAAACCTTTGTTATAAATACAAGGTAAAATGGATGTGATATTATAAAATTAGCAATATCTTCAAATAGAATTCTGGTGCACGCCTGGAAATTGGTTTTCTTATAAATCAGCACATTTTCTTATGTAGGAAGTAAAAAAAAATCGGTTTTGAAGTTGTTCGCCTTTGTAAAATATTTAAAACGTAAAATACATTGAAACGATCTACTCTGTTTCAACAATGAAAACTTTGTTATAATTAAGAGGTAAAGGAGATGTGATATTATAAAATTAGCAATATCTTCGAATAGAATTCTGGTGCACGGCTGGAAATTGGTTTTCTTATAAATCAGCACATTTTCTTATGTAGGAAGTAAATAAAATTCGGTTTTGAAGTTGTTCGCCTTTGTAAAATATTTAAAATTAAAACACAGTGAAACGATATACATTTTTCAACAATGAAACCTTTGTTATAAATACAAGGTAAAATGGATGTGATATTATAAAATTAGCAATATCTTCAAATAGAATTCTGGTGCACGGCTGGAAATTGGTTTTCTTATAAATCAGCACATTTTCTTATGTAGGAAGTAAAAAAAAAATCGGTTTTGAAGTTGTTCGCCTTTGTAAAATATTAAAACATAAAATACATTGAAATGATCTACTCTTTTTCAACAATGAAAGCTTTGTTATAATTAAGAGGTAAATGAGATGTGATATTATAAAATTTGCAATATCTTTGAATAGAATTCTGGTACAAGGCTGGAAATTGGTTTTCTTATAAATCAGCACATTTTCTTATGTAGGAATTTAAAAAAATTCGGTTTTGAAGTTGTTCGCCTTTGTAAAATATTTAAAATTAAAACACAGTGAAACGATATACATTTTTCAACAATGAAACCTTTGTTATAAATAAGATGTAAAGAAGATCTGATATTATAAAATTAGCAATATCTTCAAATAGAATTCTGGTGCACGGCTGGAAATGGGTTTTCTTATAAATCAGCACATTTTCTTATGGAGGAAGGAAAAAAAATTCTGTTTTGAAGTTGTTCGCCTTTGTGAAAAATTTAAAATATAAAATACAGAGAAACGATATGCATTTTTCAACAATGAAACCTTTGTTATTAATACGAGTTTAAGAAGATCTGATATTATAAAATTAGCAATATCTTCGAATAGAATTCTGGTACACGGCTGGAAATTTGTTTTCTTATAAATCAGCACATTTTCTTATGTAGGAAGTAAAAAAAAATAAGTTTTGAAGTTGTTCGATTTTGTAAAATATTTAAAATATAAAATACAGTGAAACGATATACATTTTTCAACAATGAAACCTTTGTTATAAATACGAGGTAAAATGGATGTGATATTATAAAATTAGCAATATCTTCGGCTGGAAGTTGGTTTTCTTATAAATCAGCACATTTTCTTATGTAGGAAGTAAAAAAAAATTCGGTTTTGAAGTTGTTCGCCTTTGTAAAATATTTAAAATTAAAACACAGTGAAACGATATACATTTTTCAACAATGAAACCTTTGTTATAAATAAGATGTAAAGAAGATCTGATATTATAAAATTAGCAATATCTTCAAATAGAATTCTGGTGCACGGCTGGAAATGGGTTTTCTTATAAATCAGCACATTTTCTTATGGAGGAAGGAAAAAAAATTCTGTTTTGAAGTTGTTCGCTTTTGTAAAATATTTAAAACATAAAATACATTGAAACGATCTATTATGTTTCAACAATGACATCTTTGTTATAATTAAGAGGTAAAGGAGATGTGATATTATAAAATTTGCAATATCTTCGAATAGAATTCTGGTACACGGCTGGAAATTTGTTTTCTTATAAATCAGCACATTTTCTTATGTAGGAAGTAAAAAAAAAATTGGTTTTGAAGTTGTTCCACTTTGTAAAATATTTAAAATATGAAATACAGTGAAACGAACTACTCTGTTTCAACAATGAAACCTTTGTTATAAATAAGATGTAAAAAAGATCTGATATTATAAAATTAGCAATATCTTCAAATAGAATTCTTGTGCGCGGCTGGAAATTGGTTTTCTTATAAATCAGCACGTTTTCTTATGTAGGAAGTAAAAAAAAATTCGGTTTTTAAGTTGTTCGACTTTTTAAAATATTTAAAATATAAAATAGAGTAAAACGATATACATTTTTCAACAATGAAACCTTTGTTATTAATACGAGTTAAAGAAGATACGGCGCTATAAAATTAGCAATATCTTCGAATATAATCGAAGATTTGGTTTTCTTATAAATCAGCACATTTTCTTATGTTAGGAAGTAAAAAAAATTCGGTTTTGATGTTGTTCGACTTTGGTAAAATATTTAAAATATAAAATACAGTGAAACGATCTACTCTGTTCTAACAATGAAAGCTTTGTTATAAATACGATATAAAGAAGATCTGATATTATGAAAGTAGAAATATCTTCGAAAATAATTCTGGTGCACGGCTGGAAATTCGTTTACTTATAAATCAGCACGTTTTCTTATGTATGAAGTAAAAAAAATTCGCTTTTGAACTTGTTCGCCGTTGTATAATATTTAAAACACAAAATATAGTGGAACGATATACTCTGTTTCAACAATGAAAGCTTTGTTATAATTAAGTGGTAAAGAAGATGTGATATTATAAAATTTGCAATATATTCGAATAGAATTCTGGTGAACGGCTGGAAATTCGTTTACTTAAAAATCGGCAAATTTTCTTATATAGGAAGTAAAAAAAAATTTGGTTTTGAACTTGTTCGACTTTGTAAAATATTTAAAATATAAAACACAGTGAAACAGTATACATTTTTCAACAATGAAACCTTTGTTATAAATACGAGGTAAAGTGGATGTGATATTATAAAATTATCAATATCTTCGAATAGAACTCTGGTGTACGGCTGGAAATTCGTTTACTTATAAATCAGCACATTTTCTTATGTAGGAAGTAAAATAAAAATCGGTTTTGATGTTGTTCGAATTTGTAAAATATTTAAAATAAAAAATACAGAGAAACGATTTACTCTGTTCTAACAATGAAACCTTTGTTATAAATACTATGTAAAGAAGATCTGATATTATAAATCTAGAAATATCTTCGAATAGAATTATGGTGCACGGCTGGAAATTGGTTTTCTTATAAATCAGCACATTTTCTTATGTAGGAAGTAAAAAAAATTCTGTTTTGAAGTTGTTCGCCTTTGTGAAAAATTTAAAATATAAAATACAGAGAAACGATATGCATTTTTCAACAATGAAACCTTTGTTATTAATACGAGTTTAAGAAGATCTGATATTATAAAATTAGCAATATCTTCGAATAGAATTCTGGTACACGGCTGGAAATTTGTTTACTTATAAATAAGCACATTTTCTTATGTAGGAAATAAAAAAAATTTGGTTTTGAAGTTATTCGACTTTAAAATATTTAAAATATAAAACACACTGAAACGATATACATTTTTCAACAATGAAACCTTTGTTATAAATACGAGGTAAAATGGATGTGATATTATAAAATTTGCAATATCTTCGAATAGAATTCTGGTACACGGCTGGAAATTTGTTTTCTTATAAATCAGCACATTTTTTTATGTAGGAAGTAAAAAAAATAAGTTTTGAAGTTGTTCGACTTTGTAAAATATTTAAAATTAAAATACAGTCAAACGATTTACATTTTTCAACAATGAAACCTTTGTTATAAATACAAGGTAAAATGTATGTGATATTATAAAATTAGCAATATCTTCAAATAGAATTCTGGTGCACGGCTAGAAATTGGTTTTCTTATAAATCAGCACATTTTCTTATGCAGGAAGTAAAAAAAAAAATCGGTTTTGAAGTTGTTCGCCTTTGTAAAATATTTAAAACGTAAAATACATTGAAATGATCTACTCTGTTTCAACAATGAAAGCTTTGTTATAATTAAGAGGTAAAGGAGATGTGATATTATAAAATTAGCAGTATCTTCAAATAGAATTCTGGCGCACGGCTGGAAATTTGTTTTCTTATAAATCAGCACATTTTCTTATTTAGGAAGTAAGAAAATTCGATTTTGAAGTTGTTCGCTTTTGTAAAATATTTAAAATATAAAATACAGCGAAACGATATACATTTTTCAACAATGAAACCTTTGTTATAAATACGAGGTAAAATGGATGTGATATTATAAAATTAGCAATATCTTCCAATAGAATTCTGGTACGCGGCTGGAAATTTGTTTTCTTATAAATCAGTACATTTTCTTATGTAGGAAGTAAAAAAAAATAAGTTTTGAAGTTGTTCGCCTTTGTAAAAAATTTAAAATATAAAATACAGTCAAACGATATACATTTTTCAACAATGAAACCTTTGTTATTAGTACGAGTTAAAGAATATCTGATATTATAAAATTAGCAATATTTTCGAATAGAATTCTGGTATACGGTATAAATCAGCACTTTTCCTTATATAGGAATTAAAAAAAATTCGGTTTTGAAGTTGTTCGACTTTGTAAAATATTTAAAATATAAAATAGAGTAAAACGATATACATTTTTCAACAAAGAAAACTTTGTTATTAATACGAGTCAAAGAAGATACGGCACTATAAAATTAGCAATATCTGCGAATAGAAATCTGTTGCACGGCTGGGATTTGGTTTTTTTATAAATCAGCATATTTTCGTATGTAGGAAGTAAAAAAACTCCAATTTTAAAGTTGTTCGCCTTTGAAAAATATTTAAAACATAAAATACTGTGAAACGATATACTCTGTTTGAACAATGAAAGCTTTGTTATAATTAAGAGGTAAAGGAGATGTTGATATTATAAAATTTGCAATATATTCGAATAGAATTCTGGTGCACGGCTGGAAATTCGTTTACTTATAAATCAGCATATATTCTTATGTAGGAAGTAAAAAAAATTCGGTTTTGAAGTTGTTCGCCTTTGTAAAATATTTGAAATATAAAATACAGTGCAACGATATACTCTGTTTCAACAATGAAAGCTTTGTTATAATTAAGTGGTAAAGGAAATGTGATATTATAAAATTTGCAATATCTTCGAATAGAATTCTGGTGCACGGCAGGAAGTTCGTTTACTTATAAATAAGCACATTTTCTTATGTAGGAAATAAAAAAAAATTTGGTTTTGAAGTTATTCGACTTTGTAAAATATTTAAAATATAAAACACAGTGAAACGATATACATTTTTCAACAATGAAACCTTTATTATAAATACGAGGTAAAATGGATGTGATATTATAAAATTAGCAATATCTTCAAATAGAATTCTGGTGCACGGCTGGAAATTGGTTTTCTTATAAATCAGCACGTTTTCTTATTTAGGAAGTAAAAAAAATTCGGTTTTGACGTTGTTCGCTTTTGTAAAATATTTAAAATGTAAAATACAGTGAAACGATATACATTTTTCAACAATGAAACCTTTGTTATAAATACGAGGTAAAATGGATGTGATAATATAAAATTATAAAAATCTGCCAATAGAATTCTGGTGCACGGCTGGAAATACGTTTACTTATAAATCAGCACATTTTCTTATGTAGGAAGTAAAAAAAAATCTGTTTTGAAGTTGTTCTCCTTTGTGAAAAATTTAAAACATGAAATACATTGAAACGATTTATTCTGTTTCAACAATGAAAGCTTTGTTATAAATACGAGGTAAAATGGATGTGATATTATAAAATTAGCAATATCTTCGAATAGAATTCTGGTGCACGGCTGGAAATTGGTTTTCTTATAAATCAGCACATTTTCTTATGTAGGAAGTAAAAAAAATTCGGTTTTGAAGTTGTTCGCCTTTGTAAAATATTTAAAATTAAAACACAGTGAAACGATATACATTTTTCAACAATGAAACCTTTGTTATAAATACAAGGTAAAATGGATGTGATATTATAAAATTAGCAATATCTTCAAATAGAATTCTGGTGCACGGCTGGAAATTGGTTTTCTTATAAATCAGCACATTTTCTTATGTAGGAAGTAAAAAAAAATCGGTTTTGAAGTTGTTCGCCTTTGTAAAATATTTAAAACGTAAAATACATTGAAACGATCTACTCTGTTTCAACAATGAAAACTTTGTTATAATTAAGAGGTAAAGGAGATGTGATATTATAAAATTAGCAATATCTTCGAATAGAATTCTGGTGCGCGGCTGGAAATTGGTTTTCTTATAAATCAGCACATTTTCTTATGTAGGAAGTAAAAAAAATTCGGTTTTGAAGTTGTTCGCCTTTGTAAAATATTTAAAATTAAAAAACAGTGAAACGATATACATTTTTCAACAATGAAACCTTTGTTATAAATACAAGGTAAAATGGATGTGATATTATAAAATTAGCAATATCTTCAAATAGAATTCTGGTGCACGGCTGGAAATTCGTTTACTTATAAATCAGCGTATTGTCTTATGTAGGAAGTAAAAAAAATTCGGTTTTGAAGTTGTTCGCCTTTGTAAAATATTTAAAATATAAAATACAGTGCAACGATATACTCTGTTTCAACAATGAAAGCTTTGTTATAATTAAGTGGTAAAGGATATGTGATATTATAAAATTTGCAATATCTTCGAATAGAATTCTGGTGCACGGCTGGAAATTCGTTTACTAATAAATCAGCACATTTTCTTATGTAGGAAGTAAAAAAAATCGGTTTTGATGTTGTTCGATTTTGTAAAAGATTTAAAATATAAAATGCAGTGAAACGATCTACTCTGTTATAACAATGAAACCCTTGTTATAAATACGATGTAAAGAAGATCTAATATTATAAAATTAGAAATATCTTCGAATAGAATTATGGTGCACGGCTGGAAATTGGTTTTCTTATAAATCAGTGCATTTTCTTATGTAGGAAATAAAAAAAAATCGATTTTGAAGTTGTTCGACTTTGTAAAATATTTAAAATATAAAATACAGTGAAACGATATACATTTTTCAACAATGAAACCTTTGTTATTAATACGAGGTAAACTTGATGTGATATTATAAAATTATAAAAATCTGCCAATAGAATTCTGGTGCACCGCTGGAAATTCGTTTATTTATAAATCAGCACTTTTACTTATATAGGAATTAAAAAAAATTCGGTTTTGAAGTTGTTCGACTTTGTAAAATATTTAAAATATAAAATGCAGTGAAACGATATACATTTTTCAACAATGAAACCTTTGTTATAAATACGAGGTAAACTTGATGTGATATTATAAAATTATAAAAATCTGCCAATAGAATTCTGGTACACGGCTGGAAATTCGTTTACTTATAAATAAGCACATTTTCTTATGTAGGAAATAAAAAAAAATTGGTTTTGAAGTTATTCGACTTTGTAAAATATTTAAAATATAAAACACAGTGAAACGATATACATTTTTCAACAATGAAACCTTTGTTATAAATACGAGGTAAAATGGATGTGATATTATAAAATTAGCAATATCTTCAAATAGAATTCTGGTGCACGGCTGGAAATTGGTTTTCTTATAAATCAGCACTTTTCCTTATATACGAATTAAAAAAAATTCGGTTTTGAAGTTGTTCGACTTTGTAAAATATTTAAAATATAAAATAGAGTAAAACGATATACATTTTACAACAAAGAAAACTTTGTTATTAATACGAGTCAAAGAAGATACGGCACTATAAAATTAGCAATATCTGCGAATAGAAATCTGTTGCACGGCTGGGATTTGGTTTTTTTATAAATCAGCACATTTTCGTATGTAGGAAGTAAAAAAACTCCAATTTTAAAGTTGTTCGACTTTGAAAAATATTTAAAATATAAAATACAATGAAACTAGCTACTCTGTTCCAAGAATGAAACCTTTGTTATAAATAAGATGAAAAGAAGATCTGATATTATAAAATTAGCAATATCTTCAAATAGAATTCTTATGCATGGCTGGAAATTGGTTTTTTTATAAATCAGCACTTTTCCTTATATAGGAAGAAAAAAAATTAGGTTTTGAAGTTGTTCGACTTTTTAAAATATTTAAAATATAAAAGGCAGTGAAACGATATACATTTTTCAACAATGAAACCTTTGTTATAAATACGAGGTAAAGTGGATTTGATATTATAAAATTAGCAATATCTTCGAATAGAATTATGGTGCACAGCTGGAAATTCGTTTACTTATAAATCAGCACGTTTTCTTATGTAGGAAGTAAAAAAATCGGTTTTGATGTTGTTCGACTTTGTAAAATATTTAAAATATAAAATACAGTGAAATGATCTACTCTGTTCTAACAATGAAAGCATTGTTTTAAATACGATGCAAAGAAGATCTGATATTATAAAAGTAGAAATATCTTCGAAAATAATTCTGGTGCATGGCTGAAAATTCGTTTACTTATAAATCAGCACGTTTTCTTATGTAGGAAGTAAAAAAAAAATCGCTTTTGAACTTTTTCGCCTTTCTAAAATATTTAAAACATAAAATACAGTGAAACGATATACTCTGTTTGAACAATGAAAGCTTTGTTATAATTAAGATGTAAAGGAGATGTTGATATTATAAAATTTGCAATATCTTCGAATAGAATTCTGGTGCACGGCTGGAAATTCGTTTACTTATAAATCAGCATATTTTCTTATGTAGAAAGTAAAAAAAAATTCGGTTTTGAAGTTGTTCGCCTTTGTAAAATATTTGAAATATAAAATACAGTGCAACGATATACTCTGTTTCAACAATGAAAGCTTTGTTATAATTAAGTGGTAAAGGAAATGTGATATTATAAAATTTGCAATATCTTCGAATAGAATTCTGGTGCACGGCAGGAAATTCGTTTACTTATAAATAAGCACATTTTCTTATGTAGGAAATAAAAAAAAATTTGGTTTTGAAGTTATTCGACTTTGTATAATATTTAAAATATAAAACACAGTGAAACGATATACATTTTTCAACAATGAAACCTTTATTATAAATACGAGGTAAAATGGATGTGATATTATAAAATTAGCAATATCTTCCAATAGAATTCTGGTGCACGGCTGGAAATTGGTTTTCTGATAAATCAGCACATTTTCTTATGTAGGAAGTAAAAAAAAATCGGTTTTGATGTTGTTCGATTTTGTAAAAGATTTAAAATATAAAATGCAGTGAAACGATCTACTCTGTTATAACAATGAAACCCTTGTTATAAATACGATGTAAAGAAGATCTAATATTATAAAATTAGAAATATCTTCGAATAGAATTATGGTGCACGGCTGGAAATTGGTTTTCTTATAAATCAGTGCATTTTCTTATGTAGGAAATAAAAAAAAATCGATTTTGAAGTTGTTCGACTTTGTAAATAATTTAAAATATAAAATACAGTGAAACGATATACATTTTTCAACAATGAAACCTTTGTTATTAATACGAGGTAAACTTGATGTGATATTATAAAATTATAAAAATCTGCCAATAGAATTCTGGTGCACCGCTGGAAATTCGTTTATTTATAAATCAGCACTTTTACTTATATAGGAATTAAAAAAAATTCGGTTTTGAAGTTGTTCGACTTTGTAAAATATTTAAAATATAAAATGCAGTGAAACGATATACATTTTTCAACAATGAAACCTTTGTTATAAATACGAGGTAAAGTGGATTTGATATTATAAAATTAGCAATATCTTCGAATAGATTTATGGTGCACAGCTGGAAATTCGTTTACTTACAAATCAGCACGTTTTCTTATGTAGGAAGTAAAAAAAATTCGGTTTTGAAGTTGTTCGCTTTTGTAAAATATTTAAAACATAAAATACATTGAAACGATCTATTCTGTTTCAACAATGAAATATTTGTTATAATTAAGAGGTAAAGGAGATGTGATATTATAAAATTTGCAATATCTTCGAATAGAATTCTGGTACACGACTGGAAATTTGTTTTCTTATAAATCAGCACATTTTCTTATGTAGGAAGTAAAAAAAAATAAGTTTTGAAGTTGTTCGACTTTGTAAAATATTTAAAATTAAAATACAGTCAAACGATATACATTTTTCAACAATGAAAGCATTGTTTTAAATACGATGTAAAGAAGATCTGATATTATAAAAGTAGAAATATCTTCGAAAATAATTCTGGTGCACGGCTGGAAATTCGTTTACTTATAAATCAGCACGTTTTCTTATGTAGGAAGTAAAAAAAATTCGCTTTTGAACTTTTTCGCCTTTCTGAAATATTTAAAACATAAAATACAGTAAACGATATACTCTGTTTGAACAACGAAAGCTTTGTTATAATTAAGAGGTAAAGGAGATGTTGATATTATAAAATTTGCAATATCTTCGAATAGAATTCTGGTGCACGGCTGGAAATTCGTTTACTTATAAATCAGCATATTTTCTTAGGTAGGAAGTAAAAAAAATTCGGTTTTGATGTTGTTCGACTTTGTATAATATTTAAAACATAAAATACATTGAAACGATCTACTCTGTTCTAACAATGAAACCTTTGTTATAAATACGATGTAAAGAAGATATGATATTATAAAATTAGAAATATTTTCGAATAGAATTATGGTGCACGGCGGGAAATTGGTTTTATTATAAATCAGCACATTTTCTTATGTAGGAAGGAAAAAAAAATTCTGTTTTGAAGTTGTTCGCCTTTGTGAAAAATTTAAAATATAAAATACATTGTAACGATATGCATTTTTCAACAATGAAACCTTTGTTATTAATACGAGTTAAAGAAAATCTGATATTATAAAAGTAGCAATACCTTCGAAAATAATTCTGGTGCCCGGCTGGGATTTGGTTTTATTATAAATCAGCACTTTTCCTTATACAGGAAGTAAAAAAATTAGGTTTTGAAGTTGTTCGACTTTGTAAAATATTTAAAATATAAAAGGCAGTGAAATGATATACATTTTTCAACAATGAAACCTTTGTTATAAATACGAGGTAAAGTGGATTTGATATTATAAAATTAGCAATATCTTCGAATAGAATTATGGTGCACAGCTGGAAATTCGTTTACTTATAAATCAGCACGTTTTCTTATGTAGGAAGTAAAAAAAATCGGTTTTGATGTTGTTCGAATTTGTAAAATATTTAAAATATAAAATACAGTGAAATGATCTACTCTGTTCTAACAATGAAAGCATTGTTTTAAATACGATGTAAAGAAGATATGATATTATAAAAGTAGAAATATCTTCGAAAATAATTCTGGTGCACGGCTGGAAATTCGTTTACTTATAAATCAGCACGTTTTCTTATGTAGGAAGTAAAAAAAAATCGCTTTTGAACTTTTTCGCCTTTCTAAAATATTTAAAACATAAAATACAGTGAAACGATATACTCTGTTTGAACAATGAAAGCTTTGTTATAATTAAGAGGTAAAGGAGATGTTGATATTATAAAATTTGCAATATCTTCGAATAGAATTCTGGTGCACGGCTGGAAATACGTTTACTTATAAATCAGCATATTTTCTTATGTAGGAAGTAAAAAAAATTCGGTTTTGAAGTTGTTCGCCTTTGTAAAATATTTGAAATATAAAATACAGTGCAACGATATACTCTGTTTCAACAATGAAAGCTTTGTTATAATTAAGTGGTAAAGGAGATGTGATATTATAAAATTTGCAATATCTTCGAATAGAATTCTCGTGCACGGCTGGAAATTCGTTTACTTATAAATAAGCACATTTTCTTATGTAGGAAATAAAAAAAATTTGGTTTTGAAGTTATTCGACTTTGTAAAATATTTAAAATATAAAACACAGTGAAACGATATACATTTTTCAACAATGAAACCTTTGTTATAAATACGAGGTAAAATGGATGTGATATTATAAAATTAGCAATATCTTCAAATAGAATTCTGGTGCACTTCTGGAAATTGGTTTTCTTATAAATCAGCACTTTTCCTTATATAGGAATTAAAAAAAATTCGGTTTTGAAGTTGTTCGACTTTGTAAAATATTTAAAATATAAAATAGAGTAAAACGATATACATTTTTCAACAAAGAAAACTTTGTTATTAATACGAGTCAAAGAAGATACGGCACTATAAAATTAGCAATATCTGCGAATAGAAATCTGTTGCACGGCTGGGATTTGGTTTTTTTATAAATCAGCACATTTTCGTATGTAGGAAGTAAAAAAACTCCAATTTTAAAGTTGTTCGACTTTGAAAAATATTTAAAATATAAAATACAATGAAACTAGCTACTCTGTTCCAAGAATGAAACCTTTGTTATAAATAAGATGAAAAGAAGATCTGATATTATAAAATTAGCAATATCTTCAAATAGAATTCTTATGCACGGCTGGAAATTGGTTTTTTTATAAATCAGCACTTTTCCTTATATAGGAAGTAAAAAAATTAGGTTTTGAAGTTGTTCGACTTTTTAAAATATTTAAAATATAAAAAGCAGTGAAACGATATACATTTTTCAACAATGAAACCTTTGTTATAAATACGAGGTAAAGTGGATTTGATATTATAAAATTAGCAATATCTTCGAATAGAATTATGGTGCACAGCTGGAAATTCGTTTACTTATAAATCAGCACGTTTTCTTATGTAGGAAGTAAAAAAATCGGTTTTGATGTTGTTCGACTTTGTAAAATATTTAAAATATAAAATACAGTGAAATGATCTACTCTGTTCTAACAATGAAAGCATTGTTTTAAATACGATGCAAAGAAGATCTGATATTATAAAAGTAGAAATATCTTCGAAAATAATTCTGGTGCATGGCTGAAAATTCGTTTACTTATAAATCAGCACGTTTTCTTATGTAGGAAGTAAAAAAAAAATCGCTTTTGAACTTTTTCGCCTTTCTAAAATATTTAAAACATAAAATACAGTGAAACGATATACTCTGTTTGAACAATGAAAGCTTTGTTATAATTAAGAGGTAAAGGAGATGTTGATATTATAAAATTTGCAATATCTTCGAATAGAATTCTGGTGCACGGCTGGAAATTCGTTTACTTATAAATCAGCATATTTTCTTATGTAGAAAGTAAAAAAAAATCGGTTTTGAAGTTGTTCGCCTTTGTAAAATATTTGAAATATAAAATACAGTGCAACGATATACTCTGTTTCAACAATGAAAGATTTGTTATAATTAAGTGGTAAAGGAAATGTGATATTATAAAATTTGCAATATCTTCGAATAGAATTCTGGTGCACGGCAGGAAATTCGTTTACTTATAAATAAGCACATTTTCTTATGTAGGAAATAAAACAAAATTTGGTTTTGAAGTTATTCGACTTTGTAAAATATTTAAAATATAAAACACAGTGAAGCGATATACATTTTTCAACAATGAAACCTTTATTATAAATACGAGGTAAAATGGATGTGATATTATAAAATTAGCAATATCTTCAAATAGAATTCTGGTGCACGGCTGGAAATTGGTTTTCTTATAAATCAGCACGTTTTCTTATTTAGGAAGTAAAAAAAATTCGGTTTTGACGTTGTTCGCTTTTGTAAAATATTTAAAATGTAAAATACAGTGAAACGATATACATTTTTCAACAATGAAACCTTTGTTATAAATACGAGGTAAAATGGATGTGATAATATAAAATTAGCAATATCTTCGAATAGAATTCTGGTACTCAGCTGGAAGTTGGTTTTCTTATAAATCAGCATATTTTCTTGTGTAGGAAATAAAAAAAATTTGGTTTTGAAGTTATTCGACTTTGTAAAATATTTAAAATATAAAACACAGTGAAACAATATACATTTTTCAACAATGAAACCTTTGTTATAAATACGAGGTAAAGTTGATGTGATATTATAAAATTATAAAAATCTGCCAATAGAATTCTGGTGCACGGCTGGAAATTGGTTTTCTTATAAATCAGCACATTTTCTTATGTAGGAAGGAAAAAAAATTCTGTTTTGAAGTTGTTCGCCTTTGTGAAAAATTTAAAATATAAAATACAGAGAAACGATATGCATTTTTCAACAATGAAACCTTTGTTATTAATACGAGTTTAAGAAGATCTGATATTATAAAATTAGCAATATCTTCGAATAGAATTCTGGTACACGGCTGGAAATTTGATTTCTTATAAATAAGCACATTTTCTTATGTAGGAAATAAAAAAAATTCTGTTTTGAATTTGTTCGCTTTTGTAAAATATTTAAAATATAAAATACAGTGAAACGATATACATTTTTCAACAATGAAACCTTTGTTATAAATACGAGGTAAAATGGATGTGATAATATAAAATTAGCAATATCTTCGAATAGAATTCTGGTGCACAGCTGGAAGTTGGTTTTCTTGTAAATCAGCACATTTTCTTATATAGGAAGTAAAAAAAATTCGGTTTTGATGTTGTTCGACTTTGTAAAATATTTAAAACATTAAATACATTGAAACGATCTACTCTGTTCTAACAATGAAACCTTTGTTATAAATACGATGTAAAGAAGATATGATATTATAAAATTAGAAATATTTTCGAATAGAATTATGGTGCACGACGGGAAATTGGTTTTATTATAAATCAGCACATTTTCTTATGTAGGAAGGAAAAAAAAATTCTGTTTTGAAGTTGTTCGCCTTTGTGAAAAATTTAAAATATAAAATACATTGAAACGATATGCATTTTTCAACAATGAAACCTTTGTTATTAATACGAGTTAAAGAAGATCTGATATTATAAAAGTAGCAATACCTTCGAAAATAATTCTGGTGCCCGGTTGGGATTTGGTTTTATTATAAATCAGCACTTTTCCTTATACAGGAAGTAAAAAAATTAGGTTTTGAAGTTGTTCGACTTTGTAAAATATTTAAAATATAAAAGGCAGTGAAATGATATACATTTTTCAACAATGAAACCTTTGTTATAAATACGAGGTAAAGTGGATTTGATATTATAAAATTAGCAATATCTTCGAATAGATTTATGGTGCACAGCTGGAAATTCGTTTACTTACAAATCAGCACGTTTTCTTATGTAGGAAGTAAAAAAAATATCGGTTTTGAAGTTGTTCGCGTTTGTAAAATATTTAAAACATAAAATACATTGAAACGATCTATTCTGTTTCAACAATGAAATATTTGTTATAATTAAGAGGTAAAGGAGATGTGATATTATAAAATTTGCAATATCTTCGAATAGAATTCTGGTACACGGCTGGAAATTTGTTTTCTTATAAATCAGCACATTTTCTTATGTAGGAAGTAAAAAAAAATAAGTTTTGAAGTTGTTCGACTTTGTAAAATATTTAAAATTAAAATACAGTCAAACGATATACATTTTTCAACAATGAAAGCATTGTTTTAAATACGATGTAAAGAAGATCTGATATTATAAAAGTAGAAATATCTTCGAAAATAATTCTGGTGCACGGCTGGAAATTCGTTTACTTATAAATCAGCACGTTTTCTTATGTAGGAAGTAAAAAAAATTCGCTTTTGAACTTTTTCGCCTTTCTGAAATATTTAAAACATAAAATACAGTGAAACGATATACTCTGTTTGAACAATGAAAGCTTTGTTATAATTAAGAGGTAAAGGAGATGTTGATATTATAAAATTTGCAATATCTTCGAATAGAATTCTGGTGCACGGCTGGAAATTCGTTTACTTATAAATCAGCATATTTTCTTATGTAGGAAATAAAAAAAATTTGGTTTTGAAGTTATTCGACTTTGTAAAATATTTAAAATATAAAACACAGTGAAACGATATACATTTTTCAACAATGAAACCTTTGTTATAAATACGAGGTAAAATGGATGTGATATTATAAAATTAGCAATATCTTCAAATAGAATTCTGGTGCACGGCTGGAAATTGGTTTTCTTATAAATCAGCACTTTTCCTTATATACGAATTAAAAAAAATTCGGTTTTGAAGTTGTTCGACTTTGTAAAATATTTAAAATATAAAATAGAGTAAAACGATATACATTTTACAACAAAGAAAACTTTGTTATTAATACGAGTCAAAGAAGATACGGCACTATAAAATTAGCAATATCTGCGAATAGAAATCTGTTGCACGGCTGGGATTTGGTTTTTTTATAAATCAGCACATTTTCGTATGTAGGAAGTAAAAAAACTCCAATTTTAAAGTTGTTCGACTTTGAAAAATATTTAAAATATAAAATACAATGAAACTAGCTACTCTGTTCCAAGAATGAAACCTTTGTTATAAATAAGATGAAAAGAAGATCTGATATTATAAAATTAGCAATATCTTCAAATAGAATTCTTATGCACGGCTGGAAATTGGTTTTTTTATAAATCAGCACTTTTCCTTATATAGGAAGAAAAAAAATTAGGTTTTGAAGTTGTTCGACTTTTTAAAATATTTAAAATATAAAAGGCAGTGAAACGATATACATTTTTCAACAATGAAACCTTTGTTATAAATACGAGGTAAAGTGGATTTGATATTATAAAATTAGCAATATCTTCGAATAGAATTATGGTGCACAGCTGGAAATTCGTTTACTTATAAATCAGCACGTTTTCTTATGTAGGAAGTAAAAAAATCGGTTTTGATGTTGTTCGACTTTGTAAAATATTTAAAATATAAAATACAGTGAAATGATCTACTCTGTTCTAACAATGAAAGCATTGTTTTAAATACGATGCAAAGAAGATCTGATATTATAAAAGTAGAAATATCTTCGAAAATAATTCTGGTGCATGGCTGAAAATTCGTTTACTTATAAATCAGCACGTTTTCTTATGTAGGAAGTAAAAAAAAAATCGCTTTTGAACTTTTTCGCCTTTCTAAAATATTTAAAACATAAAATACAGTGAAACGATATACTCTGTTTGAACAATGAAAGCTTTGTTATAATTAAGATGTAAAGGAGATGTTGATATTATAAAATTTGCAATATCTTCGAATAGAATTCTGGTGCACGGCTGGAAATTCGTTTACTTATAAATCAGCATATTTTCTTATGTAGAAAGTAAAAAAAAATTCGGTTTTGAAGTTGTTCGCCTTTGTAAAATATTTGAAATATAAAATACAGTGCAACGATATACTCTGTTATAACAATGAAACCCTTGTTATAAATACGATGTAAAGAAGATCTAATATTATAAAATTAGAAATATCTTCGAATAGAATTATGGTGCACGGCTGGAAATTGGTTTTCTTATAAATCAGTGCATTTTCTTATGTAGGAAATAAAAAAAAATCGATTTTGAAGTTGTTCGACTTTGTAAATAATTTAAAATATAAAATACAGTGAAACGATATACATTTTTCAACAATGAAACCTTTATTATAAATACGAGGTAAAATGGATGTGATATTATAAAATTAGCAATATCTTCCAATAGAATTCTGGTGCACGGCTGGAAATTGGTTTTCTGATAAATCAGCACATTTTCTTATGTAGGAAGTAAAAAAAAATCGGTTTTGATGTTGTTCGATTTTGTAAAAGATTTAAAATATAAAATGCAGTGAAACGATCTACTCTGTTATAACAATGAAACCCTTGTTATAAATACGATGTAAAGAAGATCTAATATTATAAAATTAGAAATATCTTCGAATAGAATTATGGTGCACGGCTGGAAATTGGTTTTCTTATAAATCAGTGCATTTTCTTATGTAGGAAATAAAAAAAAATCGATTTTGAAGTTGTTCGACTTTGTAAATAATTTAAAATATAAAATACAGTGAAACGATATACATTTTTCAACAATGAAACCTTTGTTATTAATACGAGGTAAACTTGATGTGATATTATAAAATTATAAAAATCTGCCAATAGAATTCTGGTGCACCGCTGGAAATTCGTTTATTTATAAATCAGCACTTTTACTTATATAGGAATTAAAAAAAATTCGGTTTTGAAGTTGTTCGACTTTGTAAAATATTTAAAATATAAAATGCAGTGAAACGATATACATTTTTCAACAATGAAACCTTTGTTATAAATACGAGGTAAAGTGGATTTGATATTATAAAATTAGCAATATCTTCGAATAGATTTATGGTGCACAGCTGGAAATTCGTTTACTTACAAATCAGCACGTTTTCTTATGTAGGAAGTAAAAAAAATTCGGTTTTGAAGTTGTTCGCTTTTGTAAAATATTTAAAACATAAAATACATTGAAACGATCTATTCTGTTTCAACAATGAAATATTTGTTATAATTAAGAGGTAAAGGAGATGTGATATTATAAAATTTGCAATATCTTCGAATAGAATTCTGGTACACGACTGGAAATTTGTTTTCTTATAAATCAGCACATTTTCTTATGTAGGAAGTAAAAAAAAATAAGTTTTGAAGTTGTTCGACTTTGTAAAATATTTAAAATTAAAATACAGTCAAACGATATACATTTTTCAACAATGAAAGCATTGTTTTAAATACGATGTAAAGAAGATCTGATATTATAAAAGTAGAAATATCTTCGAAAATAATTCTGGTGCACGGCTGGAAATTCGTTTACTTATAAATCAGCACGTTTTCTTATGTAGGAAGTAAAAAAAATTCGCTTTTGAACTTTTTCGCCTTTCTGAAATATTTAAAACATAAAATACAGTAAACGATATACTCTGTTTGAACAACGAAAGCTTTGTTATAATTAAGAGGTAAAGGAGATGTTGATATTATAAAATTTGCAATATCTTCGAATAGAATTCTGGTGCACGGCTGGAAATTCGTTTACTTATAAATCAGCATATTTTCTTAGGTAGGAAGTAAAAAAAATTCGGTTTTGATGTTGTTCGACTTTGTATAATATTTAAAACATAAAATACATTGAAACGATCTACTCTGTTCTAACAATGAAACCTTTGTTATAAATACGATGTAAAGAAGATATGATATTATAAAATTAGAAATATTTTCGAATAGAATTATGGTGCACGGCGGGAAATTGGTTTTATTATAAATCAGCACATTTTCTTATGTAGGAAGGAAAAAAAAATTCTGTTTTGAAGTTGTTCGCCTTTGTGAAAAATTTAAAATATAAAATACATTGTAACGATATGCATTTTTCAACAATGAAACCTTTGTTATTAATACGAGTTAAAGAAGATCTGATATTATAAAAGTAGCAATACCTTCGAAAATAATTCTGGTGCCCGGCTGGGATTTGGTTTTATTATAAATCAGCACTTTTCCTTATACAGGAAGTAAAAAAATTAGGTTTTGAAGTTGTTCGACTTTGTAAAATATTTAAAATATAAAAGGCAGTGAAATGATATACATTTTTCAACAATGAAACCTTTGTTATAAATACGAGGTAAAGTGGATTTGATATTATAAAATTAGCAATATCTTCGAATAGAATTATGGTGCACAGCTGGAAATTCGTTTACTTATAAATCAGCACGTTTTCTTATGTAGGAAGTAAAAAAAATCGGTTTTGATGTTGTTCGAATTTGTAAAATATTTAAAATATAAAATACAGTGAAATGATCTACTCTGTTCTAACAATGAAAGCATTGTTTTAAATACGATGTAAAGAAGATATGATATTATAAAAGTAGAAATATCTTCGAAAATAATTCTGGTGCACGGCTGGAAATTCGTTTACTTATAAATCAGCACGTTTTCTTATGTAGGAAGTAAAAAAAAATCGCTTTTGAACTTTTTCGCCTTTCTAAAATATTTAAAACATAAAATACAGTGAAACGATATACTCTGTTTGAACAATGAAAGCTTTGTTATAATTAAGAGGTAAAGGAGATGTTGATATTATAAAATTTGCAATATCTTCGAATAGAATTCTGGTGCACGGCTGGAAATACGTTTACTTATAAATCAGCATATTTTCTTATGTAGGAAGTAAAAAAAATTCGGTTTTGAAGTTGTTCGCCTTTGTAAAATATTTGAAATATAAAATACAGTGCAACGATATACTCTGTTTCAACAATGAAAGCTTTGTTATAATTAAGTGGTAAAGGAGATGTGATATTATAAAATTTGCAATATCTTCGAATAGAATTCTGGTGCACGGCTGGAAATTCGTTTACTTATAAATAAGCACATTTTCTTATGTAGGAAATAAAAAAAATTTGGTTTTGAAGTTATTCGACTTTGTAAAATATTTAAAATATAAAACACAGTGAAACGATATACATTTTTCAACAATGAAACCTTTGTTATAAATACGAGGTAAAATGGATGTGATATTATAAAATTAGCAATATCTTCAAATAGAATTCTGGTGCACTTCTGGAAATTGGTTTTCTTATAAATCAGCACTTTTCCTTATATAGGAATTAAAAAAAATTCGGTTTTGAAGTTGTTCGACTTTGTAAAATATTTAAAATATAAAATAGAGTAAAACGATATACATTTTTCAACAAAGAAAACTTTGTTATTAATACGAGTCAAAGAAGATACGGCACTATAAAATTAGCAATATCTGCGAATAGAAATCTGTTGCACGGCTGGGATTTGGTTTTTTTATAAATCAGCACATTTTCGTATGTAGGAAGTAAAAAAACTCCAATTTTAAAGTTGTTCGACTTTGAAAAATATTTAAAATATAAAATACAATGAAACTAGCTACTCTGTTCCAAGAATGAAACCTTTGTTATAAATAAGATGAAAAGAAGATCTGATATTATAAAATTAGCAATATCTTCAAATAGAATTCTTATGCACGGCTGGAAATTGGTTTTTTTATAAATCAGCACTTTTCCTTATATAGGAAGTAAAAAAATTAGGTTTTGAAGTTGTTCGACTTTTTAAAATATTTAAATTATAAAAGGCAGTGAAACGATATACATTTTTCAACAATGAAACCTTTGTTATAAATACGAGTTAAAGTGGATTTGATATTATAAAATTAGCAATATCTTCGAATAGAATTATGGTGCACAGCTGGAAATTCGTTTACTTATAAATCAGCACGTTTTCTTATGTAGGAAGTAAAAAAATCGGTTTTGATGTTGTTCGACTTTGTAAAATACTTAAAATATAAAATACAGTGAAATGATCTACTCTGTTCTAACAATGAAAGCATTGTTTTAAATACGATGCAAAGAAGATCTGATATTATAAAAGTAGAAATATCTTCGAAAATAATTCTGGTGCATGGCTGAAAATTCGTTTACTTATAAATCAGCACGTTTTCTTATGTAGGAAGTAAAAAAAAAATCGCTTTTGAACTTTTTCGCCTTTCTAAAATATTTAAAACATAAAATACAGTGAAACGATATACTCTGTTTGAACAATGAAAGCTTTGTTATAATTAAGAGGTAAAGGAGATGTTGATATTATAAAATTTGCAATATCTTCGAATAGAATTCTGGTGCACGGCTGGAAATTCGTTTACTTATAAATCAGCATATTTTCTTATGTAGAAAGTAAAAAAAATTCGGTTTTGAAGTTGTTCGCCTTTGTAAAATATTTGAAATATAAAATACAGTGCAACGATATACTCTGTTTCAACAATGAAAGCTTTGTTATAATTAAGTGGTAAAGGAAATGTGATATTATAAAATTTGCAATATCTTCGAATAGAATTCTGGTGCACGGCAGGAAATTCGTTTACTTATAAATAAGCACATTTTCTTATGTAGGAAATAAAACAAAATTTGGTTTTGAAGTTATTCGACTTTGTAAAATATTTAAAATATAAAACACAGTGAAGCGATATACATTTTTCAACAATGAAACCTTTATTATAAATACGAGGTAAAATGGATGTGATATTATAAAATTAGCAATATCTTCAAATAGAATTCTGGTGCACGGCTGGAAATTGGTTTTCTTATAAATCAGCACGTTTTCTTATTTAGGAAGTAAAAAAAATTCGGTTTTGACGTTGTTCGCTTTTGTAAAATATTTAAAATGTAAAATACAGTGAAACGATATACATTTTTCAACAATGAAACCTTTGTTATAAATACGAGGTAAAATGGATGTGATAATATAAAATTAGCAATATCTTCGAATAGAATTCTGGTACTCAGCTGGAAGTTGGTTTTCTTATAAATCAGCATATTTTCTTGTGTAGGAAATAAAAAAAATTTGGTTTTGAAGTTATTCGACTTTGTAAAATATTTAAAATATAAAACACAGTGAAACAATATACATTTTTCAACAATGAAACCTTTGTTATAAATACGAGGTAAAGTTGATGTGATATTATAAAATTATAAAAATCTGCCAATAGAATTCTGGTGCACGGCTGGAAATTGGTTTTCTTATAAATCAGCACATTTTCTTATGTAGGAAGGAAAAAAAATTCTGTTTTGAAGTTGTTCGCCTTTGTGAAAAATTTAAAATATAAAATACAGAGAAACGATATGCATTTTTCAACAATGAAACCTTTGTTATTAATACGAGTTTAAGAAGATCTGATATTATAAAATTAGCAATATCTTCGAATAGAATTCTGGTACACGGCTGGAAATTTGATTTCTTATAAATAAGCACATTTTCTTATGTAGGAAATAAAAAAAATTCTGTTTTGAATTTTTTCGCTTTTGTAAAATATTTAAAATATAAAATACAGTGAAACGATATACATTTTTCAACAATGAAACCTTTGTTATAAATACGAGGTAAAATGGATGTGATAATATAAAATTAGCAATATCTTCGAATAGAATTCTGGTGCACAGCTGGAAGTTGGTTTTCTTGTAAATCAGCACATTTTCTTATATAGGAAGTAAAAAAAATTCGGTTTTGATGTTGTTCGACTTTGTAAAATATTTAAAACATTAAATACATTGAAACGATCTACTCTGTTCTAACAATGAAACCTTTGTTATAAATACGATGTAAAGAAGATATGATATTATAAAATTAGAAATATTTTCGAATAGAATTATGGTGCACGACGGGAAATTGGTTTTATTATAAATCAGCACATTTTCTTATGTAGGAAGGAAAAAAAAATTCTGTTTTGAAGTTGTTCGCCTTTGTGAAAAATTTAAAATATAAAATACATTGAAACGATATGCATTTTTCAACAATGAAACCTTTGTTATTAATACGAGTTAAAGAAGATCTGATATTATAAAAGTAGCAATACCTTCGAAAATAATTCTGGTGCCCGGTTGGGATTTGGTTTTATTATAAATCAGCACTTTTCCTTATACAGGAAGTAAAAAAATTAGGTTTTGAAGTTGTTCGACTTTGTAAAATATTTAAAATATAAAAGGCAGTGAAATGATATACATTTTTCAACAATGAAACCTTTGTTATAAATACGAGGTAAAGTGGATTTGATATTATAAAATTAGCAATATCTTCGAATAGATTTATGGTGCACAGCTGGAAATTCGTTTACTTACAAATCAGCACGTTTTCTTATGTAGGAAGTAAAAAAAATATCGGTTTTGAAGTTGTTCGCGTTTGTAAAATATTTAAAACATAAAATACATTGAAACGATCTATTCTGTTTCAACAATGAAATATTTGTTATAATTAAGAGGTAAAGGAGATGTGATATTATAAAATTTGCAATATCTTCGAATAGAATTCTGGTACACGGCTGGAAATTTGTTTTCTTATAAATCAGCAAATTTTCTTATGTAGGAAGTAAAAAAAAATAAGTTTTGAAGTTGTTCGACTTTGTAAAATATTTAAAATTAAAATACAGTCAAACGATATACATTTTTCAACAATGAAAGCATTGTTTTAAATACGATGTAAAGAAGATCTGATATTATAAAAGTAGAAATATCTTCGAAAATAATTCTGGTGCACGGCTGGAAATTCGTTTACTTATAAATCAGCACGTTTTCTTATGTAGGAAGTAAAAAAAATTCGCTTTTGAACTTTTTCGCCTTTCTGAAATATTTAAAACATAAAATACAGTGAAACGATATACTCTGTTTGAACAATGAAAGCTTTGTTATAATTAAGAGGTAAAGGAGATGTTGATATTATAAAATTTGCAATATCTTCGAATAGAATTCTGGTGCACGGCTGGAAATTCGTTTACTTATAAATCAGCATATTTTCTTATGTAGGAAGTAAAAAAAATTCGGTTTTGATGTTGTTCGACTTTGTAAAATATTTAAAATATAAAATACATTGAAACGATATGCATTTTTCAACAATGAAACCTTCGTAAAATATATTTTACTGTGCTGATTTATAAGTAAACGTATTTCCAGCCGTGCACCAGAATTCTATTGGCAGATTTTTATAATTTTATAATATCACATCAATTTTACCTCGTATTTATAACACAGGTTTCATTGTTAAAAAATGTATATCGTTTCACTGTGTTTTATATTTTAAATATTTTACAAAGTCGAACAACTTCAAAACCAAATTTTTTTTATTTCCTACATAAGAAAATGTGCTTATTTATAAGAAAGCAAATTTCCAGCCGTGTACCAGAATTCTATTCGAAGATATTGCTAATTTTATAATATCAGATATTCTTTAACTCGTACTAATAACAAAGGTTTCATTGTTGAAAAATGCATATCGTTTCTCTTTATTTCATATTTTAAATTTTTCACAAAGGCGAACAACTTCAAAACAGAATTTTTTTACTTCCTACATAAGAAAATGTGCTGATTTATAAGAAAACCAATTTCCCGCCGTGCACCATAAGTCTATTCGAAAATATTTCTAATTTTATAATATCAGATCTTCTTTACATCGTATTTATAACAAAGGTTTCATTGTTAGAACAGAGTAGATCGTTTCAATGTATTTTATGTTTTAAATATTTTACAAAGTCGAACAACATCAAAACCGAATTTTTTTTACTTCCTATATAAGAAAATGTGCTGATTTATAAGAAAACCAATTTCCAGCCGTGCACCAGAATTCTATTTGAAGATATTGCTAATTTTATAATATCACATCCATTTTACCTCGTATTTATAACAAAGGTTTCATTGTTGAAAAATGTATATCGTTTCATTGTGTTTTATATTTTAAATATTTTACAAAGTCGAATAACTTCAAAACCAAATTTTTTTTATTTCCTACATAAGAAAATGTGCTTATTTATAAGTAAAGGAATTTCCAGCCGTGCACCAGAATTCTATTCGAAGATATTGCAAATTTTATAATATCACATCTCCTTTACCACTTAATTATAACAAAGCTTTCATTGTTGAAACAGAGTATATCGTTGCACTGTATTTTATATTTCAAATATTTTACAAAGGCGAACAACTTCAAAACCGATTTTTTTTTACTTCCTACATAAGAAAATATGCTGATTTATAAGTAAACGTATTTCCAGCCGTGCACCAGAATTCTATTCGAAGATATTGCAAATTTTATAATATCAACATCTCCTTTACCTCTTAATTATAACAAAGCTTTCATTGTTCAAACAGAGTATATCGTTTCACTGTATTTTATGTTTTAAATATTTTAGAAAGGCGAAAAAGTTCAAAAGCGAATTTTTTTTACTTCCTACATAAGAAAACGTGCTGATTTATAAGTAAACGAATTTCCAGCCGTGCACCAGAATTATTTTCGAAGATATTTCTACTTTTATAATATCAGATCTTCTTTACATCGTATTTAAAACAATGCTTTCATTGTTAGAACAGAGTAGATCATTTCACAGTATTTTATATTTTAAATATTTTACAAATTCGAACAACATCAAAACCGATTTTTTTTACTTCCTACATAAGAAAACGTGCTGATTTATAAGTAAACGAATTTCCAGCTGTGCACCATAATTCTATTCGAAGATATTGCTAATTTTATAATATCAAATCCACTTTACCTCGTATTTATAACAAAGGTTTCATTGTTGAAAAATGTATATCATTTCACTGCCTTTTATATTTTAAATATTTTACAAAGTCGAACAACTTCAAAACCTAATTTTTTTACTTCCTGTATAAGGAAAAGTGCTGATTTATAATAAAACCAAATCCCAGCCGGGCACCAGAATTATTTTCGAAGGTATTGCTACTTTTATAATATCAGATCTTCTCTAACTCGTATTAATAACAAAGGTTTCATTGTTGAAAAATGCATATCGTTTCAATGTATTTTATATTTTAAATTTTTCACAAAGGCGAACAACTTCAAAACAGAATTTTTTTTTCCTTCCTACATAAGAAAATGTGCTGATTTATAATAAAACCAATTTCCCGTCGTGCACCATAATTCTATTCGAAAATATTTCTAATTTTATAATATCATATCTTCTTTACATCGTATTTATAACAAAGGTTTCATTGTTAGAACAGAGTAGATCGTTTCAATGTATTTTATGTTTTAAATATTTTACAAAGTCGAACAACATCAAAACCGAATTTTTTTTACTTCCTATATAAGAAAATGTGCTGATTTATAAGTAAACGAATTTCCAGCTGTGCACCAGAATTCTATTCGAAGATATTGCTAATTTTATATTATCACATCCATTTTACCTCGTATTTATATCAAAGGTTTCATTGTTGAAAAATGTATATCGTTTCACTGTATTTTATATTTTAAATATTTTACAAAAGCGAACAAATTCAAAACAGAATTTTTTTTATTTCCTACATAAGAAAATGTGCTTATTTATAAGAAATCAAATTTCCAACCGTGTACCAGAATTCTATTCGAAGATATTGCTAATTTTATAATATCAGATCTTCTTAAACTCGTATTAATAACAAAGGTTTCATTGTTGAAAAATGCATATCGTTTCTCTGTATTTTATATTTTAAATTTTTCACAAAGGCGAACAACTTCAAAACAGAATTTTTTTTCCTTCCTACATAAGAAAATGTGCTGATTTATAAGAAAACCAATTTCCAGCCGTGCACCAGAATTCTATTGGCAGATTTTTATAATTTTATAATATCACATCAACTTTACCTCGTATTTATAACAAAGGTTTCATTGTTGAAAAATGTATATTGTTTCACTGTGTTTTATATTTTAAATATTTTACAAAGTCGAATAACTTCAAAACCAAATTTTTTTTATTTCCTACACAAGAAAATATGCTGATTTATAAGAAAACCAACTTCCAGCTGAGTACCAGAATTCTATTCGAAGATAATGCTAATTTTATATTATCACATCCATTTTACCTCGTATTTATAACAAAGGTTTCATTGTTGAAAAATGTATATCGTTTCACTGTATTTTACATTTTAAATATTTTACAAAAGCGAACAACGTCAAAACCGAATTTTTTTTACTTCCTAAATAAGAAAACGTGCTGATTTATAAGAAAACCAATTTCCAGCCGTGCACCAGAATTCTATTTGAAGATATTGCTAATTTTATAATATCACATCCATTTTACCTCGTATTTATAATAAAGGTTTCATTGTTGAAAAATGTATATCGTTTCACTGTGTTTTATATTTTAAATATTTTACAAAGTCGAATAACTTCAAAACCAAATTTTTTTTTATTTCCTACATAAGAAAATGTGCTTATTTATAAGTAAACGAATTTCCTGCCGTGCACCAGAATTCTATTCGAAGATATTGCAAATTTTATAATATCACATTTCCTTTACCACTTAATTATAACAAAGCTTTCATTGTTGAAACAGAGTATATCGTTGCACTGTATTTTATATTTCAAATATTTTACAAAGGCGAACAACTTCAAAACCGAATTTTTTTACTTTCTACATAAGAAAATATGCTGATTTATAAGTAAACGAATTTCCAGCCGTGCACCAGAATTCTATTCGAAGATATTGCAAATTTTATAATATCAACATCTCCTTTACCTCTTAATTATAACAAAGCTTTCATTGTTCAAACAGAGTATATCGTTTCACTGTATTTTATGTTTTAAATATTTTAGAAAGGCGAAAAATTTCAAAAGCGATTTTTTTTTACTTCCTACATAAGAAAACGTGCTGATTTATAAGTAAACGAATTTTCAGCCATGCACCAGAATTATTTTCGAAGATATTTCTACTTTTATAATATCAGATCTTCTTTGCATCGTATTTAAAACAATGCTTTCATTGTTAGAACAGAGTAGATCATTTCACTGTATTTTATATTTTAAATATTTTACAAAGTCGAACAACATCAAAACCGATTTTTTTTACTTCCTACATAAGAAAACGTGCTGATTTATAAGTAAACGAATTTCCAGCTGTGCACCATAATTCTATTCGAAGATATTGCTAATTTTATAATATCAAATCCACTTTACCTCGTATTTATAACAAAGGTTTCATTGTTGAAAAATGTATATCGTTTCACTGCCTTTTATATTTTAAATATTTTAAAAAGTCGAACAACTTCAAAACCTAATTTTTTTACTTCCTATATAAGGAAAAGTGCTGATTTATAAAAAAACCAATTTCCAGCCGTGCATAAGAATTCTATTTGAAGATATTGCTAATTTTATAATATCAGATCTTCTTTTCATCTTATTTATAACAAAGGTTTCATTCTTGGAACAGAGTAGCTAGTTTCATTGTATTTTATATTTTAAATATTTTTCAAAGTCGAACAACTTTAAAATTGGAGTTTTTTTACTTCCTACATACGAAAATGTGCTGATTTATAAAAAAACCAAATCCCAGCCGTGCAACAGATTTCTATTCGCAGATATTGCTAATTTTATAGTGCCGTATCTTCTTTGACTCGTATTAATAACAAAGTTTTCTTTGTTGAAAAATGTATATCGTTTTACTCTATTTTATATTTTAAATATTTTACAAAGTCGAACAACTTCAAAACCGAATTTTTTTTAATTCCTATATAAGGAAAAGTGCTGATTTATAAGAAAACCAATTTCCAGCCGTGCACCAGAATTCTATTCGTTATATTTTACGAAGTAAAAAAAATCTGTTTTGAAGTTGTTCTCCTTTGTGAAAAATTTAAAACATGAAATACATTGAAACGATCTCCTCTGTTTCAACAATGAATGCTTTGTTATAATTAAGAGGTAAAATAGATGTGATATTATAAAATTTGCAATATCTTCGAATAGAATTCTGGTACACGGCTGGAAATTATTTTTCTTATAAATCAGCACATTTTCTTATGTAAGAAGTAAAAAAAATTCTGTTTTGAAGTTGTTCTCCTTTGTAAAATATTTAAAATATAAAATAGAGTAAAACGGTATACATTTTTCAACAATGAAACCTTTGTCATTAATACGAGTTAAAGAAGATACGACACTATAAAATTAGCAATATCTTCGAATAGAATTCTGGTGCACGGCTGGGATTTGGTTTTCGTATAAATCAGCACACTTTCTTATGTACGAAGTAAAAAAAATTCGTTTTTGAAGTTGTTTGACTTTGTAAAATATTTAAAATATAAAAAAAGGTGAAACGATCTACTCTGTTTCAACAATGAAAGCTTTGTTATAATTAAGAGGTAAAGGAGATGTGATATTATAAAATTAGAAATATTTTCGAATAGAATTATGGTGCACGGCTGGAAATTGGTTTTCTTATAAATCAGCACATTTTCTTATGTAGGAAGTAAAAAAAATTCTGTTTTGAATTTGTTCGCCTTTGTGAAAAATTTAAAATATAAAATACAGAGAAACGATATGCATTTTTCAACAATGAAACCTTTGTTATTAATACGAGTTAAAGAAGATACGACACTATAAAATTAGCAATATCTTCGAATAGAATTCTGGTGCACGGCTGGGATTTGGTTTTCGTATAAATCAGCACATTTTCTTATGTAGGAAGTAAAAAAAATTCGGTTTTGAAGTTGTTCGCTTTTGTAAAATATTTAAAATATAAAATACAGTGAAACGAAATGCATTTTTCTACAATGAAACCTTTGTTATTAATACGAATTAAAAAAGATCTGATATTATAAAAGTAGCAATATCTTCGAAAATAATTCTGGTGCTCGGCTGGAAATTCGTTTACTTATACATCAGCACATTTTCTTATGTACGAAGTCAAAAAAAATCGTTTTTGAAGTTGTTTGACTTTGTAAAATATTTAAAATATAAAACAAGGTGAAACGATCTACTCTGTTTCAACAATGAAAGCTTTGTTATAATTAAGAGGTAAAGGAGATGTGATATTATAAAATTAGAAATATTTCCGAATAGAATTATGGTGCACGGCTGGAAATTGGTTTTCTTATAAATCAGCACATTTTCTTATGTAGGAAGTAACAAAAAATAAGTTTTGAAGTTGTTCGCCTTTGTGAAAAATTTAAAATATAAAATACAGAGAAACGATATGCATTTTTCAACAATGAAACCTTTGTTATTAATACGAGTTTAAGAAGATCTGATATTATAAAATTAGCAATATGTTCAAATAGAATTCTGGTACACGGCTGGAAATTTGCTACATTTTCTTGTGTAGGAAATAAAAAAAATTTGGTTTTGAAGTTATTCGACTTCATTTAAAATATAAAACACAGTGAAACAATATACATTTTTCAACAATGAAAACTTTGTTATAAATACGAGGTAAAATGGATGTGATATTATAAAATTAGCAATACCTTCAAACAGAATTCTGGTGCACGGCTGGAAATTGGTTTTCTTATAAATCAGCACATTTTCCTATTTAGGAATTAAAAAAAAAAAAAATTCGGTTTTGAAGTTGTTCGCGTTTGTAAAATATTTAAAATATACAATACATTGAAACGATCTACTCTGTTTCAACAATGAAAGCTTTAATAATTAAGTAGTAAAGGGGATGTTGATATTATAAAATTTGCAATATCTTCGAATACAATTCTGGTGCACTGCTGGAAATTCGTTTACTTATAAATCAGCGTATTGTCTTATGTAGGAAGTAAAAAAAATTCGGTTTTGAAGTTGTTCGACTTTGTAAAATATTTAAAATATAAAATACAGTGCAACGATATACTCTGTTTCAACAATGAAAGCTTTGTTATAATTAAGTGGTAAAGGATATGTGATATTATAAAATTTGCAATATCTTCGAATAGAATTCTGGTGCACGGCTGGAAATTCGTTTACTAATAAATCAGCACATTTTCTTATGTAGGAAGTAAAAAAAAATCGGGTTTGATGTTGTTCGATTTTGTAAAAGATTTAAAATATAAAATGCAGTGAAACGATCTACTCTGTTATAACAATGAAACCCTTGTTATAAATACGATGTAAACAAGATCTAATATTATAAAATTAGAAATATCTTCGAATAGAATTATGGTGCACGGCTGGAAATTGGTTTTCTTAAGAAATCAGTGCATTTTCTTATGTAGGAAGTAAAAAAAATTTGATTTTGAAGTTGTTCGACTTTGTAAAATATTTAAAATATAAAATACAGTGAAACGATATACATTTTTCAACAATGAAACCTTTGTTATTAATACGAGGTAAACTTGATGTGATATTATAAAATTATAAAAATCTGCCAATAGAATTCTGGTGCACCGCTGGAAATTCGTTTATTTATAAATCAGCACTTTTACTTATATAGGAATTTAAAAAAATTCGGTTTTGAAGTTGTTCGACTTTGTAAAATATTTAAAATATAAAATGCAGTGAAACGATATACATTTTTCAACAATGAAACCTTTGTTATAAATACGAGGTAAAGTGGATTTGATATTATAAAATTAGCAATATCTTCGAATAGATTTATGGTGCACAGCTGGAAATTCGTTTACTTACAAATCAGCACGTTTTCTTATGTAGGAAGTAAAAAAAAAATCGGTTTTGAAGTTGTTCGCGTTTGTAAAATATTTAAAACATAAAATACATTGAAACGATCTATTCTGTTTCAACAATGAAAAATTTGTTATAATTAAGAGGTAAAGGAGATGTTGATATTATAAAATTTGCAATATCTTCGAATAGAATTCTGGTGCACGGCTGGAAATTCGTTTATTTATAAATCAGCACTTTTACTTATATAGGAATTAAAAAAAATAAGTTTTGAAGTTGTTCGACTTTGTAAAATATTTAAAATTAAAATACAGTCAAACGATATACATTTTTCAACAATGAAAGCATTGTTTTAAATACGATGTAAAGAAGATCTGATATTATAAAAGTAGAAATATCTTCGAAAATAATTCTGGTGCACGGCTGGAAATTCGTTTACTTATAAATCAGCACGTTTTCTTATGTAGGAAGTTAAAAAAATTCGCTTTTGAACTTTTTCGCCTTTCTGAAATATTTAAAACATAAAATACAGTGAAACGATATACTCTGTTTCAACAATGAAAGCTTTGTTATAATTAAGTGGTAAAGGAGATGTGATATTATAAAATTTGCAATATCTTCGAATAGAATTCTGGTGCACGGCTGGAAATTCGTTTACTTATAAATAAGCACATTTTCTTATGTAGGAAATAAAAAAAATTTGGTTTTGAAGTTATTCGACTTTGTAAAATATATAAAATATAAAACACAGTGAAACGATACACATTTTTCAACAATGAAACCTTTGTTATAAATACGAGGTAAAATGGATGTGATATTATAAAATTAGCAATATCTTCAAATAGAATTCTGGTGCACGGCTGGAAATTGGTTTTCTTATAAATCAGCACATTTTCTTATATAGGAAGTAAAAAAAATTCGGTTTTGATGTTGTTCGACTTTGTAAAATATTTAAAACATAAAATACATTGAAACGATCTACTCTGTTCTAACAATGAAACCTTTGTTATAAATACGATGTAAAGAAGATCTGATATTATAAAATTAGAAATATTTTCGAATAGACTTATGGTGCACGGCGGGAAATTGGTTTTCTTATAAATCAGCACATTTTCTTATGTAGGAAGTAAAAAAAAACACAGTGAAATGATCTACAGTGAAATGATCTACTCTGTTCTAACAATGAAAGCATTGTTTTAAATACGATGTAAAGAAGATCTGATATTATAAAAGTAGAAATATCTTCGAAAATAATTCTGGTGCACGGCTGGAAATTCGTTTACTTATAAATCAGCACGTTTTCTTATGTAGGAAGTAAAAAAAATTCGCTTGTGAACTTTTTCGCCTTTCTGAAATATTTAAAACATAAAATACAGTGAAACGATATACTCTGTTTGAACAATGAAAGCTTTGTTATAATTAAGAGGTAAAGGAGATGTTGATATTATAAAATTTGCAATATCTTCGAATAGAATTCTGGTGCACGGCTGGAAATTCGTTTACTTATAAATCAGCATATTTTCTTATGTAGGAAGTAAAAAAAATTCGGTTTTGATGTTGTTCGCCTTTGTAAAACATTTGAAATATAAAATACAGTGCAACGATATACTCTGTTTCAACAATGAAAGATTTGTTATAATTAAGTGGTAAAGGAGATGTGATATTATAAAATTTGCAATATCTTCGAATAGAATTCTGGTGCACGGCTGGAAGTTCGTTTACTTATAAATAAGCACATTTTCTTATGTAGGAAATAAAAAAAATTCGGTTTTGAAGTTGTTCGCTTTTGTAAAATATTTAAAATGTAAAATACAGTGAAACGAGATACGTTTTTCAACAATGAAACCTTTGTTAAAATACGAGGTAAAATGGATGTGATAATATTAAATTAGCAATATCTTCGAATAGAATTCTGGTGCACAGCTGGAAGTTGGTTTTCTTATAAATCAGCACATTTTCTTATATAGGAAGTAAAACAAATTCGGTTTTGATGTTGTTCGACTTTGTAAATATTTAAAACATAAAATACAGTGAAACGATCTACTCTGTTTCAACAATGAATTCTTTGTTATAAACAAGAGGTAAAGGAGATGTGATATTATAAAATTTGCAATTTCTGCCAATAGAATTCTGGTGTACGGCTGGAAATTCGTTTACTTATAAATCAGCACATTTTCTTATGTAGGAAGTAAAAAAAATTCGGTTTTGAAGTTGTTCGACTTTGTAAATATTTAAAACATAAAATACAGTGAAACGATCTACTCTGTTTCAACAATGAATTCTTTGTTCTAACAAGAGGTAAACGAGATGTGATATTATAAAATTTGCAATATCTTCAAATAGAATTCTGGTGCTTGGCCTGAAATTCGTTTACTTAAAAATCAGCAGTTTTCCTTACATAGGAAGTAAAAAAAAAATCGATTTTGAAGTTGTTCGCCATTGTAAAACATTTAAAACATAAAATACAGTGAAACGATCTACTCTGTTTCAACAATGAAATCTTTGTTATAAACAAGAGGTAAATGAGATGTGATATTATAAAATTTGCAATTTCTGCCAATGGAATTCTGGTGTACGGCTGGAAATTCGTTTACTTATAAATCAGCACATTTTCTTATGTAGGATGTAAAAAAAAATCGATTTTGAAGTTGTTCGACTTTGTGAAAAATTTAAAATATAAAACACAGTGAAACGATATACATTTTTCAACAATGAAAACTTTGTTATAAATACGAGGTAAAATGGATGTGATATTATAAAATTAGCAATATCTTCGAATAGAATTCTGGTGCAAGGCTGGAAATTGGTTTACTTATAAATCAGCACATTTTCTTATGTATGAAGTAAAAAAAATTCGGTTTTGAAGTTGTTCGCCTTTGGAAAACATTTAAAACATAAAATACAGTCAAACGATCTACTCTGTTTCAACAATGAAATCTTTGTTATAAACAAGAGGTAAAGGAGATGTGATATTATAAAATTTGCAATTTCTGCCAATAGAATTCTGGTGTACGGCTGGAATTCGTTTACTTATAAATCAGCACATTTTCTTATGTAGGATGTAAAAAAAAATTCGGTTTTGAAGTTGTTCGACTTTGTAAATATTTAAAACATAAAATACAGTGAAACGATCTACTCTGTTTCAACAATGAATTCTTTGTTCTAACAAGAGGTAAACGAGATGTGATATTATAAAATTTGCAATATCTTCAAATAGAATTCTGGTGCTTGGCCTGAAATTCGTTTACTTAAAAATCAGCAGTTTTCCTTATATAGGAAGTAAAAAAAATTCGGTTTTGAAGTTGTTCGCCATTGTAAAACATTTAAAACATAAAATACAGTGAAACGATCTACTCTGTTTCAACAATGAAATCTTTGTTATAAACAAGAGGTAAATGAGATGTGATATTATAAAATTTGCAATTTCTGCCAATGGAATTCTGGTGTACGGCTGGAAATTCTTTTACTTATAAATCAGCACATTTTCTTATGTATAAAGTAAAAAAAATTCGGTTTTGAAGTTGTTCGCCTTTGGAAAACATTTAAAACATAAAATACAGTGAAACGATCTACTCTGTTTCAACAATGAAATCTTTGTTATAAACAAGAGGTAAAGGAGATGTGATATTATAAAATTTGCAATTTCTGCCAATAGAATTCTGGTGTACGGCTGGAAATTCGTTTACTTATAAATCAGCACATTTTCTTATGTAGGAAGTAAAAAAAATTCGGTTTTGAAGTTGTTCGACTTTGTAAATATTTAAAACATAAAATACAGTGAAACGATCTACTCTGTTTCAACAATGATTTCTTTGTTCTAACAAGAGGTAAACGAGATGTGATATTATAAAATTTGCAATATCTTCAAATAGAATTCTTGTGCTTGGCCTGAAATTCGTTTACTTATAAATCAGCACATTTTCTTATGTATGAAATAAAATAAATTCCGTTTTGAAGTTGTTCGCCTTTGTAAAATATTTAAAACATAAAATACAGTGAAACGATCTACTCTGTTTCAACAATGAAATCTTTGTTATAAACAAGAGGTAAAGGAGATGTGATATTATAAAATTTGCAATTTCTGCCAATAGAATTCTGGTGTACGGCTGGAAATTCGTTTACTTATAAATCAGCACATTTTCTTATGTAGGATGTAAAAAAAAATTCGGTTTTGAAGTTGTACGACTTTGTAAATATTTAAAGTTACAATGTGACAACCACCAGTAACAAAAGTTACAATGTGACAACCACCAGTAACAAAAGTTACAATGTGACAACCACCAGTAATAAAAGTTACAATGTGACAACCACCAGTAACAAAAGTTACAATGTGACAACCACCAGTAACAAATGTTACAACGTGACAAAACCCACGATAGTGACATAATAACCAGTGAAACTCTCGAAAGAAGACCAAGATTCAAAATGGGAAAACCAGCTCTAGCACAAGCTAGAGGTAAAAATATATCAAGAAAGAGACAAAAAACCAATGAATCATAGACAAAAAACAACCCACAACAGGGGCGAGCCTATAAAAACGCCAAAAAGCCTTGACAGAGACAAATACAACAAGAAGGGAAATCAGCCCATAAAAGAGGCGATAAACACTACAGCGACAACCCACCATGAACGTGACAAGCCAACAGACATGGTAAATATGTAAATCTATGTACGCTAATGGCACCTGGTGCATGTAAAATCCGTCGTGGGTGCAAAGCCCTCCAAGTTACCTGTGAATAATACCTCTGGGGGTGCCTAGTCAGGTGAGGGTCTCGTCACCTGATCAAGGTTCTAAATTACGAGACCTATTAAATCTGTCAATTCAACAAAGTTAAACAGAAACCTTGAACCGGCAAACAAAGATAGCGGTAGCAAATCACAAGAGAGCAAGCACAGCAGCGATGTGAACAAATCAATAGTCAGGTGGATCACAGCCATGCTGTGATCAGGCGATTTCCGCCCCGCACCCAGGTACTAACCCGTTAAGCTAGGCATTCATGCCGGGCAGGTAGGGGCCTGGTTAGCGGTATAAAAAAAAAAAAAAACATAAAATACAGTGAAACGATCTACTCTGTTTCAACAATGAAATCTTTGTTATAAACAAGAGGTAAAGCAGATGTGATAATAAATTTGCAATATCTGCCAATAGAATTCTGGTGTATGGCTGGAAATTCGTTTACTTATAAATCAGCACAATTTCTTATGTAGGAAGTAAAAAAAAAAATCGGTTTTGATGTTGTTCGAAGTTGTAAAATATTTAAAATATAAAATACTGAGAAACGATCTACTCTATTCCAACAATGAAACCTTTGTTATAAATACGATATAAAGAATATCTGATATTATAAAATTTGCAATATCTTCGAATAGAATTCTGGTGCACGGCTGGAAATTCGTTTACTTATAAATCAGCACATTGTCTTATTTAGGAAGTAAAAAAAAATTCGGTTTTGAAGTTGTTCGCCTTTGTAAAACATTTAAAACATAAAATACAGTGAAACGATCTACTCTGTTTCAACAATGCAATCTTTGTTATAAACAAGAGGTAAACGAGATGTGATATTATAAAATTTGCAATATCTTCAAATAGAATTCTGGTGCTTGGCCTGAAATTCGTTTACATAAAAATCAGCACTTTTCCTTATATATGAAGTAAAAAAAATTCGGTTTTGAAGTTGTTCGCATTTGTAAAACATTTAAAACATAAAATACAGTGAAACGATCTACTCTGTTTCAACAATGAAATCTTTGTTATAAACAAGAGGTAAATGAGATGTGATATTATAAAATTTGCAATTTCTGCCAATGGAATTCTGGTGTACGGCTGGAAATTCGTTTACTTATAAATCAGCACATTTTCTTATGTAGGATGTAAAAAAAATTCGGTATTGAAGTTGTTCGACTTTGTGAAAAATTTAAAATATAAAACACAGTGAAACGATATACATTTTTCTACAATGAAACCTTTGTTATAAATACGAGGTAAAATGGATGTGATATTATAAAATTAGCAATATCTTCGAATAGAATTCTGGTGCAATGCTGGATATTGGTTTACTTATAAATCAGCACTTTTCCTTATATAGGAAGTAAAAAAAATTCGGTTTTGAAGTTGTTCGCCTTTGTAAAATATTTAAAACATAAAATACAGTGAGACGATCTACTCTGTTTCAACAATGAAATCTTTGTTATGAACAAGAGGTAAAAGAGATGTGATATTATAAAATTTGCAATTTCTGCCAATAGAATTCTGGTGCACGACTGGAAATTCGTTTACTTCTAAATCAGCACATTTTCTTATGTAGGAAGTAAAAAAAAATCTGTTTTGAAGTTGTTCGCCTTTGTGAAAAATTTAAAATATAAAATACAGTGAAACGTTATGCATTTTTTAACAATGAAACCTTTGTTATAAATACGAGGTATAGTTGATGTGATATTATAAAATTATAAATATCTGCCAATAGAATTCTGGTGCACGGCTAGAAATTCGTTTACTTATAAATCAGCACATTTTCTTATGTATGAAGTAAAAAAAATTCGGTTTTGAAGTTGTTCGCCTTTGTAAAACATTTAAAACATAAAATACAGTGAAACGATCTACTCTGTTTCAACAATGAAATCTTTGTTATAAACAAGAGGTAAAGGAGATGTGATATTATAAAATTTGCAATTTCTGCCAATAGAATTCTGGTGTACGGCTGGAAATTCGTTTACTTATAAATCAGCACATTTTCTTATGTAGGAAGTAAAAAAAATTCGGTTTTGAAGTTGTTCGACTTTGTAAATATTTAAAACATAAAATACAGTGAAACGATCTACTCTGTTTCAACAATGAATTCTTTGTTATAAACAAGAGGTAAATGAGATGTGATATTATAAAATTTGCAATTTCTGCCAATAGAATTCTGGTGTACGGCTGGAAATTCGTTTACTTATAAATCAGCACATTTTCTTATGTAGGAAGTAAAAAAAATTCGGTTTTGAAGTTGTTCGACTTTGTAAATATTTAAAACATAAAATACAGTGAAACGATCTACTCTGTTTCAACAATGAATTCTTTGTTCTAACAAGAGGTAAACGAGATGTGATATTATAAAATTTGCAATATCTTCAAATAGAATTCTTGTGCTTGGCCTGAAATTCGTTTACTTATAAATCAGCACATTTTCTTATGTATGAAGTAAAATAAATTCCGTTTTGAAGTTGTTCGCCTTTGTAAAATATTTAAAACATAAAATACAGTGAAACGATCTACTCTGTTTCAACAATGAAATCTTTGTTATAAACAAGAGGTAAAGGAGATGTGATATTATAAAATTTGCAATTTCTGCCAATAGAATTCTGGTGTACGGCTGGAAATTCGTTTACTTATAAATCAGCACATTTTCTTATGTAGGATGTAAAAGAAAATTCGGTTTTGAAGTTGTACGACTTTGTAAATATTTAAAGTTACAATGTGACAACCACCAGTAACAAAAGTTACAATGTGACAACCACCAGTAACAAAAGTTACAATGTGACAACCACCAGTAATAAAAGTTACAATGTGACAACCACCAGTAACAAAAGTTACAATGTGACAACCACCAGTAACAAATGTTACAACGTGACAAAACCCACGATAGTGACATAATAACCAGTGAAACTCTCGAAAGAAGACCAAGATTCAAAATGGGAAAACCAGCTCTAGCACAAGCTAGAGGTAAAAATATATCAAGAAAGAGACAAAAAACCAATGAATGATAGACAAAAAACAACCCACAACAGGGGCGAGCCTATAAAAACGCCAAAAAGCCTTGACAGAGACAAATACAACAAGAAGGGAAATCAGCCCATAAAAGAGGCGATAAACACTACAGCGACAACCCACCATGAACGTGACAAGCCAACAGACATGGTAAATATGTAAATCTATGTACGCTAATGGCACCTGGTGCATGTAAAATCCGTCGTGGGTGCAAAGCCCTCCAAGTTACCTGTGAATAATACCTCTGGGGGTGCCTAGTCAGGTGAGGGTCTCGTCACCTGATCAAGGTTCTAAATTACGAGACCTATTAAATCTGTCAATTCAACAAAGTTAAACAGAAACCTTGAACCGGCAAACAAAGATAGCGGTAGCAAATCACAAGAGAGCAAGCACAGCAGCGATGTGAACAAATCAATAGTCAGGTGGATCACAGCCATGCTGTGATCAGGCGATTTCCGCCCCGCACCCAGGTACTAACCCGTTAAGCTAGGCATTCATGCCGGGCAGGTAGGGGCCTGGTTAGCGGTATAAAAAAAAAAAAAAAAAAAAAAAAAAAAACATAAAATACAGTGAAACGATCTACTCTGTTTCAACAATGAAATCTTTGTTATAAACAAGAGGTAAAGCAGATGTGATAATAAATTTGCAATATCTGCCAATAGAATTCTGGTGTATGGCTGGAAATTCGTTTACTTATAAATCAGCACAATTTCTTATGTAGGAAGTAAAAAAAAAATCGGTTTTGATGTTGTTCGAAGTTGTAAAATATTTAATATATAAAATACTGAGAAACGATCTACTCTATTCCAACAATGAAACCTTTGTTATAAATACGATATAAAGAAGATCTGATATTATAAAATTTGCAATATCTTCGAATAGAATTCTGGTGCACGGCTGGAAATTCGTTTACTTATAAATCAGCACATTGTCTTATTTAGGAAGTAAAAAAAATTCGGTTTTGAAGTTGTTCGCCTTTGTAAAACATTTAAAACATAAAATACAGTGAAACGATCTACTCTGTTTCAACAATGCAATCTTTGTTATAAACAAGAGGTAAAGGAGATGTGATATTATAAAATTTGCAATTTCTGCCAATAGAATTCTGGTGTACGGCTGGAAATTCTTTTACTTATAAATCAGCACATTTTCTTATGTAGGATGTAAAAAAAAAATTCGGTTTTGAAGTTGTTCGACTTTGTAAATATTTAAAACATAAAATACAGTGAAACGATCTACTCTGTTTCAACAATGAAATCTTTGTTATAAACAAGAGGTAAACGAGATGTGATATTATAAAATTTGCAATATCTTCAAATAGAATTCTGGTGCTTGGCCTGAAATTCGTTTACATAAAAATCAGCACTTTTCCTTATATAGGAAGTAAAAAAAATTCGGTTTTGAAGTTGTTCGCCTTTGTAAAACATTTAAAACATAAAATACAGTGAAACGATCTACTCTGTTTCAACAATGAAATCTTTGTTATAAACAAGATGTAAATGAGATGTGATATTATAAAATTTGCAATTTCTGCCAATGGAATTCTGGTGTACGGCTGGAAATTCGTTTACTTATAAATCAGCACATTTTCTTATGTAGGATGTAAAAAAAATTCGGTATTGAAGTTGTTCGACTTTGTGAAAAATTTAAAATATAAAACACAGTGAAACGATATACATTTTTCTACAATGAAACCTTTGTTATAAATACGAGGTAAAATGGATGTGATATTATAAAATTAGCAATATCTTCGAATAGAATTCTGGTGCAAGGCTGGATATTGGTTTACTTATAAATCAGCACTTTTCCTTATATAGGAAGTAAAAAAAATTCGGTTTTGAAGTTGTTCGCCTTTGTAAAATATTTAAAACATAAAATACAGTGAGACGATCTACTCTGTTTCAACAATGAAATCTTTGTTATAAACAAGAGGTAAAAGAGATGTGATATTATAAAATTTGCAATTTCTGCCAATAGAATTCTGGTGCACGACTGGAAATTCGTTTACTTCTAAATCAGCACATTTTCTTATGTAGGAAGTAAAAAAAAATCTGTTTTGAAGTTGTTCGCCTTTGTGAAAAATTTAAAATATAAAATACAGTGAAACGATATGCATTTTTTAACAATGAAACCTTTGTTATAAATACGAGGTATAGTTGATGTGATATTATAAAATTATAAATATCTGCCAATAGAATTCTGGTGCACGGCTAGAAATTCGTTTACTTATAAATCAGCACATTTTCTTATGTATGAAGTAAAAAAAATTCGGTTTTGAAGTTGTTCTCCTTTGTAAAACATTTAAAACATAAAATACAGTGAAACGATCTACTCTGTTTCAACAATGAAATCTTTGTTATAAACAAGAGGTAAAGGAGATGTGATATTATAAAATTTGCAATTTCTGCCAATAGAATTCTGGTGTACGGCTGGAAATTCGTTTACTTATAAATCAGCACATTTTCTTATGTAGGAAGTAAAAAAAAATTCGGTTTTGAAGTTGTTCGACTTTGTAAATATTTAAAACATAAAATACAGTGAAACGATCTACTCTGTTTCAACAATGAATTCTTTGTTCTAACAAGAGGTAAACGAGATGTGATATTGTAAGGTATTGACTACTCGCATCACGTGAGTAGGCAATGTGTGAGTGAGATCGTTTTTGTCCATTAACCGACTATGTGCGTACAAGTTATAAAGGCTCTCTATCTTTCTTTAACTTTCGAAGGACAGCTGAATCCCTGAAATTGTGAGTCGCCGTGTAATTTCGAATATGCAAATTTTCTGGAGCTGGTCGGTCGACACTGAAGTATATAAGCAGCGAATTTTGACTTGAGTGCAGAGCTCAGAGGAGCTGGTGAGCGCTCAGCAGAGACTTGGCCTGGGAAGTTGAATATTGCGACTGAGATTTAGGTTTAGCCTTGAGACCTCGCATCGAGTCTCGTGATTAATAATCAGCCTTAGTATTTTTATACTGGAATTTTATGCAGTGATAAAGCTGACTTGAACCTGCATCAGTGCTTATGTAATTTGAAGGATAAGAGTATTGAATCGTGATTATATATTTAAAAAGGTTAAGGTTTAATTATATTGTTTCGTTTTTGTTTAAGCTACAAGTGTTAGCAAGAACTCTTTAGTTAATTTAATTTTTTAGGAAAATTTCGTGGAGCTCGCTCAAACTCCCTACTGATTGTGTTAATAAACCAGTTTTTGGTTTTAAAACAGTTGTACTTCTTTCCTCGTGCTCTACCACACAGCGGACATTTTAAGATGGCCGCTACAAATGGCGCCCAACTTCACGGGTTGTACGATGGCCCACATCCACGAGAGATAGTCCCCAGAGTTTACTTTGCCGGACATTCTGATGTCACAGAATTTTTAAATAAATTGAACGATTATATTGCCTTTAACGATATTCCGGATAAAAACAAATATGTAGTATTGAAATGCTCTCTAAAGGATGAAGCCTTGCTTTGGCTTGAGAACATTGGACGTTTCTTGGTGACCGATGACGCGAAGAGATTTGAGCAAACATGCTCGGAGTTAACTAAAGCCTTTCCTAATCAGCGTAATGCAGCGGAATTAAGACGTGAATTCTATTGTAAACGCCAGACTATTTACGAAAAAGCGTCCGGATTTTTTCTGAGAAAGCTCGAATTAAAAAACAAGTTGGCACTTTACGTTACTCATCAGGAGCTGATGGATATTCTGCTTCCTCTTTTCGCAGTGTCAATCCAGGACTTTATCGAGCTGCGTGCCCCAGCGAATACAGCTGAACTCTATCAATTATTAATAAAGTATGAAGCGCGACATGAGGCGGATCACCATAGACAGAGAACCACACGAGAATTCAACGAGGGGGATAGGTTTATTAATAGGTCCAGGAATTATGATACTGAATATAATGGTCGTAATGTTCGTGGTCCAGTTAATTATGGGGATAGGCAAAATTTTCAAAGAGTTAGTGGTGGTTTACGGAATTATGATCAAACTTATAATAATGGTTTCAGAAGAAATGAGGGGGTGAGCAGTCGCAATAGCAATGGTTTGGATAGAAGGAACGAGGTTAACCCTCGGCAGAATAGTTCGTCCAGGGTTAGACAGTTGGTGGTTGGCGAAAAAGTCGTTCAGCGTAAAGAGGAAAGATCTGGTAAGGCTAGAAATTGTCAGCAGGGGTTAAACTGGTAGGTGGCTGTTGTGCGGAAGGTCAGCAGTCACAGGTTAACTCTTCAAAGCCTTCTGTGATCGAGTTAAACACGGTAGTAGTTAACCCAGTGGAATTACCTGAGTTGTTAATAGTTTTGAGTGGAATAGTGGTGAAAAGTATTCTGGATACAGGCGCGGATAAAAGTTTTATATCGTTTGAGGTGTATAAGAAATATTTTTCGTATAAAAGGTTGCGACATGTTAATTTAGTGGTTCAATCGGCTCAAGGGATACAATGCAGTATAAAAGGTCTGGTGGATTTGGATGTAGAAATACGGTCGGTTAAAGCGAGGTGGCAATTTCTAGTATTAGATGGATTAAAAGCACATTGTATTGTTGGAGTTGATTTCATGAAAGATAGAGGGATGAGCCTGGATTTCTTTTCACGTACACTGGAGGTTAATAATGATGAGAATACTTGTACAAACGAGTCCTCATCACTCTCAATTGATTTAAGTGAATCTGGTTTAACAAAGGGGGAGATAAGCAAATTTAATAAGTTTTTACATGACTTCAGGGAAGTGTTTTCAGACAAACCGGGGTTGACACACGTTTCCTGGCATGAAATTAATACCGGTTCACATGCACCAGTAGCAAGCAAACCATACCGTTACGATAAAGTCAAACAGAAAATCATTAATTATCACATTCACAAAATGCTCCGCGACGACATCATTATGCCCATTGAATCTCCATACGCGTCACCAGTAGTATTATGTCGGAAAAACAATGGAAAAAGCATTGAGGATCCTGAGGCTTGGCGATTCGCTATAGATTATCGAAAACTCAATTCAATAACCCAATATCCACAGTATCCAATTCCTGTAATAGATGACATACTAGGCAATATTCAAAGTACTAAATTCATGTCCACACTCGATTTAACCTCCGGTTATTTTCAAATCGGCATGAAACCGGAAGACATACTTAAAACAGCATTTATAACGCATAATGGGTGTTTCGCATTTAAACGCATGAGTTTTGGATTATCGGGGGCTCCAGCCACGTTCCAGAAGGCAATGGATACCATTCTGAAACCCCTTCTTGGTTTCGGAGTTCTGGTATACCTCGACGATATTATAGTTATGTCTGAAACATTTGAGGAACATATAAATTTATTACGTAAAGTTTTCACATTGCTCAGAAACGCGGGTCTCACTGTCAAATTAGAAAAATGTAAATTTATTCGTAAAGAGTTAAAATATCTTGGTGTTCGAATCACACAAGAGGGCATACAAACAGACAAACAAAAAACAGATGCAATTGCGGCAATGGCACCTCCAAAGAATGCGAAACAAGTAGCAACATTTTTGGGTATGGTGGCTTGGTTTCAAAAATTTATACCACATTTTTCAGAAATCTGCGAACCACTATATGCTTTAAAACGAAAGAGGGTTAAATTTGTTTGGTCGAAAGCGGCTCAAAATGCTTTCGAACATTTAAAGAATTCTTTAATTTCTTCACCGGTTTTAGCTCATCCCGATTACTCTTCACAATTTGAATTATACTGTGACGCTAGCGCAGTCGGAATTGGTGCGATGTTAGCTCAGAAAGATCGCCCCATAGCTTTTGCGTCTAGAATTTTAAATGCAGCGGAACGGAACTATTCAATTACGGAACGCGAATGTCTTGCTGTAATTTGGGCTTTGAACAAATTTAGATGTTTCTTCTGTGATATCCCGGTCAAAGTGGTTACGGATCACTCTGCTTTAACAAAGTTAACGCACGGAAAAGGTTTATCGTCTCGAATGGTTCGATGGTGTTTGAAATTGGCGGAGTTTAATATTGTAATTGAGCATAGGGCCGGAAAGGAAAACGCAGTAGCAGATGCTTTATCGAGGAATCCCCAGGAGGGTGTTGAAATAGCTGAAGAGGTTAAGGTTTGTGTTTTGTCGTCGTTGGTTTTGAAGTCAAGAGAGCAACTTATAGAGGAACAGAAAAAGGATGAGGAATTTGGTCAGTTATATAATTATTTACAGGATGCTGACATGGTACAAAGCGCGGACGCGCATATGTTCCAAAATTTGTCCCGGAATTTCAAAATTATCGATGGTCTTCTGTTTTATTCAAAAACTGTAAATTCGCGTGGTGAATTAAAAGTGTATATTCCAGCTTCTCTTCGTAAGGCCATCTTGCACGAATTCCATGACAACCCTTTAGCAGGTCACCTAGGTGTCAGGAAAACATACGCTAGATTATGTGACTCCTGCTACTTCCCTAAAATGCGGGAAGCAGTGCGCGCTTATGTCTCCAGCTGCGACACATGCCAAAAATATAACTATAAAAACATAAGACCAGCTGGCAAACTAATTTCAATTAAAAAGTCCTTTCCCCTAGAATGTATCGGAGTTGATTTAATTGGTCCTTATCCTTTAACTGGAAATAGATATAGATTTGTATTAGTAATTGTAGATTATTTTAGTAAATGGGTTGAGTTTGTCCCCCTCAGAAAGGCTTCAGGAAAAATTGTAGCTAACACTTTATTTAACTGTTTTATTTCGAAATATGGTGCACCATCCCAGGTAATTAGTGATCACGGTCCCTGTTTTATATCCGAAATTTTTAAAGAATTGTGCACACAGCTGGAGATATCTCATTCTTTTACAGTTCCATACCGGCCACAGTCCAATATGGCTGAGAGGGTCAATAGAACCCTCATTCAAATGATTTCTTCCTTTATTGGCACTCATCATTCAAACTGGGACCAATTCTTGCAGCATTTTGCCTATGCTTTGCGTACGGCAGTTCACGAATCCACTGGGAAAACCCCTGCAGAGTTGTTTTTGGGTCGGAAAATCATTACTCCTTTTCAACAATTGATTAAAATTTCGGGAAATGAAAATGAATATATGATTCAGGACATCGATAAGTTGGTTAAGGAAGCACAAATAAAAATGGGAAAGGCTCAGAAAAAACAAGCGTTGTATTATAATATGCGTCGGAGAGAGTTGGAAATTAAAGTTGGTGATTTTGTGTTGTTAGAAAAACATTGGTTGAGTTCTAGTCGGCAGAAACGAGTCGCTAAGTTTGGACCTAAGTTTGAGGGACCGTATAAAGTGTTGGAAGTTAAAGGTAACAATTTAATTATTGATGTTGACGGTTGTCATACCACGGTAAACTTGGATCAGGTCAGAGTTTATAAGTTTAGGGACACTAGCTCAAATGGTTCTCAAACGTCAGACGGTGAATCCTCTATGCCTCAGTCAAAGACCTCTCATTCTCCTTACGTCAGTCAATCTTCTTATGCAAATAATTCTTCTAATAATGATAGTGATAACATACGAACGGAAATGAAACGTAAATTTCCTCAAGTTAACCGAGACAGGGTTAACCAGCCAGCTGAACAGACATTACCTAAAGTGGTTCGAAAATATGGCAAAAGACAGCACCCGCATTCGATCTCGACAAGTAGTTCTAAGCCTCCAGACAAGAAGTTCATGCAGAACCCTTCTACGTCACATCGACCACAACACAAGAGACTGTTATCAAAGTCATCGACAGACATTCCTGCCAAGAGAGGCCGGAACGGCAATCCACCAACAGATCTCAACGAATCTTCCGATAGTCAACCATCTCAGAAGTCATCACATCGACAGTGCCAAAGTGACGCACGAAAACGTGGCATGGACTATCTCCCCTCTACAACCAAACGGCGCAGGAGAATCGGCAGAAAGCGGACCTTGCCCTCCACATCGATGTCGGGAGCCTCACGGAAACGAACGCCTTTCGATACTACATTCTTCAACCCTAGAGACAATCTTGCCCAGCGGCACCATCGCCGAGACCCGCCTAGAAATCGTCGAGTCAACACTTCAATAAGCCCGCCTAGCAATCATCAAATGGACAAATCAGTAAGCCCGCCTAGAAGTCGTCGAGTGGAATCTACGAGCAGTCGTCGAGTGGACACTACACGAGCTCCTCCCAAAGGACGTCGCCATGGTTACAACACCCGGCTGCAGGCACGGCAAGCGACAGTGGCCTCTCCTTACCAGTCTGCATCAGAACGGAGTTTCGTCCAAGGATTTTGGGGACGCCGCCAGAGTTCTTCTATGAGCCTACAAGCTTCCGGTTCATCTTCACTATAAAATCAGGTGACGACGTTCCATTTTTATCAATTTCATTTAAAGTGCCTATATAAATGTCAACAAGTTCTATGGACTGGACAAAGCAGCTGAACTGTTATAGTTACCTTTCGACCATTGTTTGATTTTGTATCTCGGCTTCACAAGTTGTGCATTTAATTTCTGTTCAAAATTTTTTTTTGCCAAAATTTAAGTTATGATGTCAGAGAACATCTTTCGAGATTCACTGCTTTCATGTTCGAGAGATTGTTAAATTGCTTGTATAATTGTTCTATAAGTGTTCTGTGAATATTCTATGTATAAATTATGTATATATTATGTGTATGATTGTTCTATATGTTGAATTTTGAAATATGAATTTAGTATTATGGGTTTTTTACACGCGCCGTGGATAGGCGTGCACGTGTTTTGCGGTCAAGAGTTGCCCTTGACACGCGCGTTCTATTTCACTTTACTAACATTGTTACCAAATCTAACTTTCTCCCTTCGGTCGTGTTCGTGGTCGTTATCGGTTTAGTGTTGTATGTTGGGTTTTCGCAAGTTATGTCGTTTTAAAAGTGTTGTTGGTTATGCACTAGTTATGAAGTTTTAAGTGTTGTTCGTTATACCCTAGTTAGGAACTTACTTATTAGTTCTACTGTTGTTAATTATGAATATTGTTAGTGTATTTCATAGTTCTGACGTAACATTGTATGTAGATAATGAAATTTGTTCCAGGAAGTAAATCATCTTGAAGCAGATAGTCTATTTATAAGTTTTTTTTATATTTTAGTTCTCAAGAAGAAGAATTGTCTTGAAGAAATTTGTAATGTATATTTATACCTTTATATTTTATAAAAGAAAATTGTTTCACTTTCACAGCTCTGTTAGCTGTTAGTTTGTGACCATTGTAATTGAGCGAGTCATCTACATTGAATTTCGGGGATGTGAGTTTTTGGCAATTTGGGAATTTTTAGGAAAGCTACTTTATTCTTTGACAGATAGTTTTGTAGTGACGTTCTACTTTGCAATTTGTTTCGGCACTTCATGGAATTTTGCAGGTAAAGTTGCGTATTTATTTTGGCAAGCGGTGAATTTTGTGAGGAAAATTTTGTGAGATTCTTTTGCATGATACTGCACATTTACAGGAGGCTATGTTGAAAGTGTCGTCGATCTGACCAGTTTTTGCGTGATGGGTTAAAAGTACAAAATTTATATTTGGATTCAAAATTTAAATTTACCCGTCACATGTTGTGTTCTTTTTTTTTTTGGACTCTAAATTTTTAAAAGAAAAAGACGATGGTCTGCATTCAACCACCGCTTTTTCTTTCACAATTTCCGGGAGGGGTTGTAAGGTATTGACTACTCGCATCACGTGAGTAGGCAATGTGTGAGTGAGATCGTTTTTGTCCATTAACCGACTATGTGCGTACAAGTTATAAAGGCTCTCTATCTTTCTTTAACTTTCGAAGGACAGCTGAATCCCTGAAATTGTGAGTCGCCGTGTAATTTCGAATATGCAAATTTTCTGGAGCTGGTCGGTCGACACTGAAGTATATAAGCAGCGAATTTTGACTTGAGTGCAGAGCTCAGAGGAGCTGGTGAGCGCTCAGCAGAGACTTGGCCTGGGAAGTTGAATATTGCGACTGAGATTTAGGTTTAGCCTTGAGACCTCGCATCGAGTCTCGTGATTAATAATCAGCCTTAGTATTTTTATACTGGAATTTTATGCAGTGATAAAGCTGACTTGAACCTGCATCAGTGCTTATGTAATTTGAAGGATAAGAGTATTGAATCGTGATTATATATTTAAAAAGGTTAAGGTTTAATTATATTGTTTCGTTTTTGTTTAAGCTACAAGTGTTAGCAAGAACTCTTTAGTTAATTTAATTTTTTAGGAAAATTTCGTGGAGCTCGCTCAAACTCCCTACTGATTGTGTTAATAAACCAGTTTTTGGTTTTAAAACAGTTGTACTTCTTTCCTCGTGCTCTACCACACAGCGGACATTTTAAGATGGCCGCTACAATATTATAAAATTTGCAATATCTTCAAATAGAATTCTGGTGCTTGGCCTGAAATTCGTTTACTTAAAAATCAGCAGTTTTCCTTATATAGGAAGTAAAAAAAATTCGGTTTTGAAGTTGTTCGCCATTGTAAAACATTTAAAACATAAAATACAGTGAAACGATCTACTCTGTTTCAACAATGAAATCTTTGTTATAAACAAGAGGTAAATGAGATGTGATATTATAAAATTTGCAATTTCTGCCAATGGAATTCTGGTGTACGGCTGGAAATTCGTTTACTTATAAATCAGCACATTTTCTTATGTAGGATGTAAAAAAAAATCGATTTTGAAGTTGTTCGACTTTGTGAAAAATTTAAAATATAAAACACAGTGAAACGATATACATTTTTCAACAATGAAACCTTTGTTATAAATACGAGGTAAAATGGATGTGATATTATAAAATTAGCAATATCTTCGAATAGAATTCTGGTGCAAGGCTGGAAATTGGTTTACTTATAAATCAGCACATTTTCTTATGTATGAAGTAAAAAAAATTCGGTTTTGAAGTTGTTCGCCTTTGGAAAACATTTAAAACATAAAATACAGTGAAACGATCTACTCTGTTTCAACAATGAAATCTTTGTTATAAACAAGAGGTAAAGGAGATGTGATATTATAAAATTTGCAATTTCTCCCAATAGAATTCTGGTGTACGGCTGGAAATTCGTTTACTTATAAATCAGCACATTTTCTTATGTAGGAAGTAAAAAAAATTCGGTTTTGAAGTTGTTCGACTTTGTAAATATTTAAAATATAAAATACAGTGAAACGATCTACTCTGTTTCAACAATGAATTCTTTGTTCTAACAAGAGGTAAACGAGATGTGATATTATAAAATTTGCAATATCTTCAAATCGAATTCTTGTGTTTGGCCTGAAATTCGTTTACTTATAAATCAGCACATTTTCTTATGTATGAAGTAAAAAAAATTCGGTTTTGAAGTTGTTCGCCTTTGTTAAACATTTAAAACATAAAATACAGTGAAACGATCTACTCTGTTTCAACAATGAAATCTTTGTTATAAACAAGAGGTAAAGGAGATGTGATATTATAAAATTTGCAATTTCTGCCAATAGAATTCTGGTGTACGGCTGGAAATTCGTTTACTTATAAATCAGCACATTTTCTTATGTAGGAAGTAAAAAAAAATTCGGTTTTGAAGTTGTTCGACTTTGTAAATATTTAAAACATAAAATACAGTGAAACGATCTACTCTGTTTCAACAATGAATTCTTTGTTCTAACAAGAGGTAAACGAGATGTGATATTATAAAATTTGCAATATCTTCAAATAGAATTCTGGTGCTTGGCCTGAAATTCGTTTACTTAAAAATCAGCAGTTTTCCTTATATAGGAAGTAAAAAAAATTCGGTTTTGAAGTTGTTCGCCATTGTAAAACATTTAAAACATAAAATACAGTGAAACGATCTACTCTGTTTCAACAATGAAATCTTTGTTATAAACAAGAGGTAAATGAGATGTGATATTATAAAATTTGCAATTTCTGCCAATGGAATTCTGGTGTACGGCTGGAAATTCGTTTACTTATAAATCAGCACATTTTCTTATGTAGGATGTAAAAAAAAATCGATTTTGAAGTTGTTCGACTTTGTGAAAAATTTAAAATATAAAACACAGTGAAACGATATACATTTTTCAACAATGAAACCTTTGTTATAAATACGAGGTAAAATGGATGTGATATTATAAAATTAGCAATATCTTCGAATAGAATTCTGGTGCAAGGCTGGAAATTGGTTTACTTATAAATCAGCACATTTTCTTATGTATGAAGTAAAAAAAATTCGGTTTTGAAGTTGTTCGCCTTTGGAAAACATTTAAAACATAAAATACAGTGAAACGATCTACTCTGTTTCAACAATGAAATCTTTGTTATAAACAAGAGGTAAAGGAGATGTGATATTATAAAATTTGCAATTTCTGCCAATAGAATTCTGGTGTACGGCTGGAAATTCGTTTACTTATAAATCAGCACATTTTCTTATGTAGGAAGTAAAAAAAATTCGGTTTTGAAGTTGTTCGACTTTGTAAATATTTAAAACATAAAATACAGTGAAACGATCTACTCTGTTTCAACAATGAATTCTTTGTTCTAACAAGAGGTAAACGAGATGTGATATTATAAAATTTGCAATATCTTTAAATCGAATTCTTGTGTTTGGCCTGAAATTCGTTTACTTATAAATCAGCACATTTTCTTATGTATGAAGTAAAAAAAATTCGGTTTTGAAGTTGTTCGCCTTTGTAAAACATTTAAAACATAAAATACAGTGAAACGATCTACTCTGTTTCAACAATGAAATCTTTGTTATAAACAAGAGGTAAAGGAGATGTGATATTATAAAATTTGCAATTTCTGCCAATAGAATTCTGGTGTACGGCTGGAAATTCGTTTACTTATAAATCAGCACATTTTCTTATGTAGGAAGTAAAAAAAAATTCGGTTTTGAAGTTGTTCGACTTTGTAAATATTTAAAACATAAAATACAGTGAAACGATCTACTCTGTTTCAACAATGAATTCTTTGTTCTAACAAGAGGTAAACGAGATGTGATATTATAAAATTTGCAATATCTTCAAATAGAATTCTGGTGCTTGGCCTGAAATTCGTTTACTTAAAAATCAGCAGTTTTCCTTATATAGGAAGTAAAAAAAATTCGGTTTTGAAGTTGTTCGCCATTGTAAAACATAAAATACAGTGAAACGATCTACTCTGTTTCAACAATGAAATCTTTGTTATAAACAAGAGGTAAATGAGATGTGATATTATAAAATTTGCAATTTCTGCCAATGGAATTCTGGTGTACGGCTGGAAATTCGTTTACTTATAAATCAGCACATTTTCTTATGTAGGATGTAAAAAAAAATCGATTTTGAAGTTGTTCGACTTTGTGAAAAATTTAAAATATAAAACACAGTGAAACGATATACATTTTTCAACAATGAAACCTTTGTTATAAATACGAGATAAAATGGATGTGATATTATAAAATTAGCAATATCTTCGAATAGAATTCTGGTGTAAGGCTGGAAATTGGTTTACTTATAAATCAGCACATTTTCTTATGTATGAAGTAAAAAAAATTCGGTTTTGAAGTTGTTCGCCTTTGGAAAACATTTAAAACATAAAATACAGTGAAACGATCTACTCTGTTTCAACAATGAAATCTTTGTTATAAACAAGAGGTAAAGGAGATGTGATATTATAAAATTTGCAATTTCTGCCAATAGAATTCTGGTGTACGGCTGGAAATTCGTTTACTTATAAATCAGCACATTTTCTTATGTAGGAAGTAAAAAAAATTCGGTTTTGAAGTTGTTCGACTTTGTAAATATTTAAAACATAAAATACAGTGAAACGATCTACTCTGTTTCAACAATGAATTCTTTGTTCTAACAAGAGGTAAACGAGATGTGATATTATAAAATTTGCAATATCTTCAAATCGAATTCTTGTGTTTGGCCTGAAATTCGTTTACTTATAAATCAGCACATTTTCTTATGTATGAAGTAAAAAAAATTCGGTTTTGAAGTTGTTCGCCTTTGTAAAACATTTAAAACATAAAATACAGTGAAACGATCTACTCTGTTTCAACAATGAAATCTTTGTTATAAACAAGAGGTAAAGGAGATGTGATATTATAAAATTTGCAATTTCTGCCAATAGAATTCTGGTGTACGGCTGGAAATTCGTTTACTTATAAATCAGCACATTTTCTTATGTAGGATGTAAAAAAAAAATTCGGTTTTGAAGTTGTTCGACTTTGTAAATATTTAAAACATAAAATACAGTGAAACGATCTACTCTGTTTCAACAATGAAATCTTTGTTATAAACAAGAGGTAAAGCAGATGTGATAATAAATTTGCAATATCTGCCAATAGAATTCTGGTGTATGGCTGGAAATTCGTTTACTTATAAATCAGCACAATTTCTTATGTAGGAAGTAAAAAAAAAAATCGGTTTTGATGTTGTTCGAAGTTGTAAAATATTTAAAATATAAAATACTGAGAAACGATCTACTCTATTCCAACAATGAAACCTTTGTTTTAAATACGATATAAAGAAGATCTGATATTATAAAATTTGCAATATCTTCGAATAGAATTCTGGTGCACGGCTGGAAATTCGTTTACTTATAAATCAGCACATTTTCTTATTTAGGAAGTAAAAAAAATTCGGTTTTGAAGTTGTTCGCCTTTGTAAAACATTTAAAACATAAAATACAGTGAAACGATCTACTCTGTTTCAACAATGCAATCTTTGTTATAAACAAGAGGTAAAGGAGATGTGATATTATAAAATTTGCAATTTCTGCCAATAGAATTCTGGTGTACGGCTGGAAATTCTTTTACTTATAAATCAGCACATTTTCTTATGTAGGATGTAAAAAAAAAAATCGGTTTTGAAGTTGTTCGACTTTGTAAATATTTAAAACATAAAATACAGTGAAACGATCTACTCTGTTTCAACAATGAAATCTTTGTTATAAACAAGAGGTAAAGGAGATGTGATATTATAAAATTTGCAATTTCTGCCAATAGAATTCTGGTGTACGGCTGGAAATTCGTTTACTTATAAATCAGCACATTTTCTTATGTAGGAAGTAAAAAAAATTCGGTTTTGAAGTTGTTCGACTTTGTAAATATTTAAAACATAAAATACAGTGAAACGATCTACTCTGTTTCAACAATGAATTCTTTGTTCTAACAAGAGGTAAACGAGATGTGATATTATAAAATTTGCAATATCTTCAAATAGAATTCTGGTGCTTGGCCTGAAATTCGTTTACTTAAAAATCAGCAGTTTTCCTTATATAGGAAGTAAAAAAAATTCGGTTTTGAAGTTGTTCGCCATTGTAAAACATTTAAAACATAAAATACAGTGAAACGATCTACTCTGTTTCAACAATGAAATCTTTGTTATAAACAAGAGGTAAATGAGATGTGATATTATAAAATTTGCAATTTCTGCCAATGGAATTCTGGTGTACGGCTGGAAATTCGTTTACTTATAAATCAGCACATTTTCTTATGTAGGATGTAAAAAAAAATCGATTTTGAAGTTGTTCGACTTTGTGAAAAATTTAAAATATAAAACACAGTGAAACGATATACATTTTTCAACAATGAAACCTTTGTTATAAATACGAGGTAAAATGGATGTGATATTATAAAATTAGCAATATCTTCGAATAGAATTCTGGTGCAAGGCTGGAAATTGGTTTACTTATAAATCAGCACATTTTCTTATGTATGAAGTAAAAAAAATTCGGTTTTGAAGTTGTTCGCCTTTGGAAAACATTTAAAACATAAAATACAGTGAAACGATCTACTCTGTTTCAACAATGAAATCTTTGTTATAAACAAGAGGTAAAGGAGATGTGATATTATAAAATTTGCAATTTCTGCCAATAGAATTCTGGTGTACGTCTGGAAATTCGTTTACTTATAAATCAGCACATTTTCTTATGTAGGAAGTAAAAAAAATTCGGTTTTGAAGTTGTTCGACTTTGTAAATATTTAAAACATAAAATACAGTGAAACGATCTACTCTGTTTCAACAATGAATTCTTTGTTCTAACAAGAGGTAAACGAGATGTGATATTATAAAATTTGCAATATCTTCAAATCGAATTCTTGTGTTTGGCCTGAAATTCGTTTACTTATAAATCAGCACATTTTCTTATGTATGAAGTAAAAAAAATTCGGTTTTGAAGTTGTTCGCCTTTGTAAAACATTTAAAACATAAAATACAGTGAAACGATCTACTCTGTTTCAACAATGAAATCTTTGTTATAAACAAGAGGTAAAGGAGATGTGATATTATAAAATTTGCAATTTCTGCCAATAGAATTCTGGTGTACGGCTGGAAATTCGTTTACTTATAAATCAGCACATTTTCTTATGTAGGAAGTAAAAAAAAAATCGGTTTTGAAGTTGTTCGACTTTGTAAATATTTAAAACATAAAATACAGTGAAACGATCTACTCTGTTTCAACAATGAATTCTTTGTTCTAACAAGAGGTAAACGAGATGTGATATTATAAAATTTGCAATATCTTCAAATAGAATTCTGGTGCTTGGCCTGAAATTCGTTTACTTAAAAATCAGCAGTTTTCCTTATATAGGAAGTAAAAAAATTCGGTTTTGAAGTTGTTCGCCATTGTAAAACATAAAATACAGTGAAACGATCTACTCTGTTTCAACAATGAAATCTTTGTTATAAACAAGAGGTAAATGAGATGTGATATTATAAAATTTGCAATTTCTGCCAATGGAATTCTGGTGTACGGCTGGAAATTCGTTTACTTATAAATCAGCACATTTTCTTATGTAGGATGTAAAAAAAAATCGATTTTGAAGTTGTTCGACTTTGTGAAAAATTTAAAATATAAAACACAGTGAAACGATATACATTTTTCAACAATGAAACCTTTGTTATAAATACGAGATAAAATGGATGTGATATTATAAAATTAGCAATATCTTCGAATAGAATTCTGGTGTAAGGCTGGAAATTGGTTTACTTATAAATCAGCACATTTTCTTATGTATGAAGTAAAAAAAAATCGGTTTTGAAGTTGTTCGCCTTTGGAAAACATTTAAAACATAAAATACAGTGAAACGATCTACTCTGTTTCAACAATGAAATCTTTGTTATAAACAAGAGGTAAAGGAGATGTGATATTATAAAATTTGCAATTTCTGCCAATAGAATTCTGGTGTACGGCTGGAAATTCGTTTACTTATAAATCAGCACATTTTCTTATGTAGGAAGTAAAAAAAATTCGGTTTTGAAGTTGTTCGACTTTGTAAATATTTAAAACATAAAATACAGTGAAACGATCTACTCTGTTTCAACAATGAATTCTTTGTTCTAACAAGAGGTAAACGAGATGTGATATTATAAAATTTGCAATATCTTCAAATCGAATTCTTGTGTTTGGCCTGAAATTCGTTTACTTATAAATCAGCACATTTTCTTATGTATGAAGTAAAAAAAATTCGGTTTTGAAGTTGTTCGCCTTTGTAAAACATTTAAAACATAAAATACAGTGAAACGATCTACTCTGTTTCAACAATGAAATCTTTGTTATAAACAAGAGGTAAAGGAGATGTGATATTATAAAATTTGCAATTTCTGCCAATAGAATTCTGGTGTACCGCTGGAAATTCGTTTACTTATAAATCAGCACATTTTCTTATGTAGGATGTAAAAAAAAAATTCGGTTTTGAAGTTGTTCGACTTTGTAAATATTTAAAACATAAAATACAGTGAAACGATCTACTCTGTTTCAACAATGAAATCTTTGTTATAAACAAGAGGTAAAGCAGATGTGATAATAAATTTGCAATATCTGCCAATAGAATTCTGGTGTATGGCTGGAAATTCGTTTACTTATAAATCAGCACAATTTCTTATGTAGGAAGTAAAAAAAAAAATCGGTTTTGATGTTGTTCGAAGTTGTAAAATATTTAAAATATAAAATACTGAGAAACGATCTACTCTATTCCAACAATGAAACCTTTGTTATAAATACGATATAAAGAAGATCTGATATTATAAAATTTGCAATATCTTCGAATAGAATTCTGGTGCACGGCTGGAAATTCGTTTACTTATAAATCAGCACATTTTCTTATTTAGGAAGTAAAAAAAATTCGGTTTTGAAGTTGTTCGCCTTTGTAAAACATTTAAAACATAAAATACAGTGAAACGATCTACTCTGTTTCAACAATGCAATCTTTGTTATAAACAAGAGGTAAAGGAGATGTGATATTATAAAATTTGCAATTTCTGCCAATAGAATTCTGGTGTACGGCTGGAAATTCTTTTACTTATAAATCAGCACATTTTCTTATGTAGGATGTAAAAAAAAAAATCGGTTTTGAAGTTGTTCGACTTTGTAAATATTTAAAACATAAAATACAGTGAAACGATCTACTCTGTTTCAACAATGAAATCTTTGTTATAAACAAGAGGTAAACGAGATGTGATATTATAAAATTTGCAATATCTTCAAATAGAATTCTGGTGCTTGGCCTGAAATTCGTTTACTTAAAAATCAGCACTTTTCCTTATAAAGGAAGTAAATAAAATTCGGTTTTGAAGTTGTTCGACTTTGTAAATATTTAAAACATAAAATACAGTGAAACGATCTACTCTGTTTCAACAATGAATTCTTTGTTCTAACAAGAGCTAAACGAGATGTGATATTATAAAATTTGCAATATCTTCAAATAGAATTCTGGTGCTTGGCCTGAAATTCGTTTACTTAAAAATCAGCAGTTTTCCTTATATAGGAAGTAAAAAAAATTCGGTTTTGAAGTTGTTCGTCATTGTAAAACATTTAAAACATAAAATACAGTGAAACGATCTACTCTGTTTCAACAATGAAATCTTTGTTATAAACAAGAGGTAAATGAGATGTGATATTATAAAATTTGCAATTTCTGCCAATGGAATTCTGGTGTACGGCTGGAAATTCGTTTACTTATAAATCAGCACATTTTCTTATGTAGGATGTAAAAAAAAATCGATTTTGAAGTTGTTCGACTTTGTGAAAAATTTAAAATATAAAACACAGTGAAACGATATACATTTTTCAACAATGAAACCTTTGTTATAAATACGAGGTAAAATGGATGTGATATTATAAAATTAGCAATATCTTCGAATAGAATTCTGGTGCAAGGCTGGAAATTGGTTTACTTATAAATCAGCACATTTTCTTATGTATGAAGTAAAAAAAATTCGGTTTTGAAGTTGTTCGCCTTTGGAAAACATTTAAAACATAAAATACAGTGAAACGATCTACTCTGTTTCAACAATGAAATCTTTGTTATAAACAAGAGGTAAAGGAGATGTGATATTATAAAATTTGCAATTTCTGCCAATAGAATTCTGGTGTACGGCTGGAAATTCGTTTACTTATAAATCAGCACATTTTCTTATGTAGGAAGTAAAAAAAATTCGGTTTTGAAGTTGTTCGACTTTGTAAATATTTAAAACATAAAATACAGTGAAACGATCTACTCTGTTTCAACAATGAATTCTTTGTTCTAACAAGAGGTAAACGAGATGTGATATTATGAAATTTGCAATATCTTCAAATCGAATTCTTGTGTTTGGCCTGAAATTCGTTTACTTATAAATCAGCACATTTTCTTATGTATGAAGTAAAAAAAATTCGGTTTTGAAGTTGTTCGCCTTTGTAAAACATTTAAAACATAAAATACAGTGAAACGATCTACTCTGTTTCAACAATGAAATCTTTGTTATAAACAAGAGGTAAAGGAGATGTGATATTATAAAATTTGCAATTTCTGCCAATAGAATTCTGGTGTACGGCTGGAAATTCGTTTACTTATAAATCAGCACATTTTCTTATGTAGGATGTAAAAAAAAAATTCGGTTTTGAAGTTGTTCGACTTTGTAAATATTTAAAACATAAAATACAGTGAAACGATCTACTCTGTTTCAACAATGAAATCTTTGTTATAAACAAGAGGTAAAGCAGATGTGATAATAAATTTGCAATATCTGCCAATAGAATTCTGGTGTATGGCTGGAAATTCGTTTACTTATAAATCAGCACAATTTCTTATGTAGGAAGTAAAAAAAAAAATCGGTTTTGATGTTGTTCGAAGTTGTAAAATATTTAAAATATAAAATACTGAGAAACGATCTACTCTATTCCAACAATGAAACCTTTGTTTTAAATACGATATAAAGAAGATCTGATATTATAAAATTTGCAATATCTTCGAATAGAATTCTGGTGCACGGCTGGAAATTCGTTTACTTATAAATCAGCACATTTTCTTATTTAGGAAGTAAAAAAAATTCGGTTTTGAAGTTGTTCGCCTTTGTAAAACATTTAAAACATAAAATACAGTGAAACGATCTACTCTGTTTCAACAATGCAATCTTTGTTATAAACAAGAGGTAAAGGAGATGTGATATTATAAAATTTGCAATTTCTGCCAATAGAATTCTGGTGTACGGCTGGAAATTCTTTTACTTATAAATCAGCACATTTTCTTATGTAGGATGTAAAAAAAAAAATCGGTTTTGAAGTTGTTCGACTTTGTAAATATTTAAAACATAAAATACAGTGAAACGATCTACTCTGTTTCAACAATGAAATCTTTGTTATAAACAAGAGGTAAAGGAGATGTGATATTATAAAATTTGCAATTTCTGCCAATAGAATTCTGGTGTACGGCTGGAAATTCGTTTACTTATAAATCAGCACATTTTCTTATGTAGGAAGTAAAAAAAATTCGGTTTTGAAGTTGTTCGACTTTGTAAATATTTAAAACATAAAATACAGTGAAACGATCTACTCTGTTTCAACAATGAATTCTTTGTTCTAACAAGAGGTAAACGAGATGTGATATTATAAAATTTGCAATATCTTCAAATAGAATTCTGGTGCTTGGCCTGAAATTCGTTTACTTAAAAATCAGCAGTTTTCCTTATATAGGAAGTAAAAAAAATTCGGTTTTGAAGTTGTTCGCCATTGTAAAACATTTAAAACATAAAATACAGTGAAACGATCTACTCTGTTTCAACAATGAAATCTTTGTTATAAACAAGAGGTAAATGAGATGTGATATTATAAAATTTGCAATTTCTGCCAATGGAATTCTGGTGTACGGCTGGAAATTCGTTTACTTATAAATCAGCACATTTTCTTATGTAGGATGTAAAAAAAAATCGATTTTGAAGTTGTTCGACTTTGTGAAAAATTTAAAATATAAAACACAGTGAAACGATATACATTTTTCAACAATGAAACCTTTGTTATAAATACGAGGTAAAATGGATGTGATATTATAAAATTAGCAATATCTTCGAATAGAATTCTGGTGCAAGGCTGGAAATTGGTTTACTTATAAATCAGCACATTTTCTTATGTATGAAGTAAAAAAAATTCGGTTTTGAAGTTGTTCGCCTTTGGAAAACATTTAAAACATAAAATACAGTGAAACGATCTACTCTGTTTCAACAATGAAATCTTTGTTATAAACAAGAGGTAAAGGAGATGTGATATTATAAAATTTGCAATTTCTGCCAATAGAATTCTGGTGTACGTCTGGAAATTCGTTTACTTATAAATCAGCACATTTTCTTATGTAGGAAGTAAAAAAAATTCGGTTTTGAAGTTGTTCGACTTTGTAAATATTTAAAACATAAAATACAGTGAAACGATCTACTCTGTTTCAACAATGAATTCTTTGTTCTAACAAGAGGTAAACGAGATGTGATATTATAAAATTTGCAATATCTTCAAATCGAATTCTTGTGTTTGGCCTGAAATTCGTTTACTTATAAATCAGCACATTTTCTTATGTATGAAGTAAAAAAAATTCGGTTTTGAAGTTGTTCGCCTTTGTAAAACATTTAAAACATAAAATACAGTGAAACGATCTACTCTGTTTCAACAATGAAATCTTTGTTATAAACAAGAGGTAAAGGAGATGTGATATTATAAAATTTGCAATTTCTGCCAATAGAATTCTGGTGTACGGCTGGAAATTCGTTTACTTATAAATCAGCACATTTTCTTATGTAGGAAGTAAAAAAAAATTCGGTTTTGAAGTTGTTCGACTTTGTAAATATTTAAAACATAAAATACAGTGAAACGATCTACTCTGTTTCAACAATGAATTCTTTGTTCTAACAAGAGGTAAACGAGATGTGATATTATAAAATTTGCAATATCTTCAAATAGAATTCTGGTGCTTGGCCTGAAATTCGTTTACTTAAAAATCAGCAGTTTTCCTTATATAGGAAGTAAAAAAATTCGGTTTTGAAGTTGTTCGCCATTGTAAAACATAAAATACAGTGAAACGATCTACTCTGTTTCAACAATGAAATCTTTGTTATAAACAAGAGGTAAATGAGATGTGATATTATAAAATTTGCAATTTCTGCCAATGGAATTCTGGTGTACGGCTGGAAATTCGTTTACTTATAAATCAGCACATTTTCTTATGTAGGATGTAAAAAAAAATCGATTTTGAAGTTGTTCGACTTTGTGAAAAATTTAAAATATAAAACACAGTGAAACGATATACATTTTTCAACAATGAAACCTTTGTTATAAATACGAGATAAAATGGATGTGATATTATAAAATTAGCAATATCTTCGAATAGAATTCTGGTGTAAGGCTGGAAATTGGTTTACTTATAAATCAGCACATTTTCTTATGTATGAAGTAAAAAAAAATCGGTTTTGAAGTTGTTCGCCTTTGGAAAACATTTAAAACATAAAATACAGTGAAACGATCTACTCTCTTTCAACAATGAAATCTTTGTTATAAACAAGAGGTAAAGGAGATGTGATATTATAAAATTTGCAATTTCTGCCAATAGAATTCTGGTGTACGGCTGGAAATTCGTTTACTTATAAATCAGCACATTTTCTTATGTAGGAAGTAAAAAAAATTCGGTTTTGAAGTTGTTCGACTTTGTAAATATTTAAAACATAAAATACAGTGAAACGATCTACTCTGTTTCAACAATGAATTCTTTGTTCTAACAAGAGGTAAACGAGATGTGATATTATAAAATTTGCAATATCTTCAAATCGAATTCTTGTGTTTGGCCTGAAATTCGTTTACTTATAAATCAGCACATTTTCTTATGTATGAAGTAAAAAAAATTCGGTTTTGAAGTTGTTCGCCTTTGTAAAACATTTAAAACATAAAATACAGTGAAACGATCTACTCTGTTTCAACAATGAAATCTTTGTTATAAACAAGAGGTAAAGGAGATGTGATATTATAAAATTTGCAATTTCTGCCAATAGAATTCTGGTGTACCGCTGGAAATTCGTTTACTTATAAATCAGCACATTTTCTTATGTAGGATGTAAAAAAAAAATTCGGTTTTGAAGTTGTTCGACTTTGTAAATATTTAAAACATAAAATACAGTGAAACGATCTACTCTGTTTCAACAATGAAATCTTTGTTATAAACAAGAGGTAAAGCAGATGTGATAATAAATTTGCAATATCTGCCAATAGAATTCTGGTGTATGGCTGGAAATTCGTTTACTTATAAATCAGCACAATTTCTTATGTAGGAAGTAAAAAAAAAAATCTGTTTTGATGTTGTTCGAAGTTGTAAAATATTTAAAATATAAAATACTGAGAAACGATCTACTCTATTCCAACAATGAAACCTTTGTTATAAATACGATATAAAGAAGATCTGATATTATAAAATTTGAATATCTTCGAATAGAATTCTGGTGCACGGCTGGAAATTCGTTTACTTATAAATCAGCACATTTTCTTATTTAGGAAGTAAAAAAAATTCGGTTTTGAAGTTGTTCGCCTTTGTAAAACATTTAAAACATAAAATACAGTGAAACGATCTACTCTGTTTCAACAATGCAATCTTTGTTATAAACAAGAGGTAAAGGAGATGTGATATTATAAAATTTGCAATTTCTGCCAATAGAATTCTGGTGTACGGCTGGAAATTCTTTTACTTATAAATCAGCACATTTTCTTATGTAGGATGTAAAAAAAAAAATCGGTTTTGAAGTTGTTCGACTTTGTAAATATTTAAAACATAAAATACAGTGAAACGATCTACTCTGTTTCAACAATGAAATCTTTGTTATAAACAAGAGGTAAACGAGATGTGATATTATAAAATTTGCAATATCTTCAAATAGAATTCTGGTGCTTGGCCTGAAATTCGTTTACTTAAAAATCAGCACTTTTCCTTATATAGGAAGTAAAAAAAATTCGGTTTTGAAGTTGTTCGACTTTGTAAATATTTAAAACATAAAATACAGTGAAACGATCTACTCTGTTTCAACAATGAATTCTTTGTTCTAACAAGAGCTAAACGAGATGTGATATTATAAAATTTGCAATATCTTCAAATAGAATTCTGGTGCTTGGCCTGAAATTCGTTTACTTAAAAATCAGCAGTTTTCCTTATATAGGAAGTAAAAAAAATTCGGTTTTGAAGTTGTTCGTCATTGTAAAACATTTAAAACATAAAATACAGTGAAACGATCTACTCTGTTTCAACAATGAAATCTTTGTTATAAACAAGAGGTAAATGAGATGTGATATTATAAAATTTGCAATTTCTGCCAATGGAATTCTGGTGTACGGCTGGAAATTCGTTTACTTATAAATCAGCACATTTTCTTATGTAGGATGTAAAAAAAAATCGATTTTGAAGTTGTTCGACTTTGTGAAAAATTTAAAATATAAAACACAGTGAAACGATATACATTTTTCAACAATGAAACCTTTGTTATAAATACGAGGTAAAATGGATGTGATATTATAAAATTAGCAATATCTTCGAATAGAATTCTGGTGCAAGGCTGGAAATTGGTTTACTTATAAATCAGCACATTTTCTTATGTATGAAGTAAAAAAAATTCGGTTTTGAAGTTGTTCGCCTTTGGAAAACATTTAAAACATAAAATACAGTGAAACGATCTACTCTGTTTCAACAATGAAATCTTTGTTATAAACAAGAGGTAAAGGAGATGTGATATTATAAAATTTGCAATTTCTGCCAATAGAATTCTGGTGTACGGCTGGAAATTCGTTTACTTATAAATCAGCACATTTTCTTATGTAGGAAGTAAAAAAAATTCGGTTTTGAAGTTGTTCGACTTTGTAAATATTTAAAACATAAAATACAGTGAAACGATCTACTCTGTTTCAACAATGAATTCTTTGTTCTAACAAGAGGTAAACGAGATGTGATATTATAAAATTTGCAATATCTTCAAATCGAATTCTGTGTTTGGCCTGAAATTCGTTTACTTATAAATCAGCACATTTTCTTATGTATGAAGTAAAAAAAATTCGGTTTTGAAGTTGTTCGCCTTTGTAAAACATTTAAAACATAAAATACAGCGAAACGATCTACTCTGTTTCAACAATGAAATCTTTGTTATAAACAAGAGGTAAACGAGATGTGATATTATAAAATTTGCAATATCTTCAAATAGAATTCTGGTGCTTGGCCTGAAATTCGTTTACTTAAAAATCAGCAGTTTTCCTTATATAGGAAGTAAAAAAAATTCGGTTTTGAAGTTGTTCGCCATTGTAAAACATAAAATACAGTGAAACGATCTACTCTGTTTCAACAATGAAATCTTTGTTATAAACAAGAGGTAAAGAAGATGTGATATTATAAAGTTTGCAATTTCTGCCAATAGAATTCTGGTGTACGGCTGGAAATTCGTTTACTTGTAAATCAGCACATTTTCTTATGTAGGATGTAAAAAAAAATTCGGTTTTGAAGTTGTACGACTTTGTAAATATTTAAAACATAAAATACAGTGAAACGATCTACTCTGTTTCAACAATGAAATCTTTGTTATAAACAAGAGGTAAAGCAGATGTGATAATAAATTTGCAATATCTGCCAATAGAATTCTGGTGTATGGCTGGAAATTCGTTTACTTATAAATCAGCACAATTTCTTATGTAGGAAGTAAAAAAAAAAATCGGTTTTGATGTTGTTCGAAGTTGTAAAATATTTAAAATATAAAATACTGAGAAACGATCTACTCTATTCCAACAATGAAACCTTTGTTATAAATACGATATAAAGAAGATCTGATATTATAAAATTTGCAATATCTTCGAATAGAATTCTGGTGTACGGCTGGAAATTCTTTTACTTATAAATCAGCACATTTTCTTATGTAGGATGTAAAAAAAAAAATCGGTTTTGAAGTTGTTCGACTTTGTCAATATTTAAAACATAAAATACAGTGAAACGATCTACTCTGTTTCAACAATGAAATCTTTGTTATAAACAAGAGGTAAACGAGATGTGATATTATAAAATTTGCAATATCTTCAAATAGAATTCTGGTGCTTGGCCTGAAATTCGTTTACATAAAAATCAGCACTTTTCCTTATATGGGAAGTAAAAAAAATTCGGTTTTGAAGTTGTTCGCCTTTGTAAAACATTTAAAACATAAAATACAGTGAAACGATCTACTCTGTTTCAACAATGAAATCTTTGTTATAAACAAGAGGTAAATGAGATGTGATATTATAAAATTTGCAATTTCTGCCAATGGAATTCTGGTGTACGGCTGGAAATTCTTTTACTTATAAATCAGCACATTTTCTTATGTAGGATGTAAAAAAAAATCGATTTTGAAGTTGTTCGACTTTGTGAAAAATTTAAAATATAAAACACAGTGAAACGATATACATTTTTCAACAATGAAACCTTTGTTATAAATACGAGGTAAAATGGATGTGATATTATAAAATTAGCAATATCTTCGAATAGAATTCTGGTGCAAGGCTGGAAATTGGTTTACTTATAAATCAGCACATTTTCTTATGTATGAAGTAAAAAAAATTCGGTTTTGAAGTTGTTCGCCTTTGGAAAACATTTAAAACATAAAATACAGTGAAACGATCTACTCTGTTTCAACAATGAAATCTTTGTTATAAACAAGAGGTAAAGGAGATGTGATATTATAAAATTTGCAATTTCTGCCAATAGAATTCTGGTGTACGGCTGGAAATTCGTTTACTTATAAATCAGCACATTTTCTTATGTAGGAAGTAAAAAAAATTCGGTTTTGAAGTTGTTCGACTTTGTAAATATTTAAAACATAAAATACAGTGAAACGATCTACTCTGTTTCAACAATGAATTCTTTGTTCTAACAAGAGGTAAACGAGATGTGATATTATAAAATTTGCAATATCTTCAAATCGAATTCTTGTGTTTGGCCTGAAATTCGTTTACTTATAAATCAGCACATTTTCTTATGTATGAAGTAAAAAAAATTCGGTTTTGAAGTTGTTCGCCTTTGTAAAACATTTAAAACATAAAATACAGTGAAACGATCTACTCTGTTTCAACAATGAAATCTTTGTTATAAACAAGAGGTAAACGAGATGTGATATTATAAAATTTGCAATATCTTCAAATAGAATTCTGGTGCTTGGCCTGAAATTCGTTTACTTAAAAATCAGCAGTTTTCCTTATATAGGAAGTAAAAAAAATTCGGTTTTGAAGTTGTTCGCCATTGTAAAACATAAAATACAGTGAAACGATCTACTCTGTTTCAACAATGAAATCTTTGTTATAAACAAGAGGTAAAGAAGATGTGATATTATAAAATTTGCAATTTCTGCCAATAGAATTCTGGTGTACGGCTGGAAATTCGTTTACTTGTAAATCAGCACATTTTCTTATGTAGGATGTAAAAAAAAATTCGGTTTTGAAGTTGTACGACTTTGTAAATATTTAAAACATAAAATACAGTGAAACGATCTACTCTGTTTCAACAATGAAATCTTTGTTATAAACAAGAGGTAAAGCAGATGTGATAATAAATTTGCAATATCTGCCAATAGAATTCTGGTGTATGGCTGGAAATTCGTTTACTTATAAATCAGCACAATTTCTTATGTAGGAAGTAAAAAAAAAAATCGGTTTTGATGTTGTTCGAAGTTGTAAAATATTTAAAATATAAAATACTGAGAAACGATCTACTCTATTCCAACAATGAAACCTTTGTTATAAATACGATATAAAGAAGATCTGATATTATAAAATTTGCAATATCTTCGAATAGAATTCTGGTGTACGGCTGGAAATTCTTTTACTTATAAATCAGCACATTTTCTTATGTAGCATGTAAAAAAAAAAATCGGTTTTGAAGTTGTTCGACTTTGTCAATATTTAAAACATAAAATACAGTGAAACGATCTACTCTGTTTCAACAATGAAATCTTTGTTATAAACAAGAGGTAAACGAGATGTGATATTATAAAATTTGCAATATCTTCAAATAGAATTCTGGTGCTTGGCCTGAAATTCGTTTACATAAAAATCAGCACTTTTCCTTATATAGGAAGTAAAAAAAATTCGGTTTTGAAGTTGTTCGCCTTTGTAAAACATTTAAAACATAAAATACAGTGAAACGATCTACTCTGTTTCAACAATGAAATCTTTGTTATAAACAAGAGGTAAATGAGATGTGATATTATAAAATTTGCAATTTCTGCCAATGGAATTCTGGTGTACTGCTGGAAATTCTTTTACTTATAAATCAGCACATTTTCTTATGTAGGATGTAAAAAAAAATCGATTTTCAAGTTGTTCGACTTTGTGAAAAATTTCAAATATAAAACACAGTGAAACGATATACATTTTTCAACAATGAAACCTCTGTTATAAATACGAGGTAAAATTGATGTGATATTATAAAATTTGCAATATCTTCGAATAGAATTCTGGTGCAAGGCTGGAAATTGGTTTACTTATAAATCAGCACATTTTCTTATGTATGAAGTAAAAAAAATTCGGTTTTGAAGTTGTTCGCCTTTGGAAAACATTTAAAACATAAAATACAGTGAAACGATCTACTCTGTTTCAACAATGAAATCTTTGTTATAAACAAGAGGTAAAGGAGATGTGATATTATAAAATTTGCAATTTCTGCCAATAGAATTCTGGTGTACGGCTGGAAATTCGTTTACTTATAAATCAGCACATTTTCTTATGTAGGAAGTAAAAAAAATTCGGTTTTGAAGTTCTTCGACTTTGTAAATATTTAAAACATAAAATACAGTGAAACGATCTACTCTGTTTCAACAATGAATTCTTTGTTCTAACAAGAGGTAAACGAGATGTGATATTATAAAATTTGCAATATCTTCAAATAGAATTCTTGTGCTTGGCCTGAAATTCGTTTACTTATAAATCAGCACATTTTCTTATGTATGAAGTAAAATAAATTCCGTTTTGAAGTTGTTCGCCTTTGTAAAATATTTAAAACATAAAATACAGTGAAACGATCTACTCTGTTTCAACAATGAAATCTTTGTTATAAACAAGAGGTAAAGGAGATGTGATATTATAAAATTTGCAATTTCTGCCAATAGAATTCTGGTGTACGGCTGGAAATTCGTTTACTTATAAATCAGCACATTTTCTTATGTAGGATGTAAAAAAAAATTCGGTTTTGAAGTTGTACGACTTTGTAAATATTTAAAGTTACAATGTGACAACCACCAGTAACAAAAGTTACAATGTGACAACCACCAGTAACAAAAGTTACAATGTGACAACCACCAGTAATAAAAGTTACAATGTGACAACCACCAGTAACAAAAGTTACAATGTGACAATCACCAGTAACAAATGTTACAACGTGACAAAACCCACGATAGTGACATAATAACCAGTGAAACTCTCGAAAGAAGACCAAGATTCAAAATGGGAAAACCAGCTCTAGCACAAGCTAGAGGTAAAAATATATCAAGAACGAGACAAAAAACCAATGAATGATAGACAAAAAACAACCCACAACAGGGGCGAGCCTATAAAAACGCCAAAAAGCCTTGACAGAGACAAATACAACAAGAAGGGAAATCAGCCCATAAAAGAGGCGATAAACACTACAGCGACAACCCACCATGAACGTGACAAGCCAACAGACATGGTAAATATGTAAATCTATGTACGCTAATGGCACCTGGTGCATGTAAAATCCGTCGTGGGTGCAAAGCCCTCCAAGTTACCTGTGAATAATACCTCTGGGGGTGCCTAGTCAGGTGAGGGTCTCGTCACCTGATCAAGGTTCTAAATTACGAGACCTATTAAATCTGTCAATTCAACAAAGTTAAACAGAAACCTTGAACCGGCAAACAAAGATAGCGGTAGCAAATCACAAGAGAGTAAGCACAGCAGCGATGTGAACAAATCAATAGTCAGGTGGATCACAGCCATGCTGTGATCAGGCGATTTCCGCCCCGCACCCAGGTACTAACCCGTTAAGCTAGGCATTCATGCCGGGCAGGTAGGGGCCTGGTTAGCGGTATAAAAAAAAAAAAACATAAAATACAGTGAAACGATCTACTCTGTTTCAACAATGAAATCTTTGTTATAAACAAGAGGTAAAACAGATGTGATAATAAATTTGCAATATCTGCCAATAGAATTCTGGTGTATGGCTGGAAATTCGTTTACTTATAAATCAGCACAATTTCTTATGTAGGAAGTAAAAAAAAAATCGGTTTTGATGTTGTTCGAAGTTGTAAAATATTTAAAATATAAAATACTGAGAAACGATCTACTCTATTCCAACAATGAAACCTTTGTTATAAATACGATATAAAGAAGATCTGATATTATAAAATTTGCAATATCTTCGAATAGAATTCTGGTGCACGGCTGGAAATTCGTTTACTTATAAATCAGCACATTGTCTTATTTAGGAAGTAAAAAAAATTCGGTTTTGAAGTTGTTCGCCTTTGTAAAACATTTAAAACATAAAATACAGTGAAACGATCTACTCTGTTTCAACAATGCAATCTTTGTTATAAACAAGAGGTAAAGGAGATGTGATATTATAAAATTTGCAATTTCTGCCAATAGAATTCTGGTGTACGGCTGGAAATTCTTTTACTTATAAATCAGCACATTTTCTTATGTAGGATGTAAAAAAAAAATTCGGTTTTGAAGTTGTTCGACTTTGTAAATATTTAAAACATAAAATACAGTGAAACGATCTACTCTGTTTCAACAATGAAATCTTTGTTATAAACAAGAGGTAAACGAGATGTGATATTATAAAATTTGCAATATCTTCAAATAGAATTCTGGTGCTTGGCCTGAAATTCGTTTACATAAAAATCAGCACTTTTCCTTATATAGGAAGTAAAAAAAATTCGGTTTTGAAGTTGTTCGCCTTTGTAAAACATTTAAAACATAAAATACAGTGAAACGATCTACTCTGTTTCAACAATGAAATCTTTGTTATAAACAAGAGGTAAATGAGATGTGATATTATAAAATTTTTAATTTCTGCCAATGGAATTCTGGTGTACGGCTGGAAATTCGTTTACTTATAAATCAGCACATTTTCTTATGTAGGATGTAAAAAAAATTCGGTATTGAAGTTGTTCGACTTTGTGAAAAATTTAAAATATAAAACACAGTGAAACGATATACATTTTTCTACAATGAAACCATTGTTATAAATACGAGGTAAAATGGATGTGATATTATAAAATTAGCAATATCTTCGAATAGAATTCTGGTGCAAGGCTGGATATTGGTTTACTTATAAATCAGCACTTTTCCTTATATAGGAAGTAAAAAAAATTCGGTTTTGAAGTTGTTCGCCTTTGTAAAATATTTAAAACATAAAATACAGTGAGACGATCTACTCTGTTTCAACAATGAAATCTTTGTTATAAACAAGAGGTAAAAGAGATGTGATATTATAAAATTTGCAATTTCTGCCAATAGAATTCTGGTGTACGGCTGGAAATTCGTTTACTTATAAATCAGCACATTTTCTTATGTAGGAAGTAAAAAAAATTCGGTTTTGAAGTTGTTCGACTTTGTAAATATTTAAAACATAAAATACAGTGAAACGATCTACTCTGTTTCAACAATGAAATCTTTGTTATAAACAAGAGGTAAAAGAGATGTGATATTATAAAATTTGCAATTTCTGCCAATAGAATTCTGGTGCACGACTGGAAATTCGTTTACTTCTAAATCAGCACATTTTCTTATGTAGGAAGTAAAAAAAATCTGTTTTGAAGTTGTTCGCCTTTGTGAAAAATTTAAAATATAAAATACAGTGAAACGATATGCATTTTTTAACAATGAAACCTTTGTTATAAATACGAGGTATAGTTGATGTGATATTATAAAATTATAAATATCTGCCAATAGAATTCTGGTGCACGGCTAGAAATTCGTTTACTTATAAATCAGCACATTTTCTTATGTATGAAGTAAAAAAAATTCTGTTTTGAAGTTGTTCGCCTTTGTAAAACATTTAAAACATAAAATACAGAGAAACTAACTACTCTGTTTCAACAATGAAATCTTTGTTATAAACAAGAGGTAAAGGAGATGTGATATTATAAAATTTGCAATTTCTGCCAATAGAATTCTGGTGTACGGCTGGAAATTCGTTTACTTATAAATCAGCACATTTTCTTATGTAGGAAGTAAAAAAAATTCGGTTTTGAAGTTGTTCGACTTTGTAAATATTTAAAACATAAAATACAGTGAAACGATCTACTCTGTTTCAACAATGAATTCTTTGTTATAAACAAGAGGTAAATGAGATGTGATATTATAAAATTTGCAATTTCCTCCAATAGAATTCTGGTGTACGGCTGGAAATTCGTTTACTTATAAATCAGCACATTTTCTTATGTAGGAAGTAAAAAAAATTCGGTTTTAAAGTTGTTCGACTTTGTAAATATTTAAAACATAAAATACAGTGAAACGATCTACTCTGTTTCAACAATGAATTCTTTGTTATAAACAAGAGGTAAATGAGATGTGATATTATAAAATTTGCAATTTCCTCCAATAGAATTCTGGTGTACGGCTGGAAATTCGTTTACTTATAAATCAGCACATTTTCTTATGTATGAAGTAAAATAAATTCCGTTTTGAAGTTGTTCGCCTTTGTAAAATATTTAAAACATAAAATACAGTGAAACGATCTACTCTGTTTCAACAATGAAATCTTTGTTATAAACAAGAGGTAAAGGAGATGTGATATTATAAAATTTGCAATTTCTGCCAATAGAATTCTGGTGTACGGCTGGAAATTCGTTTACTTATAAATCAGCACATTTTCTTATGTAGGATGTAAAAAAAAATTCGGTTTTGAAGTTGTACGACTTTGTAAATATTTAAAGTTACAATGTGACAACCACCAGTAACAAAAGTTACAATGTGACAACCACCAGTAACAAAAGTTACAATGTGACAACCACCAGTAATAAAAGTTACAATGTGACAGCCACCAGTAACAAAAGTTACAATGTGACAACCACCAGTAACAAATGTTACAACGTGACAAAACCCACGATAGTGACATAATAACCAGTGAAACTCTCGAAAGAAGACCAAGATTCAAAATGGGAAAACCAGCTCTAGCACAAGCTAGAGGTAAAAATATATCAAGAAAGAGACAAAAAACCAATGAATGATAGACAAAAAACAACCCACAACAGGGGCGAGCCTATAAAAACGCCAAAAAGCCTTGACAGAGACAAATACAACAAGAAGGGAAATCAGCCCATAAAAGAGGCGATAAACACTACAGCGACAACCCACCATGAACGTGACAAGCCAACAGACATGGTAAATATGTAAATCTATGTACGCTAATGGCACCTGGTGCATGTAAAATCCGTCGTGGGTGCAAAGCCCTCCAAGTTACCTGTGAATAATACCTCTGGGGGTGCCTAGTCAGGTGAGGGTCTCGTCACCTGATCAAGGTTCTAAATTACGAGACCTATTAAATCTGTCAATTCAACAAAGTTAAACAGAAACCTTGAACCGGCAAACAAAGATAGCGGTAGCAAATCACAAGAGAGCAAGCACAGCAGCGATGTGAACAAATCAATAGTCAGGTGGATCACAGCCATGCTGTGATCAGGCGATTTCCGCCCCGCACCCAGGTACTAACCCGTTAAGCTAGGCATTCATGCCGGGCAGGTAGGGGCCTGGTTAGCGGTATAAAAAAAAAAAAAAAACATAAAATACAGTGAAACGATCTACTCTGTTTCAACAATGAAATCTTTGTTATAAACAAGAGGTAAAGCAGATGTGATAATAAATTTGCAATATCTGCCAATAGAATTCTGGTGTATGGCTGGAAATTCGTTTACTTATAAATCAGCACAATTTCTTATGTAGGAAGTAAAAAAAAAAATCGGTTTTGATGTTGTTCGAAGTTGTAAAATATTTAAAATATAAAATACTGAGAAACGATCTACTCTATTCCAACAATGAAACCTTTGTTATAAATACGATATAAAGAAGATCTGATATTATAAAATTTGCAATATCTTCGAATAGAATTCTGGTGCACGGCTGGAAATTCGTTTACTTATAAATCAGCACATTGTCTTATTTAGGAAGTAAAAAAAATTCGGTTTTGAAGTTGTTCGACTTTGTAAATATTTAAAACATAAAATACAGTGAAACGATCTACTCTGTTTCAACAATGAAATCTTTGTTATAAACAAGAGGTAAACGAGATGTGATATTATAAAATTTGCAATATCTTCAAATAGAATTCTGGTGCTTGGCCTGAAATTCGTTTACATAAAAATCAGCACTTTTCCTTATATAGGAAGTAAAAAAAATTCGGTTTTGAAGTTGTTCGCCTTTGTAAAACATTTAAAACATAAAATACAGTGAAACGATCTACTCTGTTTCAACAATGAAATCTTTGTTATAAACAAGAGGTAAATGAGATGTGATATTATAAAATTTGCAATTTCTGCCAATGGAATTCTGGTGTACGGCTGGAAATTCGTTTACTTATAAATCAGCACATTTTCTTATGTAGGATGTAAAAAAAATTCGGTATTGAAGTTGTTCGACTTTGTGAAAAATTTAAAATATAAAACACAGTGAAACGATATACATTTTTCTACAATGAAACCTTTGTTATAAATACGAGGTAAAATGGATGTGATATTATAAAATTAGCAATATCTTCGAATAGAATTCTGGTGCAAGGCTGGATATTGGTTTACTTATAAATCAGCACTTTTCCTTATATAGGAAGTAAAAAAAATTCGGTTTTGAAGTTGTTCGCCTTTGTAAAATATTTAAAACATAAAATACAGTGAGACGATCTACTCTGTTTCAACAATGAAATCTTTGTTATAAACAAGAGGTAAAAGAGATGTGATATTATAAAATTTGCAATTTCTGCCAATAGAATTCTGGTGCACGACTGGAAATTCGTTTACTTCTAAATCAGCACATTTTCTTATGTAGGAAGTAAAAAAAAATCTGTTTTGAAGTTGTTCGCCTTTGTGAAAAATTTAAAATATAAAATACAGTGAAACGATATGCATTTTTTAACAATGAAACCTTTGTTATAAATACGAGGTATAGTTGATGTGATATTATAAAATTATAAATATCTGCCAATAGAATTCTGGTGCACGGCTAGAAATTCGTTTACTTATAAATCAGCACATTTTCTTATGTATGAAGTAAAAAAAATTCGGTTTTGAAGTTGTTCGCCTTTGTAAAACATTTAAAACATAAAATACAGTGAAACGACCTACTCTGTTTCAACAATGAAATCTTTGTTATAAACAAGAGGTAAAGGAGATGTGATATTATAAAATTTGCAATTTCTGCCAATAGAATTCTGGTGTACGGCTGGAAATTCGTTTACTTATAAATCAGCACATTTTCTTATGTAGGAAGTAAAAAAAATTCGGTTTTGAAGTTGTTCGACTTTGTAAATATTTAAAACATAAAATACAGTGAAACGATCTACTCTGTTTCAACAATGAATTCTTTGTTCTAACAAGAGGTAAACGAGATGTGATATTATAAAATTTGCAATATCTTCAAATAGAATTCTGGTGCTTGGCCTGAAATTCGTTTACTTAAAAATCAGCAGTTTTCCTTATATAGGAAGTAAAAAAAATTCGGTTTTGAAGTTGTTCGCCATTGTAAAACATTTAAAACATAAAATACAGTGAAACGATCTACTCTGTTTCAACAATGAAATCTTTGTTATAAACAAGAGGTAAATGAGATGTGATATTATAAAATTTGCAATTTCTGCCAATGGAATTCTGGTGTACGGCTGGAAATTCGTTTACTTATAAATCAGCACATTTTCTTATGTAGGATGTAAAAAAAAATCGATTTTGAAGTTGTTCGACTTTGTGAAAAATTTAAAATATAAAACACAGTGAAACGATATACATTTTTCAACAATGAAATCTTTGTTATAAATACGAGGTAAAATGGATGTGATATTATAAAATTAGCAATATCTTCGAATAGAACTCTGGTGCAAGGCTGGAAATTGGTTTACTTATAAATCAGCACATTTTCTTATGTATGAAGTAAAAAAAATTCGGTTTTGAAGTTGTTTGCCTTTGGAAAACATTTAAAACATAAAATACAGTGAAACGATCTACTCTGTTTCAACAATGAAATCTTTGTTATAAACAAGAGGTAAAGGAGATGTGATATTATAAAATTTGCAATTTCTGCCAATAGAATTCTGGTGTACGGCTGGAAATTCGTTTACTTATAAATCAGCACATTTTCTTATGTAGGAAGTAAAAAAAATTCGGTTTTGAAGTTGTTCGACTTTGTAAATATTTAAAACATAAAATACAGTGAAACGATCTACTCTGTTTCAACAATAAATTCTTTGTTCTAACAAGAGGTAAACGAGATGTGATATTATAAAATTTGCAATATCTTCAAATAGAATTCTTGTGTTTGGCCTGAAATTCGTTTACTTATAAATCAGCACATTTTCTTATGTATGAAGTAAAAAAAAATCGGTTTTGAAGTTGTTCGCCTTTGTAAAACATTTAAAACATAAAATACAGTGAAATGATCTACTCTGTTTCAACAATGAAATCTTTGTTATAAACAAGAGGTAAAGGAGATGTGATATTATAAAATTTGCAATTTCTGCCAATAGAATTCTGGTGTACGGCTGGAAATTCGTTTACTTATAAATCAGCACATTTTCTTATGTAGGATGTAAAAAAAAAATTCGGTTTTGAAGTTGTTCGACTTTGTAAATATTTAAAACATAAAATACAGTGAAACGATCTACTCTGTTTCAACAATGAAATCTTTGTTATAAACAAGAGGTAAACGAGATGTGATATTATAAAATTTGCAATATCTTCAAATAGAATTCTGGTGCTTGGCCTGCAATTCGTTTAATTAAAAATCAGCACATTTTCTTAAGTACGAAGTAAAATAAATTCCGTTTTGAAGTTGTTCGCCTTTGTAAAATATTTAAAACATAAAATACAGTGAAACGATCTACTCTGTTTCAACAATGAAATCTTTGTTATAAACAAGAGGTAAATGAGATGTGATATTATAAAATTTGCAATTTCTGCCAATGGAGTTCTGGTGTACGGCTGGAAATTCGTTTACTTATAAATCAGCACATTTTCTTATGTAGGATGTAAAAAAAATTCGGTATTGAAGTTGTTCGACTTTGTGAAAAATTTAAAATATAAAACACAGTGAAACGATATACATTTTTCTACAATGAAACCTTTGTTATAAATACGAGGTAAAATGGATGTGATATTATAAAATTAGCAATATCTTCGAATAGAATTCTGGTGCAAGGCTGGATATTGGTTTACTTATAAATCAGCACTTTTCCTTATATAGGAAGTAAAAAAAATTCGGTTTTGAAGTTGTTCGCATTTGTAAAATATTTAAAACATAAAATACAGTGAAACGATCTACTCTGTTTCAACAATGAAATCTTTGTTATAAACAAGAGGTAAAGGAGATGTGATATTATAAAATTTGCAATTTCTGCCAATAGAATTCTGGTGTACGGCTGGAAATTCGTTTACTTATAAATAAGCACATTTTCTTATGTAGGAAGTAAAAAAAATTCGGTTTTGAAGTTGTTCGACTTTGTAAATATTTAAAACATAAAATACAGTGAAACGATCTACTCTGTTTCAACAATGAATTCTTTGTTCTAACAAGAGGTAAACGAGATGTGATATTATAAAATTAGCAATATCTTCGAATAGAATTCTGGTGCAAGGCTGGATATTGGTTTACTTATAAATCAGCACTTTTCCTTATATAGGAAGTAAAAAAAATTCGGTTTTGAAGTTGTTCGCCTTTGTAAAATATTTAAAACATAAAATACAGTGAAACGATCTACTCTGTTTCAACAATGAAATCTTTGTTATAAACAAGAGGTAAAGGAGATGTGATATTATAAAATTTGCAATTTCTGCCAATAGAATTCTGGTGTACGGCTGGAAATTCGTTTACTTATAAATCAGCACATTTTCTTATGTAGGAAGTAAAAAAAATTCGGTTTTGAAGTTGTTCGACTTTGTAAATATTTAAAACATAAAATACAGTGAAACGATCTACTCTGTTTCAACAATGAATTCTTTGTTCTAACAAGAGGTAAACGAGATGTGATATTATAAAATTTGCAATATCTTCGAATAGAATTCTGGTGCACGGCTGGAAATTCGTTTACTTATAAATCAGCACATTTTCTTATTTAGGAAGTAAAAAAAATTCGGTTTTGAAGTTGTTCGCCTTTGTAAAACATTTAAAACATAAAATACAGTGAAACGATCTACTCTGTTTCAACAATGCAATCTTTGTTATAAACAAGAGGTAAAGGAGATGTGATATTATAAAATTTGCAATTTCTGCCAATAGAATTCTGGTGTACGGCTGGAAATTCTTTTACTTATAAATCAGCACATTTTCTTATGTAGGATGTAAAAAAAAAATCGGTTTTGAAGTTGTTCGACTTTGTAAATATTTAAAACATAAAATACAGTGAAACGATCTACTCTGTTTCAACAATGAAATCTTTGTTATAAACAAGAGGTAAACGAGATGTGATATTATAAAATTTGCAATATCTTCAAATAGAATTCTGGTGCTTGGCCTGAAATTCGTTTACTTAAAAATCAGCACTTTTCCTTATATAGGAATTAAAAAAAATTCGGTTTTGAAGTTGTTCGACTTTGTAAATATTTAAAACATAAAATACAGTGAAACGATCTACTCTGTTTCAACAATGAATTCTTTGTTCTAACAAGAGGTAAACGAGATGTGATATTATAAAATTTGCAATATCTTCAAATAGAATTCTGGTGCTTGGCCTGAAATTCGTTTACTTAAAAATCAGCAGTTTTCCTTATATAGGAAGTAAAAAAAATTCGGTTTTGAAGTTGTTCGCCATTGTAAAACATTTAAAACATAAAATACAGTGAAACGATCTACTCTGTTTCAACAATGAAATCTTTGTTATAAACAAGAGGTAAATGAGATGTGATATTATAAAATTTGCAATTTCTGCCAATGGAATTCTGGTGTACGGCTGGAAATTCGTTTACTTATAAATCAGCACATTTTCTTATGTAGGATGTAAAAAAAAATCGATTTTGAAGTTGTTCGACTTTGTGAAAAATTTAAAATATAAAACACAGTGAAACGATATACATTTTTCAACAATGAAACCTTTGTTATAAATACGAGGTAAAATGGATGTGATATTATAAAATTAGCAATATCTTCGAATAGAACTCTGGTGCAAGGCTGGAAATTGGTTTACTTATAAATCAGCACATTTTCTTATGTATGAAGTAAAAAAAATTCGGTTTTGAAGTTGTTCGCCTTTGGAAAACATTTAAAACATAAAATACAGTGAAACGATCTACTCTGTTTCAACAATGAAATCTTTGTTATAAACAAGAGGTAAAGGAGATGTGATATTATAAAATTTGCAATTTCTGCCAATAGAATTCTGGTGTACGGCTGGAAATTCGTTTACTTATAAATCAGCACATTTTCTTATGTAGGAAGTAAAAAAAATTCGGTTTTGAAGTTGTTCGACTTTGTAAATATTTAAAACATAAAATACAGTGAAACGATCTACTCTGTTTCAACAATGAATTCTTTGTTCTAACAAGAGGTAAACGAGATGTGATATTATAAAATTTGCAATATCTTCAAATAGAATTCTGGTGCTTGGCCTGCAATTCGTTTAATTAAACATCAGCACATTTTCTTAAGTACGAAGTAAAATAAATTCCGTTTTGAAGTTGTTCGCCTTTGTAAAATATTTAAAACATAAAATACAGTGAAACGATCTACTCTGTTTCAACAATGAAATCTTTGTTATAAACAAGAGGTAAAGGAGATGTGATATTATAAAATTTGCAATTTCTGCCAATAGAATTCTGGTGTACGGCTGGAAATTCGTTTACTTATAAATCAGCACATTTTCTTATGTAGGAAGTAAAAAAAATTCGGTTTTGAAGTTGTTCGACTTTGTAAATATTTAAAACATAAAATACAGTGAAACGATCTACTCTGTTTCAACAATGAATTCTTTGTTCTAACAAGAGGTAAACGAGATGTGATATTATAAAATTTGCAATATCTTCAAATAGAATTCTTGTGTTTGGCCTGAAATTCGTTTACTTATAAATCAGCACATTTTCTTATGTATGAAGTAAAAAAAATTCGGTTTTGAAGTTGTTCGCCTTTGTAAAACATTTAAAACATAAAATACAGTGAAATGATCTACTCTGTTTCAACAATGAAATCTTTGTTATAAACAAGAGGTAAAGGAGATGTGATATTATAAAATTTGCAATTTCTGCCAATAGAATTCTGGTGTACGGCTGGAAATTCGTTTACTTATAAATCAGCACATTTTCTTATGTAGGATGTAAAAAAAAAATTCGGTTTTGAAGTTGTTCGACTTTGTAAATATTTAAAACATAAAATACAGTGAAACGATCTACTCTGTTTCAACAATGAAATCTTTGTTATAAACAAGAGGTAAACGAGATGTGATATTATAAAATTTGCAATATCTTCAAATAGAATTCTGGTGCTTGGCCTGCAATTCGTTTAATTAAAAATCAGCACATTTTCTTAAGTACGAAGTAAAATAAATTCCGTTTTGAAGTTGTTCGCCTTTGTAAAATATTTAAAACATAAAATACAGTGAAACGATCTACTCTGTTTCAACAATGAAATCTTTGTTATAAACAAGAGGTAAAGGAGATGTGATATTATAAAATTTGCAATTTCTGCCAATGGAATTCTGGTGTACGGCTGGAAATTCGTTTACTTATAAATCAACACATTTTCTTATGTAGGATGTAAAAAAAATTTGGTATTGAAGTTGTTCGACTTTGTGAAAAATTTAAAATATAAAACACAGTGAAACGATATACATTTTTCTATAATGAAACCTTTGTTATAAATACGAGGTAAAATGGATGTGAAATTATAAAATTAGCAATATCTTCGAATAGAATTCTGGTGCAAGGCTGGATATTGGTTTACTTATAAATCAGCACTTTTCCTTATATAGGAAGTAAAAAAAATTCGGTTTTGAAGTTGTTCGCCTTTGTAAAATATTTAAAACATAAAATACAGCGAGACGATCTACTCTGTTTCAACAATGAAATCTTTGTTATAAACAAGAGGTAAAAGAGATGTGATATTATAAAATTTGCAATTTCTGCCAATAGAATTCTGGTGCACGACTGGAAATTCGTTTACTTCTAAATCAGCACATTTTCTTATGTAGGAAGTAAAAAAAAATCTGTTTTGAAGTTGTTCGCCTTTGTGAAAAATTTAAAATATAAAATACAGTGAAACGATATGCATTTTTTAACAATGAAACCTTTGTTATAAATACGAGGTATAGTTGATGTGATATTATAAAATTATAAATATCTGCCAATAGAATTCTGGTGCACGGCTAGAAATTCGTTTACTTATAAATCAGCACATTTTCTTATGTATGAAGTAAAAAAAATTCGGTTTTGAAGTTGTTCGCCTTTGTAAAACATTTAAAACATAAAATACAGTGAAACGATCTACTCTGTTTCAACAATGAAATCTTTGTTATAAACAAGAGGTAAAGGAGATGTGATATTATAAAATTTGCAATTTCTGCCAATAGAATTCTGGTGTACGGCTGGAAATTCGTTTACTTATAAATCAGCACATTTTCTTATGTAGGAAGTAAAAAAAATTCGGTTTTGAAGTTGTTCGACTTTGTAAATATTTAAAACATAAAATACAGTGAAACGATCTACTCTGTTTCAACAATGAATTCTTTGTTCTAACAAGAGGTAAACGAGATGTGATATTATAAAATTTGCAATATCTTCAAATAGAATTCTGGTGCTTGGCCTGAAATTCGTTTACTTAAAAATCAGCAGTTTTCCTTATATAGGAAGTAAAAAAAATTCGGTTTTGAAGTTGTTCGCCATTGTAAAACATTTAAAACATAAAATACAGTGAAACGATCTACTCTGTTTCAACAATGAAATCTTTGTTATAAACAAGAGGTAAATGAGATGTGATATTATAAAATTTGCAATTTCTGCCAATGGAATTCTGGTGTACGGCTGGAAATTCGTTTACTTATAAATCAGCACATTTTCTTATGTAGGATGTAAAAAAAAATCGATTTTGAAGTTGTTCGACTTTGTGAAAAATTTAAAATATAAAACACAGTGAAACGATATACATTTTTCAACAATGAAACCTTTGTTATAAATACGAGGTAAAATGGATGTGATATTATAAAATTAGCAATATCTTCGAATAGAACTCTGGTGCAAGGCTGGAAATTGGTTTACTTATAAATCAGCACATTTTCTTATGTATGAAGTAAAAAAAATTCGGTTTTGAAGTTGTTCGCCTTTGGAAAACATTTAAAACATAAAATACAGTGAAACGATCTACTCTGTTTCAACAATGAAATCTTTGTTATAAACAAGAGGTAAAGGAGATGTGATATTATAAAATTTGCAATTTCTGCCAATAGAATTCTGGTGTACGGCTGGAAATTCGTTTACTTATAAATCAGCACATTTTCTTATGTAGGAAGTAAAAAAAATTCGGTTTTGAAGTTGTTCGACTTTGTAAATATTTAAAACATAAAATACAGTGAAACGATCTACTCTGTTTCAACAATGAATTCTTTGTTCTAACAAGAGGTAAACGAGATGTGATATTATAAAATTTGCAATATCTTCAAATAGAATTCTGGTGCTTGGCCTGCAATTCGTTTAATTAAACATCAGCACATTTTCTTAAGTACGAAGTAAAATAAATTCCGTTTTGAAGTTGTTCGCCTTTGTAAAATATTTAAAACATAAAATACAGTGAAACGATCTACTCTGTTTCAACAATGAAATCTTTGTTATAAACAAGAGGTAAAGGAGATGTGATATTATAAAATTTGCAATTTCTGCCAATAGAATTCTGGTGTACGGCTGGAAATTCGTTTACTTATAAATCAGCACATTTTCTTATGTAGGAAGTAAAAAAAATTCGGTTTTGAAGTTGTTCGACTTTGTAAATATTTAAAACATAAAATACAGTGAAACGATCTACTCTGTTTCAACAATGAATTCTTTGTTCTAACAAGAGGTAAACGAGATGTGATATTATAAAATTTGCAATATCTTCAAATAGAATTCTTGTGTTTGGCCTGAAATTCGTTTACTTATAAATCAGCACATTTTCTTATGTATGAAGTAAAAAAAATTCGGTTTTGAAGTTGTTCGCCTTTGTAAAACATTTAAAACATAAAATACAGTGAAATGATCTACTCTGTTTCAACAATGAAATCTTTGTTATAAACAAGAGGTAAAGGAGATGTGATATTATAAAATTTGCAATTTCTGCCAATAGAATTCTGGTGTACGGCTGGAAATTCGTTTACTTATAAATCAGCACATTTTCTTATGTAGGATGTAAAAAAAAAATTCGGTTTTGAAGTTGTTCGACTTTGTAAATATTTAAAACATAAAATACAGTGAAACGATCTACTCTGTTTCAACAATGAAATCTTTGTTATAAACAAGAGGTAAACGAGATGTGATATTATAAAATTTGCAATATCTTCAAATAGAATTCTGGTGCTTGGCCTGCAATTCGTTTAATTAAAAATCAGCACATTTTCTTAAGTACGAAGTAAAATAAATTCCGTTTTGAAGTTGTTCGCCTTTGTAAAATATTTAAAACATAAAATACAGTGAAACGATCTACTCTGTTTCAACAATGAAATCTTTGTTATAAACAAGAGGTAAAGGAGATGTGATATTATAAAATTTGCAATTTCTGCCAATGGAATTCTGGTGTACGGCTGGAAATTCGTTTACTTATAAATCAACACATTTTCTTATGTAGGATGTAAAAAAAATTTGGTATTGAAGTTGTTCGACTTTGTGAAAAATTTAAAATATAAAACACAGTGAAACGATATACATTTTTCTATAATGAAACCTTTGTTATAAATACGAGGTAAAATGGATGTGAAATTATAAAATTAGCAATATCTTCGAATAGAATTCTGGTGCAAGGCTGGATATTGGTTTACTTATAAATCAGCACTTTTCCTTATATAGGAAGTAAAAAAAATTCGGTTTTGAAGTTGTTCGCCTTTGTAAAATATTTAAAACATAAAATACAGCGAGACGATCTACTCTGTTTCAACAATGAAATCTTTGTTATAAACAAGAGGTAAAAGAGATGTGATATTATAAAATTTGCAATTTCTGCCAATAGAATTCTGGTGCACGACTGGAAATTCGTTTACTTCTAAATCAGCACATTTTCTTATGTAGGAAGTAAAAAAAAATCTGTTTTGAAGTTGTTCGCCTTTGTGAAAAATTTAAAATATAAAATACAGTGAAACGATATGCATTTTTTAACAATGAAACCTTTGTTATAAATACGAGGTATAGTTGATGTGATATTATAAAATTATAAATATCTGCCAATAGAATTCTGGTGCACGGCTAGAAATTCGTTTACTTATAAATCAGCACATTTTCTTATGTATGAAGTAAAAAAAATTCGGTTTTGAAGTTGTTCGCCTTTGTAAAACATTTAAAACATAAAATACAGTGAAACGATCTACTCTGTTTCAACAATGAAATCTTTGTTATAAACAAGAGGTAAAGGAGATGTGATATTATAAAATTTGCAATTTCTGCCAATAGAATTCTGGTGTACGGCTGGAAATTCGTTTACTTATAAATCAGCACATTTTCTTATGTAGGAAGTAAAAAAAATTCGGTTTTGAAGTTGTTCGACTTTGTAAATATTTAAAACATAAAATACAGTGAAACGATCTACTCTGTTTCAACAATGAATTCTTTGTTCTAACAAGAGGTAAACGAGATGTGATATTATAAAATTTGCAATATCTTCAAATAGAATTCTGGTGCTTGGCCTGAAATTCGTTTACTTAAAAATCAGCAGTTTTCCTTATATAGGAAGTAAAAAAAATTCGGTTTTGAAGTTGTTCGCCATTGTAAAACATTTAAAACATAAAATACAGTGAAACGATCTACTCTGTTTCAACAATGAAATCTTTGTTATAAACAAGAGGTAAATGAGATGTGATATTATAAAATTTGCAATTTCTGCCAATGGAATTCTCGTGTACGGCTGGAAATTCGTTTACTTACAAATCAGCACATTTTCTTATGTAGGATGTAAAAAAAAATCGATTTTGAAGTTGTTCGACTTTGTGAAAAATTTAAAATATAAAACACAGTGAAACGATATACATTTTTCAACAATGAAACCTTTGTTATAAATACGAGGTAAAATGGATGTGATATTATAAAATTAGCAATATCTTCGAATAGAACTCTGGTGCAAGGCTGGAAATTGGTTTACTTATGAATCAGCACATTTTCTTATGTATGAAGTAAAAAAAATTCGGTTTTGAAGTTGTTCGCCTTTGGAAAACATTTAAAACATAAAATACAGTGAAACGATCTACTCTGTTTCAACAATGAAATCTTTGTTATAAACAAGAGGTAAAGGAGATGTGATATTATAAAATTTGCAATTTCTGCCAATAGAATTCTGGTGTACGGCTGGAAATTCGTTTACTTATAAATCAGCACATTTTCTTATGTAGGAAGTAAAAAAAATTCGGTTTTGAAGTTGTTCGACTTTGTAAATATTTAAAACATAAAATACAGTGAAACGATCTACTCTGTTTCAACAATGAATTCTTTGTTCTAACAAGAGGTAAACGAGATGTGATATTATAAAATTTGCAATACCTTCAAATAGAATTCTGGTGCTTGGCCTGCAATTCGTTTAATTAAAAATCAGCACATTTTCTTAAGTACGAAGTAAAATAAATTCCGTTTTGAAGTTGTTCGCCTTTGTAAAATATTTAAAACATAAAATACAGTGAAACGATCTACTCTGTTTCAACAATGAAATCTTTGTTATAAACAAGAGGTAAAGGAGATGTGATATTATAAAATTTGCAATTTCTGCCAATAGAATTCTGGTGTACGGCTGGAAATTCGTTTACTTATAAATCAGCACATTTTCTTATGTAGGAAGTAAAAAAAATTCGGTTTTGAAGTTGTTCGACTTTGTAAATATTTAAAACATAAAATACAGTGAAACGATCTACTCTGTTTCAACAATGAATTCTTTGTTCTAACAAGAGGTAAACGAGATGTGATATTATAAAATTTGCAATATCTTCAAATAGAATTCTTGTGTTTGGCCTGAAATTCGTTTACTTATAAATCAGCACATTTTCTTATGTATGAAGTAAAAAAAATTCGGTTTTGAAGTTGTTCGCCTTTGTAAAACATTTAAAACATAAAATACAGTGAAATGATCTACTCTGTTTCAACAATGAAACCTTTGTTATAAACAAGAGGTAAAGGAGATGTGATATTATAAAATTTGCAATTTCTGCCAATAGAATTCTGGTGTACGGCTGGAAATTCGTTTACTTATAAATCAGCACATTTTCTTATGTAGGATGTAAAAAAAAAATTCGGTTTTGAAGTTGTTCGACTTTGTAAATATTTAAAACATAAAATACAGTGAAACGATCTACTCTGTTTCAACAATGAAATCTTTGTTATAAACAAGAGGTAAACGAGATGTGATATTATAAAATTTGCAATATCTTCAAATAGAATTCTTGTGTTTGGCCTGCAATTCGTTTAATTAAAAATCAGCACATTTTCTTAAGTACGAAGTAAAATAAATTCCGTTTTGAAGTTGTTCGCCTTTGTAAAATATTTAAAACATAAAATACAGTGAAACGATCTACTCTGTTTCAACAATGAAATCTTTGTTATAAACAAGAGGTAAAGGAGATGTGATATTATAAAATTTGCAATTTCTGCCAATGGAATTCTGGTGTACGGCTGGAAATTCGTTTACTTATAAATCAGCACATTTTCTTATGTAGGATGTAAAAAAAATTCGGTATTGAAGTTGTTCGACTTTGTGAAAAATTTAAAATATAAAACACAGTGAAACGATATACATTTTTCTACAATGAAACCTTTGTTATAAATACGAGGTAAAATGGATGTGATATTATAAAATTAGCAATATCTTCGAATAGAATTCTGGTGCAAGGCTGGATATTGGTTTACTTATAAATCAGCACTTTTCCTTATATAGGAAGTAAAAAAAATTCGGTTTTGAAGTTGTTCGCCTTTGTAAAATATTTAAAACATAAAATACAGTGAGACGATCTACTCTGTTTCAACAATGAAATCTTTGTTATAAACAAGAGGTAAAAGAGATGTGATATTATAAAATTTGCAATTTCTGCCAATAGAATTCTGGTGCACGACTGGAAATTCGTTTACTTCTAAATCAGCACATTTTCTTATGTAGGAAGTAAAAAAAAATCTGTTTTGAAGTTGTTCGCCTTTGTGAAAAATTTAAAATATAAAATACAGTGAAACGATATGCATTTTTTAACAATGAAACCTTTGTTATAAATACGAGGTATAGTTGATGTGATATTATAAAATTATAAATATCTGCCAATAGAATTCTGGTGCACGGCTAGAAATTCGTTTACTTATAAATCAGCACATTTTCTTATGTATGAAGTAAAAAAAATTCGGTTTTGAAGTTGTTCGCCTTTGTAAAACATTTAAAACATAAAATACAGTGAAACGATCTACTCTGTTTCAACAATGAAATCTTTGTTATAAACAAGAGGTAAAGGAGATGTGATATTATAAAATTTGCAATTTCTGCCAATAGAATTCTGGTGTACGGCTGGAAATTCGTTTACTTATAAATCAGCACATTTTCTTATGTAGGAAGTAAAAAAAATTCGGTTTTGAAGTTGTTCGACTTTGTAAATATTTAAAACATAAAATACAGTGAAACGATCTACTCTGTTTCAACAATGAATTCTTTGTTCTAACAAGAGGTAAACGAGATGTGATATTATAAAATTTGCAATATCTTCAAATAGAATTCTGGTGCTTGGCCTGAAATTCGTTTACTTAAAAATCAGCAGTTTTCCTTATATAGGAAGTAAAAAAAATTCGGTTTTGAAGTTGTTCGCCATTGTAAAACATTTAAAACATAAAATACAGTGAAACGATCTACTCTGTTTCAACAATGAAATCTTTGTTATAAACAAGAGGTAAATGAGATGTGATATTATAAAATTTGCAATTTCTGCCAATGGAATTCTGGTGTACGGCTGGAAATTCGTTTACTTACAAATCAGCACATTTTCTTATGTAGGATGTAAAAAAAAATCGATTTTGAAGTTGTTCGACTTTGTGAAAAATTTAAAATATAAAACACAGTGAAACGATATACATTTTTCAACAATGAAACCTTTGTTATAAATACGAGGTAAAATGGATGTGATATTATAAAATTAGCAATATCTTCGAATAGAACTCTGGTGCAAGGCTGGATATTGGTTTACTTATAAATCAGCACTTTTCCTTATATAGGAAGTAAAAAAAAATCGGTTTTGAAGTTGTTCGCCTTTGTAAAATATTTAAAACATAAAATACAGTGAGACGATCTACTCTGTTTCAACAATGAAATCTTTGTTATAAACAAGAGGTAAAAGAGATGTGATATTATAAGATTTGCAATTTCTGCCAATAGAATTCTGGTGCACGACTGGAAATTCGTTTACTTCTAAATCAGCACATTTTCTTATGTAGGAAGTAAAAAAAAAATCTGTTTTGAAGTTGTTCGCCTTTGTGAAAAATTTAAAATATAAAATACAGTGAAACGATATGCATTTTTTAACAATGAAACCTTTGTTATAAATACGAGGTATAGTTGATGTGATATTATAAAATTATAAATATCTGCCAATAGAATTCTGGTGCACGGCTAGAAATTCGTTTACTTATAAATCAGCACATTTTCTTATGTATGAAGTAAAAAAAAATCGGTTTTGAAGTTGTTCGACTTTGTAAATATTTAAAACATAAAATACAGTGAAACGATCTACTCTGTTTCAACAATGAAATCTTTGTTATAAACAAGAGGTAAACGAGATGTGATATTATAAAATTTGCAATATCTTCAAATAGAATTCTGGTGCTTGGCCTGAAATTCGTTTACTTAAAAATCAGCACTTTTCCTTATATAGGAATTAAAAAAAATTCGGTTTTGAAGTTGTTCGACTTTGTAAATATTTAAAACATAAAATACAGTGAAACGATCTACTCTGTTTCAACAATGAATTCTTTGTTCTAACAAGAGGTAAACGAGATGTGATATTATAAAATTTGCAATATCTTCAAATAGAATTCTGGTGCTTGGCCTGAAATTCGTTTACTTAAAAATCAGCAGTTTTCCTTATATAGGAAGTAAAAAAAATTCGGTTTTGAAGTTGTTCGCCATTGTAAAACATTTAAAACATAAAATACAGTGAAACGATCTACTCTGTTTCAACAATGAAATCTTTGTTATAAACAAGAGGTAAATGAGATGTGATATTATAAAATTTGCAATTTCTGCCAATGGAATTCTGGTGTACGGCTGGAAATTCGTTTACTTATAAATCAGCACATTTTCTTATGTAGGATGTAAAAAAAAATCGATTTTGAAGTTGTTCGACTTTGTGAAAAATTTAAAATATAAAACACAGTGAAACGATATACATTTTTCAACAATGAAACCTTTGTTATAAATACGAGGTAAAATGGATGTGATATTATAAAATTAGCAATATCTTCGAATAGAACTCTGGTGCAAGGCTGGAAATTGGTTTACTTATAAATCAGCACATTTTCTTATGTATGAAGTAAAAAAAATTCGGTTTTGAAGTTGTTCGCCTTTGGAAAACATTTAAAACATAAAATACAGTGAAACGATCTACTCTGTTTCAACAATGAAATCTTTGTTATAAACAAGAGGTAAAGGAGATGTGATATTATAAAATTTGCAATTTCTGCCAATAGAATTCTGGTGTACGGCTGGAAATTCGTTTACTTATAAATCAGCACATTTTCTTATGTAGGAAGTAAAAAAAATTCGGTTTTGAAGTTGTTCGACTTTGTAAATATTTAAAACATAAAATACAGTGAAACGATCTACTCTGTTTCAACAATGAATTCTTTGTTCTAACAAGAGGTAAACGAGATGTGATATTATAAAATTTGCAATATCTTCAAATCGAATTCTTGTGTTTGGCCTGAAATTCGTTTACTTATAAATCAGCACATTTTCTTATGTATGAAGTAAAAAAAATTCGGTTTTGAAGTTGTTCGCCTTTGTAAAACATTTAAAACATAAAATACAGTGAAACGATCTACTCTGTTTCAACAATGAAATCTTTGTTATAAACAAGAGGTAAAGGAGATGTGATATTATAAAATTTGCAATTTCTGCCAATAGAATTCTGGTGTACGGCTGGAAATTCGTTTACTTATAAATCAGCACATTTTCTTATGTAGGATGTAAAAAAAAAATTCGGTTTTGAAGTTGTTCGACTTTGTAAATATTTAAAACATAAAATACAGTGAAACGATCTACTCTGTTTCAACAATGAAATCTTTGTTATAAACAAGAGGTAAACGAGATGTGATATTATAAAATTTGCAATATCTTCAAATAGAATTCTGGTGCTTGGCCTGCAATTCGTTTAATTAAAAATCAGCACATTTTCTTAAGTACGAAGTAAAATAAATTCCGTTTTGAAGTTGTTCGCCTTTGTAAAATATTTAAAACATAAAATACAGTGAAACGATCTACTCTGTTTCAACAATGAAATCTTTGTTATAAACAAGAGGTAAAGAAGATGTGATATTATAAAATTTGCAATTTCTGCCAATAGAATTCTGGTGTACGGCTGGAAATTCGTTTACTTGTAAATCAGCACATTTTCTTATGTAGGATGTAAAAAAAATTCGGTTTTGAAGTTGTACGACTTTGTAAATATTTAAAACATAAAATACAGTGAAACGATCTACTCTGTTTCAACAATGAAATCTTTGTTATAAACAAGAGGTAAAGCAGATGTGATAATAAATTTGCAATATCTGCCAATAGAATTCTGGTGTATGGCTGGAAATTCGTTTACTTATAAATCAGCACAATTTCTTATGTAGGAAGTAAAAAAAAAAATCGGTTTTGATGTTGTTCGAAGTTGTAAAATATTTAAAATATAAAATACTGAGAAACGATCTACTCTATTCCAACAATGAAACCTTTGTTATAAATACGATATAAAGAAGATCTGATATTATAAAATTTGCAATATCTTCGAATAGAATTCTGGTGTACGGCTGGAAATTCTTTTACTTATAAATCAGCACATTTTCTTATGTAGGATGTAAAAAAAAAAATCGGTTTTGAAGTTGTTCGACTTTGTAAATATTTAAAACATAAAATACAGTGAAACGATCTACTCTGTTTCAACAATGAAATCTTTGTTATAAACAAGAGGTAAACGAGATGTGATATTATAAAATTTGCAATATCTTCAAATAGAATTCTGGTGCTTGGCCTGAAATTCGTTTACTTAAAAATCAGCACTTTTCCTTATATAGGAAGTAAAAAAAATTCGGTTTTGAAGTTGTTCGCCTATTTAAAACATTTAAAACATAAAATACAGTGAAACGATCTACTCTGTTTCAACAATGAAATCTCTGTTATAAACAAGAGGTAAATGAGATGTGATATTATAAAATTTGCAATTTCTGCCAATAGAATTCTGGTGTACGGCTGGAAATTCGTTTACTTGTAAATCAGCACATTTTCTTATGTAGGATGTAAAAAAAAATTCGGTTTTGAAGTTGTACGACTTTGTAAATATTTAAAACATAAAATACAGTGAAACGATCTACTCTGTTTCAACAATGAAATCTTTGTTATAAACAAGAGGTAAAGCAGATGTGATAATAAATTTGCAATATCTGCCAATAGAATTCTGGTGTATGGCTGGAAATTCGTTTACTTATAAATCAGCACAATTTCTTATGTAGGAAGTAAAAAAAAAAAATCGGTTTTGATGTTGTTCGAAGTTGTAAAATATTTAAAATATAAAATACTGAGAAACGATCTACTCTATTCCAACAATGAAACCTTTGTTATAAATACGATATAAAGAAGATCTGATATTATAAAATTTGCAATATCTTCGAATAGAATTCTGGTGCACGGCTGGAAATTCGTTTACTTATAAATCAGCACATTTTCTTATTTAGGAAGTAAAAAAAATTCGGTTTTGAAGTTGTTCGCCTTTGTAAAACATTTAAAACATAAAATACAGTGAAACGATCTACTCTGTTTCAACAATGCAATCTTTGTTATAAACAAGAGGTAAAGGAGATGTGATATTATAAAATTTGCAATTTCTGCCAATAGAATTCTGGTGTACGGCTGGAAATTCTTTTACTTATAAATCAGCACATTTTCTTATGTAGGATGTAAAAAAAAAAATCGGTTTTGAAGTTGTTCGACTTTGTAAATATTTAAAACATAAAATACAGTGAAACGATCTACTCTGTTTCAACAATGAAATCTTTGTTATAAACAAGAGGTAAACGAGATGTGATATTATAAAATTTGCAATATCTTCAAATAGAATTCTGGTGCTTGGCCTGAAATTCGTTTACTTAAAAATCAGCACTTTTCCTTATATAGGAAGTAAAAAAAATTCGGTTTTGAAGTTGTTCGACTTTGTAAATATTTAAAACATAAAATACAGTGAAACGATCTACTCTGTTTCAACAATGAATTCTTTGTTCTAACAAGAGGTAAACGAGATGTGATATTATAAAATTTGCAATATCTTCAAATAGAATTCTGGTGCTTGGCCTGAAATTCGTTTACTTAAAAATCAGCAGTTTTCCTTATATAGGAAGTAAAAAAAATTCGGTTTTGAAGTTGTTCGCCATTGTAAAACATTTAAAACATAAAATACAGTGAAACGATCTACTCTGTTTCAACAATGAAATCTTTGTTATAAACAAGAGGTAAATGAGATGTGATAATATAAAATTTGCAATTTCTGCCAATGGAATTCTGGTGTACGGCTGGAAATTCGTTTACTTATAAATCAGCACATTTTCTTATGTAGGATGTAAAAAAAAATCGATTTTGAAGTTGTTCGACTTTGTGAAAAATTTAAAATATAAAACACAGTGAAACGATATACATTTTTCAACAATGAAACCTTTGTTATAAATACGAGGTAAAATGGATGTGATATTATAAAATTAGCAATATCTTCGAATAGAATTCTGGTGCAAGGCTGGAAATTGGTTTACTTATAAATCAGCACATTTTCTTATGTATGAAGTAAAAAAAATTCGGTTTTGAAGTTGTTCGCCTTTGGAAAACATTTAAAACATAAAATACAATGAAACGATCTACTCTGTTTCAACAATGAAATCTTTGTTATAAACAAGAGGTAAAGGAGATGTGATATTATAAAATTTGCAATTTCTGCCAATAGAATTCTGGTGTACGGCTGGAAATTCGTTTACTTATAAATCAGCACATTTTCTTATGTAGGAAGTAAAAAAAATTCGGTTTTGAAGTTGTTCGACTTTGTAAATATTTAAAACATAAAATACAGTGAAACGATCTACTCTGTTTCAACAATGAATTCTTTGTTCTAACAAGAGGTAAACGAGATGTGATATTATAAAATTTGCAATATCTTCAAATCGAATTCTTGTGGTTGGCCTGAAATTCGTTTACTTATAAATCAGCACATTTTCTTATGTATGAAGTAAAAAAAATTCGGTTTTGAAGTTGTTCGCCTTTGTAAAACATTTAAAACATAAAATACAGTGAAACGATCTACTCTGTTTCAACAATGAAATCTTTGTTATAAACAAGAGGTAAAGGAGATGTGATATTATAAAATTTGCAATTTCTGCCAATAGAATTCTGGTGTACGGCTGGAAATTCGTTTACTTATAAATCAGCACATTTTCTTATGTAGGATGTAAAAAAAAAATTCGGTTTTGAAGTTGTTCGACTTTGTAAATATTTAAAACATAAAATACAGTGAAACGATCTACTCTGTTTCAACAATGAAATCTTTGTTATAAACAAGAGGTAAACGAGATGTGATATTATAAAATTTGCAATATCTTCAAATAGAATTCTGGTGCTTGGCCTGCAATTCGTTTAATTAAAAATCAGCACATTTTCTTAAGTACGAAGTAAAATAAATTCCGTTTTGAAGTTGTTCGCCTTTGTAAAATATTTAAAACATAAAATACAGTGAAACGATCTACTCTGTTTCAACAATGAAATCTTTTTTATAAACAAGAGGTAAAGCAGATGTGATAATAAATTTGCAATATCTGCCAATAGAATTCTGGTGTATGGCTGGAAATTCGTTTACTTATAAATCAGCACAATTTCTTATGTAGGAAGTAAAAAAAAAAATCGGTTTTGATGTTGTTCGAAGTTGTAAAATATTTAAAATATAAAATACTGAGAAACGATCTACTCTATTCCAACAATGAAACCTTTGTTATAAATACGATATAAAGAAGATCTGATATTATAAAATTTGCAATATCTTCGAATAGAATTCTGGTGTACGGCTGGAAATTCTTTTACTTATAAATCAGCACATTTTCTTATGTAGGATGTAAAAAAAAAAATCGGTTTTGAAGTTGTTCGACTTTGTAAATATTTAAAACATAAAATACAGTGAAACGATATACATTTTTCTACAATTAAACCTTTGTTATAAATACGAGGTAAAATGGATGTGATATTATAAAATTAGCAATATCTTCGAATAGAATTCTGGTGCAAGGCTGCATATTGGTTTACTTATAAATCAGCACTTTTCCTTATATAGGAAGTAAAAAAAATTCGGTTTTGAAGTTGTTCGCCTTTGTAAAATATTTAAAACATAAAATACAGTGAGACGATCTACTCTGTTTCAACAATGAAATCTTTGTTATAAACAAGAGGTAAAAGAGATGTGATATTATAAAATTTGCAATTTCTGCCAATAGAATTCTGGTGCACGACTGGAAATTCGTTTACTTCTAAATCAGCACATTTTCTTATGTAGGAAGTAAAAACAATTCTGTTTTGAAGTTGTTCGCCTTTGTGAAAAATTTAAAATATAAAATACAGTGAAACGATATGCATTTTTTAACAATGAAACCTTTGTTATAAATACGAGGTATTTTTGATGTGATATTATAAAATTATAAATATCTGCCAATAGAATTCTGGTGCACGGCTAGAAATTCGTTTACTTATAAATCAGCACATTTTCTTATGTATGAAGTAAAAAAAATTCGGTTTTGAAGTTGTTCGCTTTTGTAAAACATTTAAAACATAAAATACAGTGAAACGATCTACTCTGTTTCAACAATGAAATCTTTGTTATAAACAAGAGGTAAATGAGATGTGATATTATAAAATTTGCAATTTCTGCCAATGGAATTCTGGTGTACGGCTGGAAATTCTTTTACTTATAAATCAGCACATTTTCTTATGTAGGATGTAAAAAAAAAATCGATTTTCAAGTTGTTCGACTTTGTGAAAAATTTCAAATATAAAACACAGTGAAACGATATACATTTTTCAACAATGAAACCTCTGTTATAAATACGAGGTAAAATTGATGTGATATTATAAAATTTGCAATATCTTCGAATAGAATTCTGGTGCAAGGCTGGAAATTGGTTTACTTATAAATCAGCACATTTTCTTATGTATGAAGTAAAAAAAATTCGGTTTTGAAGTTGATCGCCTTTGGAAAACATTTAAAACATAAAATACAGTGAAACGATCTACTCTGTTTCAACAATGAAATCTTTGTTATAAACAAGAGGTAAAGGAGATGTGATATTATAAAATTTGCAATTTCTGCCAATAGAATTCTGGTGTACGGCTGGAAATTCGTTTACTTATAAATCAGCGCATTTTCTTATGTAGGAAGTAAAAAAAATTCGGTTTTGAAGTTGTTCGACTTTGTAAATATTTAAAACATAAAATACAGTGAAACGATCTACTCTGTTTCAACAATGAATTCTTTGTTCTAACAAGAGGTAGGCCGCACGTGATTTCCGCCCCGCACCCAGGTACTAACCCGTTAAGCTAGGCATTCATGCCGGGCAGGTAGGGGCCTGGTTAGCGGTATAAAAAAAAAAAAAACATAAAATACAGTGAAACGATCTACTCTGTTTCAACAATGAAATCTTTGTTATAAACAAGAGGTAAAGCAGATGTGATAATAAATTTGCAATATCTGCCAATAGAATTCTGGTGTATGGCTGGAAATTCGTTTACTTATAAATCAGCACAATTTCTTATGTAGGAAGTAAAAAAAAAATCGGTTTTGATGTTGTTCGAAGTTGTAAAATATTTAAAATATAAAATACTGAGAAACGATCTACTCTATTCCAACAATGAAACCTTTGTTATAAATACGATATAAAGAAGATCTGATATTATAAAATTTGCAATATCTTCGAATAGAATTCTGGTGCACGGCTGGAAATTCGTTTACTTATAAATCAGCACATTGTCTTATGTATGAAGTAAAAAAAATTCGGTTTTGAAGTTGATCGCCTTTGGAAAACATTTAAAACATAAAATACAGTGAAACGATCTACTCTGTTTCAACAATGAAATCTTTGTTATAAACAAGAGGTAAAGGAGATGTGATATTATAAAATTTGCAATTTCTGCCAATAGAATTCTGGTGTACGGCTGGAAATTCGTTTACTTATAAATCAGCACATTTTCTTATGTAGGAAGTAAAAAAAATTCGGTTTTGAAGTTGTTCGACTTTGTAAATATTTAAAACATAAAATACAGTGAAACGATCTACTCTGTTTCAACAATGAATTCTTTGTTCTAACAAAAGTCAGGCCGCACGTGATTTCCGCCCCGCACCCAGGTACTAACCCGTTAAGCTAGGCATTCATGCCGGGCAGGTAGGGTATTTAAAATATAAAATACTGAGAAACGATCTACTCTATTCCAACAATGAAACCTTTGTTATAAATACGATATAAAGAAGATCTGATATTATAAAATTTGCAATATCTTCGAATAGAATTCTGGTGCAAGGCTGGAAATTGGTTTACTTATAAATCAGCACATTTTCTTATGTATGAAGTAAAAAAAATTCGGTTTTGAAGTTGATCGCCTTTGGAAAACATTTAAAACATAAAATACAGTGAAACGATCTACTCTGTTTCAACAATGAAATCTTTGTTATAAACAAGAGGTAAAGGAGATGTGATATTATAAAATTTGCAATTTCTGCCAATAGAATTCTGGTGTACGGCTGGAAATTCGTTTACTTATAAATCAGCACATTTTCTTATGTAGGAAGTAAAAAAAATTCGGTTTTGAAGTTGTTCGACTTTGTAAATATTTAAAACATAAAATACAGTGAAACGATCTACTCTGTTTCAACAATGAAATCTTTGTTATAAACAAGAGGTAAACGAGATGTGATATTATAAAATTTGCAATATCTTCAAATAGAATTCTGGTGCTTGGCCTGAAATTCGTTTACATAAAAATCAGCACTTTTCCTTATATAGGAAGTAAAAAAAATTCAGTTTTGAAGTTGTTCGCCTTTGTAAAACATTTAAAACATAAAATACAGTGAAACGATCTACTCTGTTTCAACAATGAAATCTTTGTTATAAACAAGAGGTAAATGAGATGTGATATTATAAAATTTTTAATTTCTGCCAATGGAATTCTGGTGTACGGCTAGAAATTCGTTTACTTATAAATCAGCACATTTTCTTATGTAGGATGTAAAAAAAATTCGGTATTGAAGTTGTTCGACTTTGTGAAAAATTTAAAATATAAAACACAGAGAAACGATATACATTTTTCTACAATGAAACCTTTGTTATAAATACGAGGTAAAATGGATGTGATATTATAAAATTAGCAATATCTTCGAATAGAATTCTGGTGCAAGGCTGGATATTGGTTTACTTATAAATCAGCACTTTTCCTTATATAGGAAGTAAAAAAAATTCGGTTTTGAAGTTGTTCGCCTTTGTAAAATATTTAAAACATAAAATACAGTGAAACGATCTACTCTGTTTCAACAATGAAATCTTTGTTATAAACAAGAGGTAAAAGAGATGTGATATTATAAAATTTGCAATTTCTGCCAATAGAATTCTGGTGCACGACTGGAAATTCGTTTACTTCTAAATCAGCACATTTTCTTATGTAGGAAGTAAAAAAAAATCTGTTTTGAAGTTGTTCGCCTTTGTGAAAAATTTAAAATATAAAATACAGTGAAACGATATGCATTTTTTAACAATGAAACCTTTGTTATAAATACGAGGTATAGTTGATGTGATATTATAAAATTATAAATATCTGCCAATAGAATTCTGGTGCACGGCTAGAAATTCGTTTACTTATAAATCAGCACATTTTCTTATGTATGAAGTAAAAAAAATTCGGTTTTGAAGTTGTTCGCCTTTGTAAAACATTTAAAACATAAAATACAGTGAAATGATCTACTCTGTTTCAACAATGAAATCTTTGTTATAAACAAGAGGTAAAGGAGATGTGATATTATAAAATTTGCAATTTCTGCCAATAGAATTCTGGTGTACGGCTGGAAATTCGTTTACTTATAAATCAGCACATTTTCTTATGTAGGAAGTAAAAAAAATTCGGTTTTGAAGTTGTTCGACTTTGTAAATATTTAAAACATAAAATACAGTGAAACGATCTACTCTGTTTCAACAATGAATTCTTTGTTCTAACAAGAGGTAAACGAGATGTGATATTATAAAATTTGCAATATCTTCAAATAGAATTCTGGTGCTTGGCCTGAAATTCGTTTACTTAAAAATCAGCAGTTTTCCTTATATAGGAAGTAAAAAAAATTCGGTTTTGAAGTTGTTCGCCATTGTAAAACATTTAAAACATAAAATACAGTGAAACGATCTACTCTGTTTCAACAATGAAATCTTTGTTATAAACAAGAGGTAAAAGAGATGTGATATTATAAAATTTGCAATTTCTGCCAATAGAATTCTGGTGTACGACTGGAAATTCGTTTACTTCTAAATCAGCACATTTTCTTATGTAGGAAGTAAAAAAAAATCTGTTTTGAAGTTGTTCGCCTTTGTGAAAAATTTAAAATATAAAATACAGTGAAACGATATGCATTTTTTAACAATGAAACCTTTGTTATAAATACGAGGTATAGTTGATGTGATATTATAAAATTATAAATATCTGCCAATAGAATTCTGGTGCACGGCTAGAAATTCGTTTACTTATAAATCAGCACATTTTCTTATGTAGGAAGTAAAAAAAATTCGGTTTTAAAGTTGTTCGACTTTGTAAATATTTAAAACATAAAATACAGTGAAACGATCTACTCTGTTTCAACAATGAATTCTTTGTTCTAACAAGAGGTAAACGAGATGTGATATTATAAAATTTGCAATATCTTCAAATAGAATTCTTGTGCTTGGCCTGAAATTCGTTTACTTATAAATCAGCACATTTTCTTATGTATGAAGTAAAATAAATTCCGTTTTGAAGTTGTTCGCCTTTGTAAAATATTTAAAACATAAAATACAGTGAAACGATCTACTCTGTTTCAACAATGAAATCTTTGTTATAAACAAGAGGTAAAGGAGATGTGATATTATAAAATTTGCAATTTCTGCCAATAGAATTCTGGTGTACGGCTGGAAATTCGTTTACTTATAAATCAGCACATTTTCTTATGTAGGATGTAAAAAAAAATTCGGTTTTGAAGTTGTACGACTTTGTAAATATTTAAAGTTACAATGTGACAACCACCAGTAACAAAAGTTACAATGTGACAACCACCAGTAACAAAAGTTACAATGTGACAACCACCAGTAATAAAAGTTACAATGTGACAACCACCAGTAACAAAAGTTACAATGTGACAACCACCAGTAACAAATGTTACAACGTGACAAAACCCACGATAGTGACATAATAACCAGTGAAACTCTCGAAAGAAGACCAAGATTCAAAATGGGAAAACCAGCTCTAGCACAGGCTAGAGGTAAAAATATATCAAGAAAGAGACAAAAAACTAATGAATGATAGACAAAAAACAACCCACAACAGGGGCGAGCCTATAAAAACGCCAAAAAGCCTTGACAGAGACAAATACAACAAGAAGGGAAATCAGCCCATAAAAGAGGCGATAAACACTACAGCGACAACCCACCAAGAACGTGACAAGCCAACAGACATGGTAAATATGTAAATCTATGTACGCTAATGGCACCTGGTGCATGTAAAATCCGTCGTGGGTGCAAAGCCCTCCAAGTTACCTGTGAATAATACCTCTGGGGGTGCCTAGTCAGGTGAGGGTCTCGTCACCTGATCAAGGTTCTAAATTACGAGACCTATTAAATCTGTCAATTCAACAAAGTTAAACAGAAACCTTGAACCGGCAAACAAAGATAGCGGTAGCAAATCACAAGAGAGTAAGCACAGCAGCGATGTGAACAAATCAATAGTCAGGTGGATCACAGCCATGCTGTGATCAGGCGATTTCCGCCCCGCACCCAGGTACTAACCCGTTAAGCTAGGCATTCATGCCGGGCAGGTAGGGGCCTGGTTAGCGGTATAAAAAAAAAAAAAACATAAAATACAGTGAAACGATCTACTCTGTTTCAACAATGAAATCTTTGTTATAAACAAGAGGTAAAGCAGATGTGATAATAAATTTGCAATATCTGCCAATAGAATTCTGGTGTATGGCTGGAAATTCGTTTACTTATAAATCAGCACAATTTCTTATGTAGGAAGTAAAAAAAAATCGGTTTTGATGTTGTTCGAAGTTGTAAAATATTTAAAATATAAAATACTGAGAAACGATCTACTCTATTCCAACAATGAAACCTTTGTTATAAATACGATATAAAGAAGATCTGATATTATAAAATTTGCAATATCTTCGAATAGAATTCTGGTGCACGGCTGGAAATTCGTTTACTTATAAATCAGCACATTGTCTTATTTAGGAAGTAAAAAAAATTCGGTTTTGAAGTTGTTCGCCTTTGTAAAACATTTAAAACATAAAATACAGTGAAACGATCTACTCTGTTTCAACAATGCAATCTTTGTTATAAACAAGAGGTAAAGGAGATGTGATATTATAAAATTTGCAATTTCTGCCAATAGAATTCTGGTGTACGGCTGGAAATTCTTTTACTTATAAATCAGCACATTTTCTTATGTAGGATGTAAAAAAAAAATTCGGTTTTGAAGTTTTTCGACTTTGTAAATATTTAAAACATAAAATACAGTGAAACGATCTACTCTGTTTCAACAATGAAATCTTTGTTATAAACAAGAGGTAAACGAGATGTGATATTATAAAATTTGCAATATCTTCAAATAGAATTCTGGTGCTTGGCCTGAAATTCGTTTACATAAAAATCAGCACTTTTCCTTATATAGGAAGTAAAAAAAATTCGGTTTTGAAGTTGTTCGCCTTTGTAAAACATTTAAAACATAAAATACAGTGAAACGATCTACTCTGTTTCAACAATGAAATCTTTGTTATAAACAAGAGGTAAATGAGATGTGATATTATAAAATTTTTAATTTCTGCCAATGGAATTCTGGTGTACGGCTGGAAATTCGTTTACTTATAAATCAGCACATTTTCTTATGTAGGATGTAAAAAAAATTCGGTATTGAAGTTGTTCGACTTTGTGAAAAATTTAAAATATAAAACACAGTGAAACGATATACATTTTTCTACAATGAAACCTTTGTTATAAATACGAGGTAAAATGGATGTGATATTATAAAATTAGCAATATCTTCGAATAGAATTCTGGTGCAAGGCTGGATATTGGTTTACTTATAAATCAGCACTTTTCCTTATATAGGAAGTAAAAAAAATTCGGTTTTGAAGTTGTTCGCCTTTGTAAAATATTTAAAACATAAAATACAGTGAGACGATCTACTCTGTTTCAACAATGAATTCTTTGTTCTAACAAGAGGTAAACGAGATGTGATATTATAAAATTTGCAATATCTTCAAATAGAATTCTGGTGCTTGGCCTGAAATTCGTTTACTTAAAAATCAGCAGTTTTCCTTATATAGGAAGTAAAAAAAAATTCGGTTTTGAAGTTGTTCGCCTTTGTAAAACATTTAAAACATAAAATACAGTGAAACGATCTACTCTGTTTCAACAATGAAATCTTTGTTATAAACAAGAGGTAAATGAGATGTGATATTATAAAATTTGCAATTTCTGCCAATGGAATTCTGGTGTACGGCTGGAAATTCGTTTACTTATAAATCAGCACATTTTCTTATGTAGGATGTAAAAAAAATTCGGTATTGAAGTTGTTCGACTTTGTGAAAAATTTAAAATATAAAACACAGTGAAACGATATACATTTTTCTACAATGAAACCTTTGTTATAAATACGAGGTAAAATGGATGTGATATTATAAAATTAGCAATATCTTCGAATAGAATTCTGGTGCAAGGCTGGATATTGGTTTACTTATAAATCAGCACTTTTCCTTATATAGGAAGTAAAAAAAATTCGGTTTTGAAGTTGTTCGCCTTTGTAAAATATTTAAAACATAAAATACAGTGAGACGATCTACTCTGTTTCAACAATGAAATCTTTGTTATAAACAAGAGGTAAAAGAGATGTGATATTATAAAATTTGCAATTTCTGCCAATAGAATTCTGGTGCACGACTGGAAATTCGTTTACTTCTAAATCAGCACATTTTCTTATGTAGGAAGTAAAAAAAAATCTGTTTTGAAGTTGTTCGCCTTTGTGAAAAATTTAAAATATAAAATACAGTGAAACGATATGCATTTTTTAACAATGAAACCTTTGTTATAAATACGAGGTATAGTTGATGTGATATTATAAAATTATAAATATCTGCCAATAGAATTCTGGTGCACGGCTAGAAATTCGTTTACTTATAAATCAGCACATTTTCTTATGTATGAAGTAAAAAAAATTCGGTTTTGAAGTTGTTCGCCTTTGTAAAACTTTTAAAACATAAAATACAGTGAAACGATCTACTCTGTTTCAACAATGAAATCTTTGTTATAAACAAGAGGTAAAGGAGATGTGATATTATAAAATTTGCAATTTCTGCCAATAGAATTCTGGTGTACGGCTGGAAATTCGTTTACTTATAAATCAGCACATTTTCTTACGTAGGAAGTAAAAAAAATTCGGTTTTGAAGTTGTTCGACTTTGTAAATATTTAAAACATAAAATACAGTGAAACGATCTACTCTGTTTCAACAATGAATTCTTTGTTCTAACAAGAGGTAAACGAGATGTGATATTATAAAATTTGCAATATCTTCAAATAGAATTCTGGTGCTTGGCCTGAAATTCGTTTACTTAAAAATCAGCAGTTTTCCTTATATAGGAAGTAAAAAAAATTCGGTTTTGAAGTTGTTCGCCATTGTAAAACATTTAAAACATAAAATACAGTGAAACGATCTACTCTGTTTCAACAATGAAATCTTTGTTATAAACAAGAGGTAAATGAGATGTGATATTATAAAATTTGCAATTTCTGCCAATGGAATTCTGGTGTACGGCTGGAAATTCGTTTACTTATAAATCAGCACATTTTCTTATGTAGGATGTAAAAAAAAATCGATTTTGAAGTTGTTCGACTTTGTGAAAAATTTAAAATATAAAACACAGTGAAACGATATACATTTTTCAACAATGAAACCTTTGTTATAAATACGAGGTAAAATGGATGTGATATTATAAAATTAGCAATATCTTCGAATAGAACTCTGGTGCAAGGCTGGAAATTGGTTTACTTATAAATCAGCACATTTTCTTATGTATGAAGTAAAAAAAATTCGGTTTTGAAGTTGTTCGCCTTTGGAAAACATTTAAAACATAAAATACAGTGAAACGATCTACTCTGTTTCAACAATGAAATCTTTGTTATAAACAAGAGGTAAAGGAGATGTGATATTATAAAATTTGCAATTTCTGCCAATAGAATTCTGGTGTACGGCTGGAAATTCGTTTACTTATAAATCAGCACATTTTCTTATGTAGGAAGTAAAAAAAAAATCGGTTTTGAAGTTGTTCGACTTTGTAAATATTTAAAACATAAAATACAGTGAAACGATCTACTCTGTTTCAACAATGAATTCTTTGTTCTAACAAGAGGTAAACGAGATGTGATATTATAAAATTTGCAATATCTTCAAATAGAATTCTTGTGTTTGGCCTGAAAGTCGTTTACTTATAAATCAGCACATTTTCTTATGTAGGAAGTAAAAAAAAATCTGTTTTGAAGTTGTTCGCCTTTGTGAAAAAATTAAAATATAAAATACAGTGAAACGATATGCATTTTTTAACAATGAAACCTTTGTTATAAATACGAGGTATAGTTGATGTCATATTATAAAATTATAAATATCTGCCAATAGAATTCTGGTGCACGGCTAGAAATTCGTTTACTTATAAATCAGCACATTTTCTTATGTATGAAGTAAAAAAAATTCGGTTTTGAAGTTGTTCGCCTTTGTAAAACATTTAAAACATAAAATACAGTGAAACGATCTACTCTGTTTCAACAATGAAATCTTTGTTATAAACAAGAGGTAAAGGAGATGTGATATTATAAAATTTGCAATTTCTGCCAATAGAATTCTGGTGTACGGCTGGAAATTCGTTTACTTGTAAATCAGCACATTTTCTTATGTAGGATGTAAAAAAAAATTCGGTTTTGAAGTTGTTCGACTTTGTAAATATTTAAAACATAAAATACAGTGAAACGATCTACTCTGTTTCAACAATGAATTCTTTGTTCTAACAAGAGGTAAACGAGATGTGATATGATAAAATTTGCAATATCTTCAAATAGAATTCTTGTGTTTGGCCTGAAATTCGTTTACTTATAAATCAGCACATTTTCTTATGTATGAAGTAAAAAAAATTCGGTTTTGAAGTTGTTCGCCTTTGCAAAACATTTAAAACATAAAATACAGTGAAATGATCTACTCTGTTTCAACAATGAAATCTTTGTTATAAACAAGAGGTAAAGGAGATGTGATATTATAAAATTTGCAATTTCTGCCAATAGAATTCTGGTGTACGGCTGGAAATTCGTTTACTTATAAACCAGCACATTTTCTTATGTAGGATGTAAAAAAAAAATTCGGTTTTGAAGTTGTTCGACTTTGTAAATATTTAAAACATAAAATACAGTGAAACGATCTACTCTGTTTCAACAATGAAATCTTTGTTATAAACAAGAGGTAAACGAGATGTGATATTATAAAATTTGCAATATCTTCAAATAGAATTCTGGTGCTTGGCCTGCAATTCGTTTAATTAAAAATCAGCACATTTTCTTAAGTACGAAGTAAAATAAATTCCGTTTTGAAGTTGTTCGCCTTTGTAAAATATTTAAAACATAAAATACAGTGAAACGATCTACTCTGTTTCAACAATGAAATCTTTGTTATAAACAAGAGGTAAAGGAGATGTGATATTATAAAATTTGCAATTTCTGCCAATAGAATTCTGGTGTACGGCTGGAAATTCGTTTACTTGTAAATCAGCACATTTTCTTATGTAGGATGTAAAAAAAAATTCGGTTTTGAAGTTGTACGACTTTGTAAATATTTAAAACATAAAATACAGTGAAACGATCTACTCTGTTTCAACAATGAAATCTTTGTTATAAACAAGAGGTAAAGCAGATGTGATAATAAATTTGCAATATCTGCCAATAGAATTCTGGTGTATGGCTGGAAATTCGTTTACTTATAAATCAGCACAATTTCTTATGTAGGAAGTAAAAAAAAAATCGGTTTTGATGTTGTTCGAAGTTGTAAAATATTTAAAATATAAAATACTGAGAAACGATCTACTCTATTCCAACAATGAAACCTTTATTATAAATACGATATAAAGAAGATCTGATATTATAAAATTTGCAATATCTTCGAATAGAATTCTGGTGCACGGCGGGAAATTCGTTTACTTATAAATCAGCACATTTTCTTATTTAGGAAGTAAAAAAAATTCGGTTTTGAAGTTGTTCGCCTTTGTAAAACATTTAAAACATAAAATACAGTGAAACGATCTACTCTGTTTCAACAATGCAATCTTTGTTATAAACAAGAGGTAAAGGAGATGTGATATTAAAAAATTTGCAATTTCTGCCAATAGAATTCTGGTGTACGGCTGGAAATTCTTTTACTTATAAATCAGCACATTTTCTTATGTAGGATGTAAAAAAAAAAATCGGTTTTGAAGTTGTTCGACTTTGTAAATATTTAAAACATAAAATACAGTGAAACGATCTACTCTGTTTCAACAATGAAATCTTTGTTATAAACAAGAGGTAAACGAGATGTGATATTATAAAATTTGCAATATCTTCAAATAGAATTCTGGTGCTTGGCCTGAAATTCGTTTACTTAAAAATCAGCACTTTTCCTTATATAGGAAGTAAAAAAAAATCGGTTTTGAAGTTGTTCGCCTTTGTAAAACATTTAAAACATAAAATACAGTGAAACGATCTACTCTGTTTCAACAATGAAATCTTTGTTATAAACAAGAGGTAAATGAGATGTGATATTATAAAATTTGCAATTTCTGCCAATGGAATTCTGGTGTACGGCTGGAAATTCGTTTACTTATAAATCAGCACATTTTCTTATGTAGGATGTAAAAAAAATTCGGTATTGAAGTTGTTCGACTTTGAGAAAAATTTAAAATATAAAACACAGTGAAACGATATACATTTTTCTACAATGAAACCTTTGTTATAAATACGAGGTAAAATGGATGTGATATTATAAAATTAGCAATATCTTCGAATAGAATTCCGGTGCAAGGCTGGATATTGGTTTACTTATAAATCAGCACTTTTCCTTATATAGGAAGTAAAAAAAATTCGGTTTTGAAGTTGTTCGCCTTTGTAAAATATTTAAAACATAAAATACAGTGAGACGATCTACTCTGTTTCAACAATGAAATCTTTGTTATAAACAAGAGGTAAAAGAGATGTGATATTATAAAATTTGCAATTTCTGCCAATAGAATTCTGGTGCACGACTGGAAATTCGTTTACTTCTAAATCAGCACATTTTCTTATGTAGGAAGTAAAAAAAAATCTGTTTTGAAGTTGTTCGCCTTTGTGAAAAAATTAAAATATAAAATACAGTGAAACGATATGCATTTTTTAACAATGAAACCTTTGTTATAAATACGAGGTATAGTTGATGTCATATTATAAAATTATAAATATCTGCCAATAGAATTCTGGTGCACGGCTAGAAATTCGTTTACTTATAAATCAGCACATTTTCTTATGTATGAAGTAAAAAAAATTCGGTTTTGAAGTTGTTCGCCTTTGTAAAACATTTAAAACATAAAATACAGTGAAACGATCTACTCTGTTTCAACAATGAAATCTTTGTTATAAACAAGAGGTAAAGGAGATGTGATATTATAAAATTTGCAATTTCTGCCAATAGAATTCTGGTGTACGGCTGGAAATTCGTTTACTTGTAAATCAGCACATTTTCTTATGTAGGATGTAAAAAAAAATTCGGTTTTGAAGTTGTACGACTTTGTAAATATTTAAAACATAAAATACAGTGAAACGATCTACTCTGTTTCAACAATGAAATCTTTGTTATAAACAAGAGGTAAAGCAGATGTGATAATAAATTTGCAATATCTGCCAATAGAATTCTGGTGTATGGCTGGAAATTCGTTTACTTATAAATCAGCACAATTTCTTATGTAGGAAGTAAAAAAAAAATGGGTTTTGATGTTGTTCGAAGTTGTAAAATATTTAAAATATAAAATACTGAGAAACGATCTACTCTATTCCAACAATGAAACCTTTGTTATAAATACGATATAAAGAAGATCTGATATTATAAAATTTGCAATATCTTCGAATAGAATTCTGGTGCACGGCTGGAAATTCGTTTACTTATAAATCAGCACATTTTCTTATTTAGGAAGTAAAAAAAATTCGGTTTTGAAGTTGTTCGCTTTTGTAAAACATTTAAAACATAAAATACAGTGAAACGATCTACTCTGTTTCAACAATGCAATCTTTGTTATAAACAAGAGGTAAATGAGATGTGATATTATAAAATTTGCAATTTCTGCCAATAGAATTCTGGTGTACGGCTGGAAATTCTTTTACTTATAAATCAGCACATTTTCTTATGTAGGATGTAAAAAAAAAATCGGTTTTGAAGTTGTTCGACTTTGTAAATATTTAAAACATAAAATACAGTGAAACGATCTACTCTGTTTCAACAATGAAATCTTTGTTATAAACAAGAGGTAAACGAGATGTGATATTATAAAATTTGCAATATCTTCAAATAGAATTCTGGTGCTTGGCCTGAAATTCGTTTACTTAAAAATCAGCACTTTTCCTTATATAGGAAGTAAAAAAAATTCGGTTTTGAAGTTGTTCGCCTTTGTAAAACATTTAAAACATAAAATACAGTGAAACGATCTACTCTGTTTCAACAATAAAATCTTTGTTATAAACAAGAGGTAAATGAGATGTGATATTATAAAATTTGCAATTTCTGCCAATAGAATTCTGGTGCACGACTGGAAATTCGTTTACTTCTAAATCAGCACATTTTCTTATGTAGGAAGTAAAAAAAATTCTGTTTTGAAGTTGTTCGCCTTTGTGAAAAATTTAAAATATAAAATACAGTGAAACGATATGCATTTTTTAACAATGAAACCTTTGTTATAAATACGAGGTATAGTTCATGTGATATTATAAAATTATAAATATCTGCCAATAGAATTCTGGTGCACGGCTAGAAATTCGTTTACTTATAAATCAGCACATTTTCTTATGTATGAAGTAAAAAAAATTCGGTTTTGAAGTTGTTCGCCTTTGTAAAACATTTAAAATATAAAATACAGTGAAACGATCTACTCTGTTTCAACAATGAAATCTTTGTTATAAACAAGAGGTAAAGGAGATGTGATATTATAAAATTTGCAATTTCTGCCAATAGAATTCTGGTGTACGGCTGGAAATTCGTTTACTTATAAATCAGCACATTTTCTTATGTAGGAAGTAAAAAAAATTCGGTTTTGAAGTTGTTCGACTTTGTAAATATTTAAAACATAAAATACAGTGAAACGATCTACTCTGTTTCAACAATGAATTCTTTGTTCTAACAAGAGGTAAACGAGATGTGATATGATAAAATTTGCAATATCTTCAAATAGAATTCTGGTGCTTGGCCTGAAATTCGTTTACTTAAAAATCAGCAGTTTTCCTTATATAGGAAGTAAAAAATATTCGGTTTTGAAGTTGTTCGCCATTGTAAAACATTTAAAACATAAAATACAGTGAAACGATCTACTCTGTTTCAACAATGAAATCTTTGTTATAAACAAAAGGTAAATGAGATGTGATATTATAAAATTTGCAATTTCTGCCAATGGAATTCTGGTGTACGGCTGGAAATTCGTTTACTTATAAATCAGCACATTTTCTTATGTAGGATGTAAAAAAAAATCGATTTTGAAGTTGTTCGACTTTGTGAAAAATTTAAAATATAAAACACAGTGAAACGATATACATTTTTCAACAATGAAACCTTTGTTATAAATACGAGGTAAAATGGATGTGATATTATAAAATTAGCAATATCTTCGAATAGAACTCTGGTGCAAGGCTGGAAATTGGTTTACTTATAAATCAGCACATTTTCTTATGTATGAAGTAAAAAAAATTCGGTTTTGAAGTTGTTCGCCTTTGGAAAACATTTAAAACATAAAATACAGTGAAACGATCTACTCTGTTTCAACAATGAAATCTTTGTTATAAACAAGAGGTAAAGGAGATGTGATATTATAAAATTTGCAATTTCTGCCAATAGAATTCTGGTGTACGGCTGGAAATTCGTTTACTTATAAATCAGCACATTTTCTTATGTAGGAAGTAAAAAAAAAATCGGTTTTGAAGTTGTTCGACTTTGTAAATATTTAAAACATAAAATACAGTGAAACGATCTACTCTGTTTCAACAATGAATTCTTTGTTCTAACAAGAGGTAAACGAGATGTGATATTATAAAATTTGCAATATCTTCAAATAGAATTCTTGTGTTTGGCCTGAAATTCGTTTACTTATAAATCAGCACATTTTCTTATGTATGAAGTAAAAAAAATTCGGTTTTGAAGTTGTTCGCCTTTGTAAAACATTTAAAACATAAAATACAGTGAAATGATCTACTCTGTTTCAACAATGAAATCTTTGTTATAAACAAGAGGTAAAGGAGATGTGATATTATAAAATTTGCAATTTCTGCCAATAGAATTCTGGTGTACGGCTGGAAATTCGTTTACTTATAAACCAGCACATTTTCTTATGTAGGATGTAAAAAAAAAATTCGGTTTTGAAGTTGTTCGACTTTGTAAATATTTAAAACATAAAATACAGTGAAACGATCTACTCTGTTTCAACAATGAAATCTTTGTTATAAACAAGAGGTAAACGAGATGTGATATTATAAAATTTGCAATATCTTCAAATAGAATTCTGGTGCTTGGCCTGCAAATCGTTTAATTAAAAATCAGCACATTTTCTTAAGTACGAAGTAAAATAAATTCCGTTTTGAAGTTGTTCGCCTTTGTAAAATATTTAAAACATAAAATACAGTGAAACGATCTACTCTGTTTCAACAATGAAATCTTTGTTATAAACAAGAGGTAAAGGAGATGTGATATTATAAAATTTGCAATTTCTGCCAATAGAATTCTGGTGTACGGCTGGAAATTCGTTTACTTGTAAATCAGCACATTTTCTTATGTAGGATGTAAAAAAAAATTCGGTTTTGAAGTTGTACGACTTTGTAAATATTTAAAACATAAAATACAGTGAAACGATCTACTCTGTTTCAACAATGAAATCTTTGTTATAAACAAGAGGTAAAGCAGATGTGATAATAAATTTGCAATATCTGCCAATAGAATTCTGGTGTATGGCTGGAAATTCGTTTACTTATAAATCAGCACAATTTCTTATGTAGGAAGTAAAAAAAAAATCGGTTTTGATGTTGTTCGAAGTTGTAAAATATTTAAAATATAAAATACTGAGAAACGATCTACTCTATTCCAACAATGAAACCTTTATTATAAATACGATATAAAGAAGATCTGATATTATAAAATTTGCAATATCTTCGAATAGAATTCTGGTGCACGGCTGGAAATTCGTTTACTTATAAATCAGCACATTTTCTTATTTAGGAAGTAAAAAAAATTCGGTTTTGAAGTTGTTCGCCTTTGTAAAACATTTAAAACATAAAATACAGTGAAACGATCTACTCTGTTTCAACAATGCAATCTTTGTTATAAACAAGAGGTAAAGGAGATGTGATATTAAAAAATTTGCAATTTCTGCCAATAGAATTCTGGTGTACGGCTGGAAATTCTTTTACTTATAAATCAGCACATTTTCTTATGTAGGATGTAAAAAAAAAAATCGGTTTTGAAGTTGTTCGACTTTGTAAATATTTAAAACATAAAATACAGTGAAACGATCTACTCTGTTTCAACAATGAAATCTTTGTTATAAACAAGAGGTAAACGAGATGTGATATTATAAAATTTGCAATATCTTCAAATAGAATTCTGGTGCTTGGCCTGAAATTCGTTTACTTAAAAATCAGCACTTTTCCTTATATAGGAAGTAAAAAAAAATCGGTTTTGAAGTTGTTCGCCTTTGTAAAACATTTAAAACATAAAATACAGTGAAACGATCTACTCTGTTTCAACAATGAAATCTTTGTTATAAACAAGAGGTAAATGAGATGTGATATTATAAAATTTGCAATTTCTGCCAATGGAATTCTGGTGTACGGCTGGAAATTCGTTTACTTATAAATCAGCACATTTTCTTATGTAGGATGTAAAAAAAATTCGGTATTGAAGTTGTTCGACTTTGAGAAAAATTTAAAATATAAAACACAGTGAAACGATATACATTTTTCTACAATGAAACCTTTGTTATAAATACGAGGTAAAATGGATGTGATATTATAAAATTAGCAATATCTTCGAATAGAATTCCGGTGCAAGGCTGGATATTGGTTTACTTATAAATCAGCACTTTTCCTTATATAGGAAGTAAAAAAAATTCGGTTTTGAAGTTGTTCGCCTTTGTAAAATATTTAAAACATAAAATACAGTGAGACGATCTACTCTGTTTCAACAATGAAATCTTTGTTATAAACAAGAGGTAAAAGAGATGTGATATTATAAAATTTGCAATTTCTGCCAATAGAATTCTGGTGCACGACTGGAAATTCGTTTACTTCTAAATCAGCACATTTTCTTATGTAGGAAGTAAAAAAAAATCTGTTTTGAAGTTGTTCGCCTTTGTGAAAAAATTAAAATATAAAATACAGTGAAACGATATGCATTTTTTAACAATGAAACCTTTGTTATAAATACGAGGTATAGTTGATGTCATATTATAAAATTATAAATATCTGCCAATAGAATTCTGGTGCACGGCTAGAAATTCGTTTACTTATAAATCAGCACATTTTCTTATGTATGAAGTAAAAAAAATTCGGTTTTGAAGTTGTTCCCCTTTGTAAAACATTTAAAACATAAAATACAGTGAAACGATCTACTCTGTTTCAACAATGAAATCTTTGTTATAAACAAGAGGTAAAGGAGATGTGATATTATAAAATTTGCAATTTCTGCCAATAGAATTCTGGTGTACGGCTGGAAATTCGTTTACTTGTAAATCAGCACATTTTCTTATGTAGGATGTAAAAAAAAATTCGGTTTTGAAGTTGTACGACTTTGTAAATATTTAAAACATAAAATACAGTGAAACGATCTACTCTGTTTCAACAATGAAATCTTTGTTATAAACAAGAGGTAAAGCAGATGTGATAATAAATTTGCAATATCTGCCAATAGAATTCTGGTGTATGGCTGGAAATTCGTTTACTTATAAATCAGCACAATTTCTTATGTAGGAAGTAAAAAAAAAATGGGTTTTGATGTTGTTCGAAGTTGTAAAATATTTAAAATATAAAATACTGAGAAACGATCTACTCTATTCCAACAATGAAACCTTTGTTATAAATACGATATAAAGAAGATCTGATATTATAAAATTTGCAATATCTTCGAATAGAATTCTGGTGCACGGCTGGAAATTCGTTTACTTATAAATCAGCACATTTTCTTATTTAGGAAGTAAAAAAAATTCGGTTTTGAAGTTGTTCGCTTTTGTAAAACATTTAAAACATAAAATACAGTGAAACGATCTACTCTGTTTCAACAATGCAATCTTTGTTATAAACAAGAGGTAAAGGAGATGTGATATTATAAAATTTGCAATTTCTGCCAATAGAATTCTGGTGTACGGCTGGAAATTCTTTTACTTATAAATCAGCACATTTTCTTATGTAGGATGTAAAAAAAAAATCGGTTTTGAAGTTGTTCGACTTTGTAAATATTTAAAACATAAAATACAGTGAAACGATCTACTCTGTTTCAACAATGAAATCTTTGTTATAAACAAGAGGTAAACGAGATGTGATATTATAAAATTTGCAATATCTTCAAATAGAATTCTGGTGCTTGGCCTGAAATTCGTTTACTTAAAAATCAGCACTTTTCCTTATATAGGAAGTAAAAAAAATTCGGTTTTGAAGTTGTTCGCCTTTGTAAAACATTTAAAACATAAAATACAGTGAAACGATCTACTCTGTTTCAACAATGAAATCTTTGTTATAAACAAGAGGTAAATGAGATGTGATATTATAAAATTTGCAATTTCTGCCAATGGAATTCTGGTGTACGGCTGGAAATTCGTTTACTTATAAATCAGCACATTTTCTTATGTAGGATGTAAAAAAAATTCGGTATTGAAGTTGTTCGACTTTGTGAAAAATTTAAAATATAAAACACAGTGAAACGATATACATTTTTCTACAATGAAACCTTTGTTATAAATACGAGGTAAAATGGATGTGATATTATAAAATTAGCAATATCTTCGAATAGAATTCTGGTGCAAGGCTGCATATTGGTTTACTTATAAATCAGCACTTTTCCTTATATAGGAAGTAAAAAAAATTCGGTTTTGAAGTTGTTCGCCTTTGTAAAATATTTAAAACATAAAATACAGTGAGACGATCTACTCTGTTTCAACAATGAAATCTTTGTTATAAACAAGAGGTAAAAGAGATGTGATATTATAAAATTTGCAATTTCTGCCAATAGAATTCTGGTGCACGACTGGAAATTCGTTTACTTCTAAATCAGCACATTTTCTTATGTAGGAAGTAAAAAAAATTCTGTTTTGAAGTTGTTCGCCTTTGTGAAAAATTTAAAATATAAAATACAGTGAAACGATATGCATTTTTTAACAATGAAACCTTTGTTATAAATACGAGGTATAGTTCATGTGATATTATAAAATTATAAATATCTGCCAATAGAATTCTGGTGCACGGCTAGAAATTCGTTTACTTATAAATCAGCACATTTTCTTATGTATGAAGTAAAAAAAATTCGGTTTTGAAGTTGTTCGCCTTTGTAAAACATTTAAAATATAAAATACAGTGAAACGATCTACTCTGTTTCAACAATGAAATCTTTGTTATAAACAAGAGGTAAAGGAGATGTGATATTATAAAATTTGCAATTTCTGCCAATAGAATTCTGGTGTACGGCTGGAAATTCGTTTACTTATAAATCAGCACATTTTCTTATGTAGGAAGTAAAAAAAATTCGGTTTTGAAGTTGTTCGACTTTGTAAATATTTAAAACATAAAATACAGTGAAACGATCTACTCTGTTTCAACAATGAATTCTTTGTTCTAACAAGAGGTAAACGAGATGTGATATGATAAAATTTGCAATATCTTCAAATAGAATTCTGGTGCTTGGCCTGAAATTCGTTTACTTAAAAATCAGCAGTTTTCCTTATATAGGAAGTAAAAAATATTCGGTTTTGAAGTTGTTCGCCATTGTAAAACATTTAAAACATAAAATACAGTGAAACGATCTACTCTGTTTCAACAATGAAATCTTTGTTATAAACAAAAGGTAAATGAGATGTGATATTATAAAATTTGCAATTTCTGCCAATGGAATTCTGGTGTACGGCTGGAAATACGTTTACTTATAAATCAGCACATTTTCTTATGTAGGATGTAAAAAAAAATCGATTTTGAAGTTGTTCGACTTTGTGAAAAATTTAAAATATAAAAGACAGTGAAACGATATACATTTTTCAACAATGAAACCTTTGTTATAAATACGAGGTAAAATGGATGTGATATTATAAAATTAGCAATATCTTCGAATAGAATTCTGGTGCAAGGCTGGAAATTGGTTTACTTATAAATCAGCACATTTTCTTATGTATGAAGTAAAAAAAATTCGGTTTTGAAGTTGTTCGCCTTTGGAAAACATTTAAAACATAAAATACAGTGAAACGATCTACTCTGTTTCAACAATGAAATCTTTCTTATAAACAAGAGGTAAAGGAGATGTGATATTATAAAATTTGCAATTTCTGCCAATAGAATTCTGGTGTACGGCTGGAAATTCGTTTACTTATAAATCAGCACATTTTCTTATGTAGGAAGTAAAAAAAAATCGGTTTTGAAGTTGTTCGACTTTGTAAATATTTAAAACATAAAATACAGTGAAACGATCTACTCTGTTTCAACAATGAATTCTTTGTTCTAACAAGAGGTAAACGAGATGTGATATTATAAAATTTGCAATATCTTCAAACAGAATTCTTGTGCTTGGCCTGAAATTCGTTTACTTATAAATCAGCACATTTTCTTATGTATGAAGTAAAAAAATTCGGTTTTGAAGTTGTTCGCCTTTGTAAAACATTTAAAACATAAAATACAGTGACGCGATCTACTCTGTTTCAACAATGAAATCTTTGTTATAAACAAGAGGTAAAGGAGATGTGATATTATAAAATTTGCAATTTCTGCCAGTAGAATTCTGGTGTACGGCTGGAAATTCGTTTACTTATAAATCAGCACATTTTCTTATGTAGGATGTAAAAAAAAATTCGGTTTTGAAGTTGTACGACTTTGTAAATATTTAAAACATAAAATACAGTGAAACGATCTACTCTGTTTCAACAATGAAATCTTTGTTATAAACAAGAGGTAAACGAGATGTGATATTATAAAATTTGCAATATCTTCAAATAGAATTCTGGTGCTTGACCTGAAATTCGTTTAATTAAAAATCAGCACATTTTCTTATGTACAAAGTAAAAAAAATTCCGTTTTGAAGTTGTTCGCCTTTGTAAAATATTTAAAATATAAAATACAGTGAAACGATCTACTCTGTTTCAACAATGAAATCTTTGTTATAAACAAGAGGTAAAGGAGATGTGATATTATAAAATTTGCAATTTCTGCCAATAGAATTCTGGTGTACGGCTGGAAATTCGTTTACTTGTAAATCAGCACAATTTCTTATGTAGGAAGTAAAAAAAAAAATCGGTTTTGATGTTGTTCGAATTTGTAAAATATTTAAAATATAAAATACTGAGAAACGATCTACTCTATTCCAACAATGAAACCTTTGTTATAAATACGATATAAAGAAGATCTGATATTATAAAATTTGCAATATCTTCGAATAGAATTCTGGTGCACGGCTGGAAATTCGTTTACTTATAAATCAGCACATTTTCTTATTTAGGAAGTAAAAAAAAATCGGTTTTGAAGTTGTTCGCCTTTGTAAAACATTTAAAACATAAAATACAGTGAAACGATCTACTCTGTTTCAACAATGCAATCTTTGTTATAAACAAGAGGTAAAGGAGATGTGATATTATAAAATTTGCAATTTCTGCCAATAGAATTCTGGTGTACGGCTGGAAATTCTTTTACTTATAAATCAGCACATTTTCTTATGTAGGATGTAAAAAAAAAAATCGGTTTTGAAGTTGTTCGACTTTGTAAATATTTAAAACATAAAATACAGTGAAACGATCTACTCTGTTTCAACAATGCAATCTTTGTTATAAACAAGAGGTAAACGAGATGTGATATTATAAAATTTGCAATATCTTCAAATAGAATTCTGGTGCAAGGCTGGTTATTGGTTTACTTATAAATCAGCACTTTTCCTTATATAGGAAGTAAAAAAAATTCGGTTTTGAAGTTGTTCGCCTTTGTAAAATATTTAAAACATAAAATACAGTGAGACGATCTACTCTGTTTCAACAATGAAATCTTTGTTATAAACAAGAGGTAAAAGAGATGTGATATTATAAAATTTGCAATTTCTGCCAATAGAATTCTGGTGCACGACTGGAAATTCGTTTACTTCTAAATCAGCACATTTTCTTATGTAGGAAGTAAAAAAAATCTGTTTTGAAGTTGTTCGCCTTTGTGAAAAAATTAAAATATAAAATACAGTGAAACGATATGCATTTTTTAACAATGAAACCTTTGTTATAAATACGAGGTATAGTTGATGTGATATTATAATATTATAAATATCTGCCAATAGAATTCTGGTGCACGGCTAGAAATTCCTTTACTTATAAATCAGCACATTTTCTTATGTATGAAGTAAAAAAAATTCGGTTTTGAAGTTGTTCGCCTTTGTAAAACATTTAAAACATAAAATACAGTGAAACGATCTACTCTGTTTCAACAATGAAATCTTTGTTATAAACAAGAGGTAAAGGAGATGTGATATTATAAAATTTGCAATTTCTGCCAATAGAATTCTGGTGTACGGCTGGAAATTCGTTTACTTGTAAATCAGCACATTTTCTTATGTAGGATGTAAAAAAAAATTCGGTTTTGAAGTTGTACGACTTTGTAAATATTTAAAACATAAAATACAGTGAAACGATCTACTCTGTTTCAACAATGAAATCTTTGTTATAAACAAGAGGTAAAGCAGATGTGATAATAAATTTGCAATATCTGCCAATAGAATTCTGGTGTATGGCTGGAAATTCGTTTACTTATAAATCAGCACAATTTCTTATGTAGGAAGTAAAAAAAAAATCGGTTTTGATGTTGTTCGAAGTTGTAAAATATTTAAAATATAAAATACTGAGAAACGATCTACTCTATTCCAACAATGAAACCTTTGTTATAAATACGATATAAAGAAGATCTGATATTATAAAATTTGCAATATATTCGAATAGAATTCTGGTGCACGGCTGGAAATTCGTTTACTTATAAATCAGCACATTTTCTTATTTAGGAAGTAAAAAAAATTCGGTTTTGAAGTTGTTCGCCTTTGTAAAACATTTAAAACATAAAATACAGTGAAACGATCTACTCTGTTTCAACAATGCAATCTTTGTTATAAACAAGAGGTAAAGGAGATGTGATATTATAAAATTTGCAATTTCTGCCAATAGAATTCTGGTGCACGACTGGAAATTCGTTTACTTCTAAATCAGCACATTTTCTTATGTAGGAAGTAAAAAAAATCTGTTTTGAAGTTGTTCGCCTTTGTGAAAAAATTAAAATATAAAATACAGTGAAACGATATGCATTTTTTAACAATGAAACCTTTGTTATAAATACGAGGTATAGTTGATGTGATATTATAATATTATAAATATCTGCCAATAGAATTCTGGTGCACGGCTAGAAATTCCTTTACTTATAAATCAGCACATTTTCTTATGTATGAAGTAAAAAAAATTCGGTTTTGAAGTTGTTCGCCTTTGTAAAACATTTAAAACATAAAATACAGTGAAACGATCTACTCTGTTTCAACAATGAAATCTTTGTTATAAACAAGAGGTAAAGGAGATGTGATATTATAAAATTTGCAATTTCTGCCAATAGAATTCTGGTGTACGGCTGGAAATTCGTTTACTTGTAAATCAGCACATTTTCTTATGTAGGATGTAAAAAAAAATTCGGTTTTGAAGTTGTACGACTTTGTAAATATTTAAAACATAAAATACAGTGAAACGATCTACTCTGTTTCAACAATGAAATCTTTGTTATAAACAAGAGGTAAAGCAGATGTGATAATAAATTTGCAATATCTGCCAATAGAATTCTGGTGTATGGCTGGAAATTCGTTTACTTATAAATCAGCACAATTTCTTATGTAGGAAGTAAAAAAAAAATCGGTTTTGATGTTGTTCGAAGTTGTAAAATATTTAAAATATAAAATACTGAGAAACGATCTACTCTATTCCAACAATGAAACCTTTGTTATAAATACGATATAAAGAAGATCTGATATTATAAAATTTGCAATATCTTCGAATAGAATTCTGGTGCACGGCTGGAAATTCGTTTACTTATAAATCAGCACATTTTCTTATTTAGGAAGTAAAAAAAATTCGGTTTTGAAGTTGTTCGCCTTTGTAAAACATTTAAAACATAAAATACAGTGAAACGATCTACTCTGTTTCAACAATGCAATCTTTGTTATAAACAAGAGGTAAAGGAGATGTGATATTATAAAATTTGCAATTTCTGCCAATAGAATTCTGGTGTACGGCTGGAAATTCTTTTACTTATAAATCAGCACATTTTCTTATGTAGGATGTAAAAAAAAAATCGGTTTTGAAGTTGTTCGACTTTGTAAATATTTAAAACATAAAATACAGTGAAACGATCTACTCTGTTTCAACAATGAAATCTTTGTTATAAACAAGAGGTAAACGAGATGTGATATTATAAAATTTGCAATATCTTCAAATAGAATTCTGGTGCTTGGCCTGAAATTCGTTTACTTAAAAATCAGCACTTTTCCTTATAGGAAGTAAAAAAAATTCGGTTTTGAAGTTGTTCGCCTTTGTAAAACATTTAAAACATAAAATACAGTGAAACGATCTACTCTGTTTCAACAATGAAATCTTTGTTATAAACAAGAGGTAAATGAGATGTGATATTATAAAATTTGCAATTTCTGCCAATGGAATTCTGGTGTACGGCTGGAAATTCGTTTACTTATAAATCAGCACATTTTCTTATGTAGGATGTAAAAAAAATTCGGTATTGAAGTTGTTCGACTTTGTGAAAAATTTAAAATATAAAACACAGTGAAACGATATACATTTTTCTACAATGAAACCTTTGTTATAAATACGAGGTAAAATGGATGTGATATTATAAAATTAGCAATATCTTCGAATAGAATTCTGGTGCAAGGCTGCATATTGGTTTACTTATAAATCAGCACTTTTCCTTATATAGGAAGTAAAAAAAATTCGGTTTTGAAGTTGTTCGCCTTTGTAAAATATTTAAAACATAAAATACAGTGAGACGATCTACTCTGTTTCAACAATGAAATCTTTGTTATAAACAAGAGGTAAAAGAGATGTGATATTATAAAATTTGCAATTTCTGCCAATAGAATTCTGGTGCACGACTGGAAATTCGTTTACTTCTAAATCAGCACATTTTCTTATGTAGGAAGTAAAAAAAATTCTGTTTTGAAGTTGTTCGCCTTTGTGAAAAATTTAAAATATAAAATACAGTGAAACGATATGCATTTTTTAACAATGAAACCTTTGTTATAAATACGAGGTATAGTTCATGTGATATTATAAAATTATAAATATCTGCCAATAGAATTCTGGTGCACGGCTAGAAATTCGTTTACTTATAAATCAGCACATTTTCTTATGTATGAAGTAAAAAAAATTCGGTTTTGAAGTTGTTCGCCTTTGTAAAACATTTAAAATATAAAATACAGTGAAACGATCTACTCTGTTTCAACAATGAAATCTTTGTTATAAACAAGAGGTAAAGGAGATGTGATATTATAAAATTTGCAATTTCTGCCAATAGAATTCTGGTGTACGGCTGGAAATTCGTTTACTTATAAATCAGCACATTTTCTTATGTAGGAAGTAAAAAAAATTCGGTTTTGAAGTTGTTCGACTTTGTAAATATTTAAAACATAAAATACAGTGAAACGATCTACTCTGTTTCAACAATGAATTCTTTGTTCTAACAAGAGGTAAACGAGATGTGATATGATAAAATTTGCAATATCTTCAAATAGAATTCTGGTGCTTGGCCTGAAATTCGTTTACTTAAAAATCAGCAGTTTTCCTTATATAGGAAGTAAAAAATATTCGGTTTTGAAGTTGTTCGCCATTGTAAAACATTTAAAACATAAAATACAGTGAAACGATCTACTCTGTTTCAACAATGAAATCTTTGTTATAAACAAGAGGTAAATGAGATGTGATATTATAAAATTTGCAATTTCTGCCAATGGAATTCTGGTGTACGGCTGGAAATTCGTTTACTTATAAATCAGCACATTTTCTTATGTAGGATGTAAAAAAAAATCGATTTTGAAGTTGTTCGACTTTGTGAAAAATTTAAAATATAAAACACAGTGAAACGATATACATTTTTCAACAATGAAACCTTTGTTATAAATACGAGGTAAAATGGATGTGATATTATAAAATTAGCAATATCTTCGAATAGAATTCTGGTGCAAGGCTGGAAATTGGTTTACTTATAAATCAGCACATTTTCTTATGTATGAATTAAAAAAAATTCGGTTTTGAAGTTGTTCGCCTTTGGAAAACATTTAAAACATAAAATACAGTGAAACGATCTACTCTGTTTCAACAATGAAATCTTTGTTATAAACAAGAGGTAAAGGAGATGTGATATTATAAAATTTGCAATTTCTGCCAATAGAATTCTGGTGTACGGCTGGAAATTCGTTTACTTATAAATCAGCACATTTTCTTATGTAGGAAGTAAAAAAAAATCGGTTTTGAAGTTGTTCGACTTTGTAAATATTTAAAACATAAAATACAGTGAAACGATCTACTCTGTTTCAACAATGAATTCTTTGTTCTAACAAGAGGTAAACGAGATGTGATATTATAAAATTTGCAATATCTTCAAATAGAATTCTTGTGCTTGGCCTGAAATTCGTTTACTTATAAATCAGCACATTTTCTTATGTATGAAGTAAAAAAATTCGGTTTTGAAGTTGTTCGCCTTTGTAAAACATTTAAAACATAAAATACAGTGACGCGATCTACTCTGTTTCAACAATGAAATCTTTGTTATAAACAAGAGGTAAAGGAGATGTGATATTATAAAATTTGCAATTTCTGCCAGTAGAATTCTGGTGTACGGCTGGAAATTCGTTTACTTATAAATCAGCACATTTTCTTATGTAGGATGTAAAAAAAAATTCGGTTTTGAAGTTGTACGACTTTGTAAATATTTAAAACATAAAATACAGTGAAACGATCTACTCTGTTTCAACAATGAAATCTTTGTTATAAACAAGAGGTAAACGAGATGTGATATTATAAAATTTGCAATATCTTCAAATAGAATTCTGGTGCTTGACCTGAAATTCGTTTAATTAAAAATCAGCACATTTTCTTATGTACAAAGTAAAAAAAATTCCGTTTCAAAGTTGTTCGCCTTTGTAAAATATTTAAAACATAAAATACAGTGAAACGATCTACTCTGTTTCAACAATGAAATCTTTGTTATAAACAAGAGGTAAAGGAGATGTGATATTATAAAATTTGCAATTTCTGCCAATAGAATTCTGGTGTACGGCTGGAAATTCGTTTACTTGTAAATCAGCACATTTTCTTATGTAGGATGTAAAAAAAAATTCGGTTTTGAAGTTGTACGACTTTGTAAATATTTAAAACATAAAATACAGTGAAACGATCTACTCTGTTTCAACAATGAAATCTTTGTTATAAACAAGAGGTAAAGCAGATGTGATAATAAATTTGCAATATTTGCCAATAGAATTCTGGTGTATGGCTGGAAATTCGTTTACTTATAAATCAGCACAATTTCTTATGTAGGAAGTAAAAAAAAAAATCGGTTTTGATGTTGTTCGAAGTTGTAAAATATTTAAAATATAAAATACTGAGAAACGATCTACTCTATTCCAACAATGAAACCTTTGTTATAAATACGATATAAAGAAGATCTGATATTATAAAATTTGCAATATCTCCGAATAGAATTCTGGTGCACGGCTGGAAATTCGTTTACTTATAAATCAGCACATTTTCTTATTTAGGAAGTAAAAAAAAATCGGTTTTGAAGTTGTTCGCCTTTGTAAAACATTTAAAACATAAAATACAGTGAAACGATCTACTCTGTTTCAACAATGCAATCTTTGTTATAAACAAGAGGTAAAGGAGATGTGATATTATAAAATTTGCAATTTCTGCCAATAGAATTCTGGTGTACGGCTGGAAATTCTTTTACTTATAAATCAGCACATTTTCTTATGTAGGATGTAAAAAAAAAATCGGTTTTGAAGTTGTTCGACTTTGTAAATATTTAAAACATAAAATACAGTGAAACGATCTACTCTGTTTCAACAATGCAATCTTTGTTATAAACAAGAGGTAAACGAGATGTGATATTATAAAATTTGCAATATCTTCAAATAGAATTCTGGTGTACGGCTGGAAATTCTTTTACTTATAAATCAGCACATTTTCTTATGTAGGATGTAAAAAAAAAATCGGTTTTGAAGTTGTTCGACTTTGTAAATATTTAAAACATAAAATACAGTGAAACGATCTACTCTGTTTCAACAATGAAATCTTTGTTATAAACAAGAGGTAAACGAGATGTGATATTATAAAATTTGCAATTTCTGCCAATAGAATTCTGGTGCACGACTGGAAATTCGTTTACTTCTAAATCAGCACATTTTCTTATGTAGGAAGTAAAAAAAAATCTGTTTTGAAGTTGTTCGCCTTTGTGAAAAAATTAAAATATAAAATACAGTGAAACGATATGCATTTTTTAACAATGAAACCTTTGTTATAAATACGAGGTATAGTTGATGTGATATTATAAAATTATAAATATCTGCCAATAGAATTCTGGTGCACGGCTAGAAATTCGTTTACTTATAAATCAGCACATTTTCTTATGTATGAAGTAAAAAAAATTCGGTTTTGAAGTTGTTCGCCTTTGTAAAACATTTAAAACATAAAATACAGTGAAACGATCTACTCTGTTTCAACAATGAAATCTTTGTTATAAACAAGAGGTAAAGGAGATGTGATATTATAAAATTTGCAATTTCTGCCAATAGAATTCTGGTGTACGGCTGGAAATTCGTTTACTTGTAAATCAGCACATTTTCTTATGTAGGATGTAAAAAAAAATTCGGTTTTGAAGTTGTACGACTTTGTAAATATTTAAAACATAAAATACAGTGAAACGATCTACTCTGTTTCAACAATGAAATCTTTGTTATAAACAAGAGGTAAAGCAGATGTGATAATAAATTTGCAATATCTGCCAATAGAATTCTGGTGTATGGCTGGAAATTCGTTTACTTATAAATCAGCACAATTTCTTATGTAGGAAGTAAAAAAAAAATCGGTTTTGATGTTGTTCGAAGTTGTAAAATATTTAAAATATAAAATACTGAGAAACGATCTACTCTATTCCAACAATGAAACCTTTGTTATAAGTACGATATAAAGAAGATCTGATATTATAAAATTTGCAATATCTTCGAATAGAATTCTGGTGCACGGCTGGAAATTCGTTTACTTATAAATCAGCACATTTTCTTATTTAGGAAGTAAAAAAAATTCGGTTTTGAAGTTGTTCGCCTTTGTAAAACATTTAAAACATAAAATACAGTGAAACGATCTACTCTGTTTCAACAATGCAATCTTTGTTATAAACAAGAGGTAAAGGAGATGTGATATTATAAAATTTGCAATTTCTGCCAATAGAATTCTGGTGTACGGCTGGAAATTCTTTTACTTATAAATCAGCACATTTTCTTATGTAGGATGTAAAAAAAAAATCGGTTTTGAAGTTGTTCGACTTTGTAAATATTTAAAACATAAAATACAGTGAAACGATCTACTCTGTTTCAACAATGAAATCTTTGTTATAAACAAGAGGTAAACGAGATGTGATATTATAAAATTTGCAATATCTTCAAATAGAATTCTGGTGCTTGGCCTGAAATTCGTTTACTTAAAAATCAGCACTTTTCCTTATAGGAAGTAAAAAAAATTCGGTTTTGAAGTTGTTCGCCTTTGTAAAACATTTAAAACATAAAATACAGTGAAACGATCTACTCTGTTTCAACAATGAAATCTTTGTTATAAACAAGAGGTAAATGAGATGTGATATTATAAAATTTGCAATTTCTGCCAATGGAATTCTGGTGTACGGCTGGAAATTCGTTTACTTATAAATCAGCACATTTTCTTATGTAGGATGTAAAAAAAATTCGGTATTGAAGTTGTTCGACTTAGTGAAAAATTTAAAATATAAAACACAGTGAAACGATATACATTTTTCTACAATGAAACCTTTGTTATAAATACGAGGTAAAATGGATGTGATATTATAAAATTAGCAATATCTTCGAATAGAATTCTGGTGCAAGGCTGCATATTGGTTTACTTATAAATCAGCACTTTTCCTTATATAGGAAGTAAAAAAAATTCGGTTTTGAAGTTGTTCGCCTTTGTAAAATATTTAAAACATAAAATACAGTGAGACGATCTACTCTGTTTCAACAATGAAATCTTTGTTATAAACAAGAGGTAAAAGAGATGTGATATTATAAAATTTGCAATTTCTGCCAATAGAATTCTGGTGCACGACTGGAAATTCGTTTACTTCTAAATCAGCACATTTTCTTATGTAGGAAGTAAAAAAAATTCTGTTTTGAAGTTGTTCGCCTTTGTGAAAAATTTAAAATATAAAATACAGTGAAACGATATGCATTTTTTAACAATGAAACCTTTGTTATAAATACGAGGTATAGTTCATGTGATATTATAAAATTATAAATATCTGCCAATAGAATTCTGGTGCACGGCTAGAAATTCGTTTACTTATAAATCAGCACATTTTCTTATGTATGAAGTAAAAAAAATTCGGTTTTGAAGTTGTTCGCCTTTGTAAAACATTTAAAATATAAAATACAGTGAAACGATCTACTCTGTTTCAACAATGAAATCTTTGTTATAAACAAGAGGTAAAGGAGATGTGATATTATAAAATTTGCAATTTCTGCCAATAGAATTCTGGTGTACGGCTGGAAATTCGTTTACTTATAAATCAGCACATTTTCTTATGTAGGAAGTAAAAAAAATTCGGTTTTGAAGTTGTTCGACTTTGTAAATATTTAAAACATAAAATACAGTGAAACGATCTACTCTGTTTCAACAATGAATTCTTTGTTCTAACAAGAGGTAAACGAGATGTGATATGATAAAATTTGCAATATCTTCAAATAGAATTCTGGTGCTTGGCCTGAAATTCGTTTACTTAAAAATCAGCAGTTTTCCTTATATAGGAAGTAAAAAATATTCGGTTTTGAAGTTGTTCGCCATTGTAAAACATTTAAAACATAAAATACAGTGAAACGATCTACTCTGTTTCAACAATGAAATCTTTGTTATAAACAAGAGGTAAATGAGATGTGATATTATAAAATTTGCAATTTCTGCCAATGGAATTCTGGTGTACGGCTGGAAATTCGTTTACTTATAAATCAGCACATTTTCTTATGTAGGATGTAAAAAAAAATCGATTTTGAAGTTGTTCGACTTTGTGAAAAATTTAAAATATAAAACACAGTGAAACGATATACATTTTTCAACAATGAAACCTTTGTTATAAATACGAGGTAAAATGGATGTGATATTATAAAATTAGCAATATCTTCGAATAGAATTCTGGTGCAAGGCTGGAAATTGGTTTACTTATAAATCAGCACATTTTCTTATGTATGAATTAAAAAAAATTCGGTTTTGAAGTTGTTCGCCTTTGGAAAACATTTAAAACATAAAATACAGTGAAACGATCTACTCTGTTTCAACAATGAAATCTTTGTTATAAACAAGAGGTAAAGGAGATGTGATATTATAAAATTTGCAATTTCTGCCAATAGAATTCTGGTGTACGGCTGGAAATTCGTTTACTTATAAATCAGCACATTTTCTTATGTAGGAAGTAAAAAAAAATCGGTTTTGAAGTTGTTCGACTTTGTAAATATTTAAAACATAAAATACAGTGAAACGATCTACTCTGTTTCAACAATGAATTCTTTGTTCTAACAAGAGGTAAACGAGATGTGATATTATAAAATTTGCAATATCTTCAAATAGAATTCTTGTGCTTGGCCTGAAATTCGTTTACTTATAAATCAGCACATTTTCTTATGTATGAAGTAAAAAAATTCGGTTTTGAAGTTGTTCGCCTTTGTAAAACATTTAAAACATAAAATACAGTGACGCGATCTACTCTGTTTCAACAATGAAATCTTTGTTATAAACAAGAGGTAAAGGAGATGTGATATTATAAAATTTGCAATTTCTGCCAGTAGAATTCTGGTGTACGGCTGGAAATTCGTTTACTTATAAATCAGCACATTTTCTTATGTAGGATGTAAAAAAAAATTCGGTTTTGAAGTTGTACGACTTTGTAAATATTTAAAACATAAAATACAGTGAAACGATCTACTCTGTTTCAACAATGAAATCTTTGTTATAAACAAGAGGTAAACGAGATGTGATATTATAAAATTTGCAATATCTTCAAATAGAATTCTGGTGCTTGACCTGAAATTCGTTTAATTAAAAATCAGCACATTTTCTTATGTACAAAGTAAAAAAAATTCCGTTTCAAAGTTGTTCGCCTTTGTAAAATATTTAAAACATAAAATACAGTGAAACGATCTACTCTGTTTCAACAATGAAATCTTTGTTATAAACAAGAGGTAAAGGAGATGTGATATTATAAAATTTGCAATTTCTGCCAATAGAATTCTGGTGTACGGCTGGAAATTCGTTTACTTGTAAATCAGCACATTTTCTTATGTAGGATGTAAAAAAAAATTCGGTTTTGAAGTTGTACGACTTTGTAAATATTTAAAACATAAAATACAGTGAAACGATCTACTCTGTTTCAACAATGAAATCTTTGTTATAAACAAGAGGTAAAGCAGATGTGATAATAAATTTGCAATATTTGCCAATAGAATTCTGGTGTATGGCTGGAAATTCGTTTACTTATAAATCAGCACAATTTCTTATGTAGGAAGTAAAAAAAAAAATCGGTTTTGATGTTGTTCGAAGTTGTAAAATATTTAAAATATAAAATACTGAGAAACGATCTACTCTATTCCAACAATGAAACCTTTGTTATAAATACGATATAAAGAAGATCTGATATTATAAAATTTGCAATATCTCCGAATAGAATTCTGGTGCACGGCTGGAAATTCGTTTACTTATAAATCAGCACATTTTCTTATTTAGGAAGTAAAAAAAAATCGGTTTTGAAGTTGTTCGCCTTTGTAAAACATTTAAAACATAAAATACAGTGAAACGATCTACTCTGTTTCAACAATGCAATCTTTGTTATAAACAAGAGGTAAAGGAGATGTGATATTATAAAATTTGCAATTTCTGCCAATAGAATTCTGGTGTACGGCTGGAAATTCTTTTACTTATAAATCAGCACATTTTCTTATGTAGGATGTAAAAAAAAAATCGGTTTTGAAGTTGTTCGACTTTGTAAATATTTAAAACATAAAATACAGTGAAACGATCTACTCTGTTTCAACAATGCAATCTTTGTTATAAACAAGAGGTAAACGAGATGTGATATTATAAAATTTGCAATATCTTCAAATAGAATTCTGGTGTACGGCTGGAAATTCTTTTACTTATAAATCAGCACATTTTCTTATGTAGGATGTAAAAAAAAAATCGGTTTTGAAGTTGTTCGACTTTGTAAATATTTAAAACATAAAATACAGTGAAACGATCTACTCTGTTTCAACAATGAAATCTTTGTTATAAACAAGAGGTAAACGAGATGTGATATTATAAAATTTGCAATTTCTGCCAATAGAATTCTGGTGCACGACTGGAAATTCGTTTACTTCTAAATCAGCACATTTTCTTATGTAGGAAGTAAAAAAAAATCTGTTTTGAAGTTGTTCGCCTTTGTGAAAAAATTAAAATATAAAATACAGTGAAACGATATGCATTTTTTAACAATGAAACCTTTGTTATAAATACGAGGTATAGTTGATGTGATATTATAAAATTATAAATATCTGCCAATAGAATTCTGGTGCACGGCTAGAAATTCGTTTACTTATAAATCAGCACATTTTCTTATGTATGAAGTAAAAAAAATTCGGTTTTGAAGTTGTTCGCCTTTGTAAAACATTTAAAACATAAAATACAGTGAAACGATCTACTCTGTTTCAACAATGAAATCTTTGTTATAAACAAGAGGTAAAGGAGATGTGATATTATAAAATTTGCAATTTCTGCCAATAGAATTCTGGTGTACGGCTGGAAATTCGTTTACTTGTAAATCAGCACATTTTCTTATGTAGGATGTAAAAAAAAATTCGGTTTTGAAGTTGTACGACTTTGTAAATATTTAAAACATAAAATACAGTGAAACGATCTACTCTGTTTCAACAATGAAATCTTTGTTATAAACAAGAGGTAAAGCAGATGTGATAATAAATTTGCAATATCTGCCAATAGAATTCTGGTGTATGGCTGGAAATTCGTTTACTTATAAATCAGCACAATTTCTTATGTAGGAAGTAAAAAAAAAATCGGTTTTGATGTTGTTCGAAGTTGTAAAATATTTAAAATATAAAATACTGAGAAACGATCTACTCTATTCCAACAATGAAACCTTTGTTATAAGTACGATATAAAGAAGATCTGATATTATAAAATTTGCAATATCTTCGAATAGAATTCTGGTGCACGGCTGGAAATTCGTTTACTTATAAATCAGCACATTTTCTTATTTAGGAAGTAAAAAAAATTCGGTTTTGAAGTTGTTCGCCTTTGTAAAACATTTAAAACATAAAATACAGTGAAACGATCTACTCTGTTTCAACAATGTAATCTTTGTTATAAACAAGAGGTAAAGGAGATGTGATATTATAAAATTTGCAATTTCTGCCAATAGAATTCCGGTGTACGGCTGGAAATTCTTTTACTTATAAATCAGCACATTTTCTTATGTAGGATGTAAAAAAAAAATCGGTTTTGAAGTTGTTCGACTTTGTAAATATTTAAAACATAAAATACAGTGAAACGATCTACTCTGTTTCAACAATGAAATCTTTGTTATAAACAAGAGGTAAACGAGATGTGATATTATAAAATTTGCAATATCTTCAAATAGAATTCTGGTGCTTGGCCTGAAATTCGTTTACTTAAAAATCAGCACTTTTCCTTATACAGGAAGTAAAAAAAATTCGGTTTTGAAGTTGTTCGCCTTTGTAAAACATTTAAAACATAAAATACAGTGAAACGATCTAGTCTGTTTCAACAATGAAATCTTTGTTATAAACAAGAGGTAAATGAGATGTGATATTATAAAATTTGCAATTTCTGCCAATGGAATTCTGGTGTACGGCTGGAAATTCGTTTACTTATAAATCAGCACATTTTCTTATGTAGGATGTAAAAAAAAATCGGTATTGAAGTTGTTCGACTTTGTGAAAAATTTAAAATATAAAACACAGTGAAACGATATACATTTTTCTACAATGAAACCTTTGTTATAAATACGAGGTAAAATGGATGTGATATTATAAAATTAGCAATATCTTCGAATAGAATTCTGGTGCAAGGCTGCATATTGGTTTACTTATAAATCAGCACTTTTCCTTATATAGGAAGTAAAAAAAATTCGGTTTTGAAGTTGTTCGCCTTTGTAAAATATTTAAAACATAAAATACAGTGAGACGATCTACTCTGTTTCAACAATGAAATCTTTGTTATAAACAAGAGGTAAAAGAGATGTGATATTATAAAATTTGCAATTTCTGCCAATAGAATTCTGGTGCACGACTGGAAATTCGTTTACTTCTAAATCAGCACATTTTCTTATGTAGGAAGTAAAAAAAATTCTGTTTTGAAGTTGTTCGCCTTTGTGAAAAATTTAAAATATAAAATACAGTGAAACGATATGCATTTTTTAACAATGAAACCTTTGTTATAAATACGAGGTATAGTTCATGTCATATTATAAAATTATAAATATCTGCCAATAGAATTCTGGTGCACGGCTAGAAATTCGTTTACTTATAAATCAGCACATTATCTTATGTATGAAGTAAAAAAAAATTCGGTTTTGAAGTTGTTCGCCTTTGTAAAACATTTAAAATATAAAATACAGTGAAACGATCTACTCTGTTTCAACAATGAAATCTTTGTTATAAACAAGAGGTAAAGGAGATGTGATATTATAAAATTTGCAATTTCTGCCAATAGAATTCTGGTGTACGGCTGGAAATTCGTTTACTTATAAATCAGCACATTTTCTTATGTAGGAAGTAAAAAAAATTCGGTTTTGAAGTTGTTCGACTTTGTAAATATTTAAAACATAAAATACAGTGAAACGATCTACTCTGTTTCAACAATGAATTCTTTGTTCTAACAAGAGGTAAACGAGATGTGATATGATAAAATTTGCAATATCTTCAAATAGAATTCTGGTGCTTGGCCTGAAATTCGTTTACTTAAAAATCAGCAGTTTTCCTTATATAGGAAGTAAAAAATATTCGGTTTTGAAGTTGTTCGCCATTGTAAAACATTTAAAACATAAAATACAGTGAAACGATCTACTCTGTTTCAACAATGAAATCTTTGTTATAAACAAGAGGTAAATGAGATGTGATATTATAAAATTTGCAATTTCTGCCAATGGAATTCTGGTGTACGGCTGGAAATTCGTTTACTTATAAATCAGCACATTTTCTTATGTAGGATGTAAAAAAAAATCGATTTTGAAGTTGTTCGACTTTGTGAAAAATTTAAAATATAAAACACAGTGAAACGATATACATTTTTCAACAATGAAACCTTTGTTATAAATACGAGGTAAAATGGATGTGATATTATAAAATTAGCAATATCTTCGAATAGAATTCTGGTGCAAGGCTGGAAATTGGTTTACTTATAAATCAGCACATTTTCTTATGTATGAATTAAAAAAAATTCGGTTTTGAAGTTGTTCGCCTTTGGAAAACATTTAAAACATAAAATACAGTGAAACGATCTACTCTGTTTCAACAATGAAATCTTTGTTATAAACAAGAGGTAAAGGAGATGTGATATTATAAAATTTGCAATTTCTGCCAATAGAATTCTGGTGTACGGCTGGAAATTCGTTTACTTATAAATCAGCACATTTTCTTATGTAGGAAGTAAAAAAAAATCGGTTTTGAAGTTGTTCGACTTTGTAAATATTTAAAACATAAAATACAGTGAAACGATCTACTCTGTTTCAACAATGAATTCTTTGTTCTAACAAGAGGTAAACGAGATGTGATATTATAAAATTTGCAATATCTTCAAATAGAATTCTTGTGCTTGGCCTGAAATTCGTTTACTTATAAATCAGCACATTTTCTTATGTATGAAGTAAAAAAATTCGGTTTTGAAGTTGTTCGCCTTTGTAAAACATTTAAAACATAAAATACAGTGACGCGATCTACTCTGTTTCAACAATGAAATCTTTGTTATAAACAAGAGGTAAAGGAGATGTGATATTATAAAATTTGCAATTTCTGCCAGTAGAATTCTGGTGTACGGCTGGAAATTCGTTTACTTATAAATCAGCACATTTTCTTATGTAGGATGTAAAAAAAAATTCGGTTTTGAAGTTGTACGACTTTGTAAATATTTAAAACATAAAATACAGTGAAACGATCTACTCTGTTTCAACAATGAAATCTTTGTTATAAACAAGAGGTAAACGAGATGTGATATTATAAAATTTGCAATATCTTCAAATAGAATTCTGGTGCTTGACCTGAAATTCGTTTAATTAAAAATCAGCACATTTTCTTATGTACAAAGTAAAAAAAATTCCGTTTCAAAGTTGTTCGCCTTTGTAAAATATTTAAAACATAAAATACAGTGAAACGATCTACTCTGTTTCAACAATGAAATCTTTGTTATAAACAAGAGGTAAAGGAGATGTGATATTATAAAATTTGCAATTTCTGCCAATAGAATTCTGGTGTACGGCTGGAAATTCGTTTACTTGTAAATCAGCACATTTTCTTATGTAGGATGTAAAAAAAAATTCGGTTTTGAAGTTGTACGACTTTGTAAATATTTAAAACATAAAATACAGTGAAACGATCTACTCTGTTTCAACAATGAAATCTTTGTTATAAACAAGAGGTAAAGCAGATGTGATAATAAATTTGCAATATTTGCCAATAGAATTCTGGTGTATGGCTGGAAATTCGTTTACTTATAAATCAGCACAATTTCTTATGTAGGAAGTAAAAAAAAAAATCGGTTTTGATGTTGTTCGAAGTTGTAAAATATTTAAAATATAAAATACTGAGAAACGATCTACTCTATTCCAACAATGAAACCTTTGTTATAAATACGATATAAAGAAGATCTGATATTATAAAATTTGCAATATCTCCGAATAGAATTCTGGTGCACGGCTGGAAATTCGTTTACTTATAAATCAGCACATTTTCTTATTTAGGAAGTAAAAAAAAATCGGTTTTGAAGTTGTTCGCCTTTGTAAAACATTTAAAACATAAAATACAGTGAAACGATCTACTCTGTTTCAACAATGCAATCTTTGTTATAAACAAGAGGTAAAGGAGATGTGATATTATAAAATTTGCAATTTCTGCCAATAGAATTCTGGTGTACGGCTGGAAATTCTTTTACTTATAAATCAGCACATTTTCTTATGTAGGATGTAAAAAAAAAATCGGTTTTGAAGTTGTTCGACTTTGTAAATATTTAAAACATAAAATACAGTGAAACGATCTACTCTGTTTCAACAATGCAATCTTTGTTATAAACAAGAGGTAAACGAGATGTGATATTATAAAATTTGCAATATCTTCAAATAGAATTCTGGTGTACGGCTGGAAATTCTTTTACTTATAAATCAGCACATTTTCTTATGTAGGATGTAAAAAAAAAATCGGTTTTGAAGTTGTTCGACTTTGTAAATATTTAAAACATAAAATACAGTGAAACGATCTACTCTGTTTCAACAATGAAATCTTTGTTATAAACAAGAGGTAAACGAGATGTGATATTATAAAATTTGCAATTTCTGCCAATAGAATTCTGGTGCACGACTGGAAATTCGTTTACTTCTAAATCAGCACATTTTCTTATGTAGGAAGTAAAAAAAAATCTGTTTTGAAGTTGTTCGCCTTTGTGAAAAAATTAAAATATAAAATACAGTGAAACGATATGCATTTTTTAACAATGAAACCTTTGTTATAAATACGAGGTATAGTTGATGTGATATTATAAAATTATAAATATCTGCCAATAGAATTCTGGTGCACGGCTAGAAATTCGTTTACTTATAAATCAGCACATTTTCTTATGTATGAAGTAAAAAAAATTCGGTTTTGAAGTTGTTCGCCTTTGTAAAACATTTAAAACATAAAATACAGTGAAACGATCTACTCTGTTTCAACAATGAAATCTTTGTTATAAACAAGAGGTAAAGGAGATGTGATATTATAAAATTTGCAATTTCTGCCAATAGAATTCTGGTGTACGGCTGGAAATTCGTTTACTTGTAAATCAGCACATTTTCTTATGTAGGATGTAAAAAAAAATTCGGTTTTGAAGTTGTACGACTTTGTAAATATTTAAAACATAAAATACAGTGAAACGATCTACTCTGTTTCAACAATGAAATCTTTGTTATAAACAAGAGGTAAAGCAGATGTGATAATAAATTTGCAATATCTGCCAATAGAATTCTGGTGTATGGCTGGAAATTCGTTTACTTATAAATCAGCACAATTTCTTATGTAGGAAGTAAAAAAAAAATCGGTTTTGATGTTGTTCGAAGTTGTAAAATATTTAAAATATAAAATACTGAGAAACGATCTACTCTATTCCAACAATGAAACCTTTGTTATAAGTACGATATAAAGAAGATCTGATATTATAAAATTTGCAATATCTTCGAATAGAATTCTGGTGCACGGCTGGAAATTCGTTTACTTATAAATCAGCACATTTTCTTATTTAGGAAGTAAAAAAAATTCGGTTTTGAAGTTGTTCGCCTTTGTAAAACATTTAAAACATAAAATACAGTGAAACGATCTACTCTGTTTCAACAATGCAATCTTTGTTATAAACAAGAGGTAAAGGAGATGTGATATTATAAAATTTGCAATTTCTGCCAATAGAATTCCGGTGTACGGCTGGAAATTCTTTTACTTATAAATCAGCACATTTTCTTATGTAGGATGTAAAAAAAAAATCGGTTTTGAAGTTGTTCGACTTTGTAAATATTTAAAACATAAAATACAGTGAAACGATCTACTCTGTTTCAACAATGAAATCTTTGTTATAAACAAGAGGTAAACGAGATGTGATATTATAAAATTTGCAATATCTTCAAATAGAATTCTGGTGCTTGGCCTGAAATTCGTTTACTTAAAAATCAGCACTTTTCCTTATACAGGAAGTAAAAAAAATTCGGTTTTGAAGTTGTTCGCCTTTGTAAAACATTTAAAACATAAAATACAGTGAAACGATCTAGTCTGTTTCAACAATGAAATCTTTGTTATAAACAAGAGGTAAATGAGATGTGATATTATAAAATTTGCAATTTCTGCCAATGGAATTCTGGTGTACGGCTGGAAATTCGTTTACTTATAAATCAGCACATTTTCTTATGTAGGATGTAAAAAAAAATCGGTATTGAAGTTGTTCGACTTTGTGAAAAATTTAAAATATAAAACACAGTGAAACGATATACATTTTTCTACAATGAAACCTTTGTTATAAATACGAGGTAAAATGGATGTGATATTATAAAATTAGCAATATCTTCGAATAGAATTCTGGTGCAAGGCTGCATATTGGTTTACTTATAAATCAGCACTTTTCCTTATATAGGAAGTAAAAAAAATTCGGTTTTGAAGTTGTTCGCCTTTGTAAAATATTTAAAACATAAAATACAGTGAGACGATCTACTCTGTTTCAACAATGAAATCTTTGTTATAAACAAGAGGTAAAAGAGATGTGATATTATAAAATTTGCAATTTCTGCCAATAGAATTCTGGTGCACGACTGGAAATTCGTTTACTTCTAAATCAGCACATTTTCTTATGTAGGAAGTAAAAAAAATTCTGTTTTGAAGTTGTTCGCCTTTGTGAAAAATTTAAAATATAAAATACAGTGAAACGATATGCATTTTTTAACAATGAAACCTTTGTTATAAATACGAGGTATAGTTCATGTCATATTATAAAATTATAAATATCTGCCAATAGAATTCTGGTGCACGGCTAGAAATTCGTTTACTTATAAATCAGCACATTTTCTTATGTATGAAGTAAAAAAAAATTCGGTTTTGAAGTTGTTCGCCTTTGTAAAACATTTAAAATATAAAATACAGTGAAACGATCTACTCTGTTTCAACAATGAAATCTTTGTTATAAACAAGAGGTAAAGGAGATGTGATATTATAAAATTTGCAATTTCTGCCAATAGAATTCTGGTGTACGGCTGGAAATTCGTTTACTTATAAATCAGCACATTTTCTTATGTAGGAAGTAAAAAAAATTCGGTTTTGAAGTTGTTCGACTTTGTAAATATTTAAAACATAAAATACAGTGAAACGATCTACTCTGTTTCAACAATGAATTCTTTGTTCTAACAAGAGGTAAACGAGATGTGATATGATAAAATTTGCAATATCTTCAAATAGAATTCTGGTGCTTGGCCTGAAATTCGTTTACTTAAAAATCAGCAGTTTTCCTTATATAGGAAGTAAAAAATATTCGGTTTTGAAGTTGTTCGCCTTTGTAAAACATTTAAAACATAAAATACAGTGAAACGATCTACTCTGTTTCAACAATGAAATCTTTGTTATAAACAAGAGGTAAATGAGATGTGATATTATAAAATTTGCAATTTCTGCCAATGGAATTCTGGTGTACGGCTGGAAATTCGTTTACTTATAAATCAGCACATTTTCTTATGTAGGATGTAAAAAAAAATCGATTTTGAAGTTGTTCGACTTTGTGAAAAATTTAAAATATAAAACACAGTGAAACGATATACATTTTTCAACAATGAAACCTTTGTTATAAATACGAGGTAAAATGGATGTGATATTATAAAATTAGCAATATCTTCGAATAGAATTCTGGTGCAAGGCTGGAAATTGGTTTACTTATAAATCAGCACATTTTCTTATGTATGAAGTAAAAAAAATTCGGTTTTGAAGTTGTACGACTTTGTAAATATTTAAAACATAAAATACAGTGAAACCGATCTACTCTGTTTCAACAATGAAATCTTTGTTATAAACAAGAGGTAAAGCAGATGTGATAATAAATTTGCAATATCTGCCAATAGAATTCTGGTGTATGGCTGGAAATTCGTTTACTTATAAATCAGCACAATTTCTTATGTAGGAAGTAAAAAAAAAATCGGTTTTGATGTTGTTCGAAGTTGTAAAATATTTAAAATATAAAATACTGAGAAACGATCTACTCTATTCCAACAATGAAACCTTTGTTATAAATACGATATAAAGAAGATCTGATATTATAAAATTTGCAATATATTCGAATAGAATTCTGGTGCACGGCTGGAAATTCGTTTACTTATAAATCAGCACATTTTCTTATTTAGGAAGTAAAAAAAATTCGGTTTTGAAGTTGTTCGCCTTTGTAAAACATTTAAAACATAAAATACAGTGAAACGATCTACTCTGTTTCAACAATGCAATCTTTGTTATAAACAAGAGGTAAAGGAGATGTGATATTATAAAATTTGCAATTTCTGCCAATAGAATTCTGGTGTACGGCTGGAAATTCTTTTACTTATAAATCAGCACATTTTCTTATGTAGGATGTAAAAAAAAATCGGTTTTGAAGTTGTTCGACTTTGTAAATATTTAAAACATAAAATACAGTGAAACGATCTACTCTGTTTCAACAATGAAATCTTTGTTATAAACAAGAGGTAAACGAGATGTGATATTATAAAATTTGCAATTTCTGCCAATAGAATTCTGGTGCACGACTGGAAATTCGTTTACTTCTAAATCAGCACATTTTCTTATGTAGGAAGTAAAAAAAAATCTGTTTTGAAGTTGTTCGCCTTTGTGAAAAAATTAAAATATAAAATACAGTGAAACGATATGCATTTTTTAACAATGAAACCTTTGTTATAAATACGAGGTATAGTTGATGTGATATTATAAAATTATAAATATCTGCCAATAGAATTCTGGTGCACGGCTAGAAATTCGTTTACTTATAAATCAGCACATTTTCTTATGTATGAAGTAAAAAAAATTCGGTTTTGAAGTTGTTCGCCTTTGTAAAACATTTAAAACATAAAATACAGTGAAACGATCTACTCTGTTTCAACAATGAAATCTTTGTTATAAACAAGAGGTAAAGGAGATGTGATATTATAAAATTTGCAATTTCTGCCAATAGAATTCTGGTGTACGGCTGGAAATTCGTTTACTTGTAAATCAGCACATTTTCTTATGTAGGATGTAAAAAAAAATTCGGTTTTGAAGTTGTACGACTTTGTAAATATTTAAAACATAAAATACAGTGAAACGATCTACTCTGTTTCAACAATGAAATCTTTGTTATAAACAAGAGGTAAAGCAGATGTGATAATAAATGTGCAATATCTGCCAATAGAATTCTGGTGTATGGCTGGAAATTCGTTTACTTATAAATCAGCACAATTTCTTATGTAGGAAGTAAAAAAAAAATCGGTTTTGATGTTGTTCGAAGTTGTAAAATATTTAAAATATAAAATACTGAGAAACGATCTACTCTATTCCAACAATGAAACCTTTGTTATAAGTACGATATAAAGAAGATCTGATATTATAAAATTTGCAATATCTTCGAATAGAATTCTGGTGCACGGCTGGAAATTCGTTTACTTATAAATCAGCACATTTTCTTATTTAGGAAGTAAAAAAAATTCGGTTTTGAAGTTGTTCGCCTTTGTAAAACATTTAAAACATAAAATACAGTGAAACGATCTACTCTGTTTCAACAATGCAATCTTTGTTATAAACAAGAGGTAAAGGAGATGTGATATTATAAAATTTGCAATTTCTGCCAATAGAATTCTGGTGTACGGCTGGAAATTCTTTTACTTATAAATCAGCACATTTTCTTATGTAGGATGTAAAAAAAAAATCGGTTTTGAAGTTGTTCGACTTTGTAAATATTTAAAACATAAAATACAGTGAAACGATCTACTCTGTTTCAACAATGAAATCTTTGTTATAAACAAGAGGTAAACGAGATGTGATATTATAAAATTTGCAATATCTTCAAATAGAATTCTGGTGCTTGGCCTGAAATTCGTTTACTTAAAAATCAGCACTTTTCCTTATATAGGAAGTAAAAAAAATTCGGTTTTGAAGTTGTTCGCCTTTGTAAAACATTTAAAACATAAAATACAGTGAAACGATCTACTCTGTTTCAACAATGAAATCTTTGTTATAAACAAGAGGTAAATGAGATGTGATATTATAAAATTTGCAATTTCTGCCAATGGAATTCTGGTGTACGGCTGGAAATTCGTTTACTTATAAATCAGCACATTTTCTTATGTAGGATGTAAAAAAAATTCGGTATTGAAGTTGTTCGACTTTGTGAAAAATTTAAAATATAAAACACAGTGAAACGATATACATTTTTCTACAATGAAACCTTTGTTATAAATACGAGGTAAAATGGATGTGATATTATAAAATTAGCAATATCTTCGAATAGAATTCTGGTGCAAAGCTGCATATTGGTTTACTTATAAATCAGCACTTTTCCTTATATAGGAAGTAAAAAAAATTCGGTTTTGAAGTTGTTCGCCTTTGTAAAATATTTAAAACATAAAATACAGTGAGACGATCTACTCTGTTTCAACAATGAAATCTTTGTTATAAACAAGAGGTAAAAGAGATGTGATATTATAAAATTTTTAATTTCTGCCAATAGAATTCTGGTGCACGACTGGAAATTCGTTTACTTCTAAATCAGCACATTTTCTTATGTAGGAAGTAAAAAAAATTCTGTTTTGAAGTTGTTCGCCTTTGTGAAAAATTTAAAATATAAAATACAGTGAAACGATATGCATTTTTTAACAATGAAACCTTTGTTATAAATACGAGGTATAGTTCATGTCATATTATAAAATTATAAATATCTGCCAATAGAATTCTGGTGCACGGCTAGAAATTCGTTTACTTATAAATCAGCACATTTTCTTATGTATGAAGTAAAAAAAAATTCGGTTTTGAAGTTGTTCGCCTTTGTAAAACATTTAAAATATAAAATACAGTGAAACGATCTACTCTGTTTCAACAATGAAATCTTTGTTATAAACAAGAGGTAAAGGAGATGTGATATTATAAAATTTGCAATTTCTGCCAATAGAATTCTGGTGTACGGCTGGAAATTCGTTTACTTATAAATCAGCACATTTTCTTATGTAGGAAGTAAAAAAAATTCGGTTTTGAAGTTGTTCGACATTGTAAATATTTAAAACATAAAATACAGTGAAACGATCTACTCTGTTTCAACAATGAATTCTTTGTTCTAACAAGAGGTAAACGAGATGTGATATGATAAAATTTGCAATATCTTCAAATAGAATTCTGGTGCTTGGCCTGAAATTCGTTTACTTAAAAATCAGCAGTTTTCCTTATATAGGAAGTAAAAAATATTCGGTTTTGAAGTTGTTCGCCTTTGTAAAACATTTAAAACATAAAATACAGTGAAACGATCTACTCTGTTTCAACAATGAAATCTTTGTTATAAACAAGAGGTAAATGAGATGTGATATTATAAAATTTGCAATTTCTGCCAATGGAATTCTGGTGTACGGCTGGAAATTCGTTTACTTATAAATCAGCACATTTTCTTATGTAGGATGTAAAAAAAAATCGATTTTGAAGTTGTTCGACTTTGCGAAAAATTTAAAATATAAAACACAGTGAAACGATATACATTTTTCAACAATGAAACCTTTGTTATAAATACGAGGTAAAATGGATGTGATATTATAAAATTAGCAATATCTTCGAATAGAATTCTGGTGCAAGGCTGGAAATTGGTTTACTTATAAATCAGCACATTTTCTTATGTATGAAGTAAAAAAAATTCGGTTTTGAAGTTGTTCGCCTTTGGAAAACATTTAAAACATAAAATACAGTGAAACGATCTACTCTGTTTCAACAATGAAATCTTTGTTATAAACAAGAGGTAAACGAGATGTGATATGATAAAATTTGCAATATCTTCAAATAGAATTCTGGTGCTTGGCCTGAAATTCGTTTACTTAAAAATCAGCAGTTTTCCTTATATAGGAAGTAAAAAATATTCGGTTTTGAAGTTGTTCGCCATTGTAAAACATTTAAAACATAAAATACAGTGAAACGATCTACTCTGTTTCAACAATGAAATCTTTGTTATAAACAAGAGGTAAATGAGATGTGATATTATAAAATTTGCAATTTCTGCCAATAGAATTCTGGTGTACGGCTGGAAATTCTTTTACTTATAAATCAGCACATTTTCTTATGTAGGATGTAAAAAAAAAAATCGGTTTTGAAGTTGTTCGACTTTGTAAATATTTAAAACATAAAATACAGTGACGCGATCTACTCTGTTTCAACAATGAAATCTTTGTTATAAACAAGAGGTAAAGGAGATGTGATATTATAAAATTTGCAATTTCTGCCAGTAGAATTCTGGTGTACGGCTGGAAATTCGTTTACTTATAAATCAGCACATTTTCTTATGTAGGATGTAAAAAAAAATTCGGTTTTGAAGTTGTACGACTTTGTAAATATTTAAAACATAAAATACAGTGAAACGATCTACTCTGTTTCAACAATGAAATCTTTGTTATAAACAAGAGGTAAACGAGATGTGATATTATAAAATTTGCAATATCTTCAAATAGAATTCTGGTGCTTGACCTGAAATTCGTTTAATTAAAAATCAGCACATTTTCTTATGTACAAAGTAAAAAAAATTCCGTTTTGAAGTTGTTCGCCTTTGTAAAATATTTAAAACATAAAATACAGTGAAACGATCTACTCTGTTTCAACAATGAAATCTTTGTTATAAACAAGAGGTAAGGGAGATGTGATATTATAAAATTTGCAATTTCTGCCAATAGAATTCTGGTGTACGGCTTGAAATTCGTTTACTTGTAAATCAGCACATTTTCTTATGTAGGATGTAAAAAAAAATTCGGTTTTGAAGTTGTACGACTTTGTAAATATTTAAAACATAAAATACAGTGAAACGATCTACTCTGTTTCAACAATGAAATCTTTGTTATAAACAAGAGGTAAAGGAGATGTGATATTATAAAATTTGCAATTTCTGCCAATAGAATTCTGGTGTACGGCTGGAAATTCTTTTACTTATAAATCAGCACATTTTCTTATGTAGGATGTAAAAAAAAAATCGGTTTTGAAGTTGTTCGACTTTGTAAATATTTAAAACATAAAATACAGTGAAACGATCTACTCTGTTTCAACAATGAAATCTTTGTTATAAACAAGAGGTAAACGAGATGTGATATTATAAAATTTGCAATATCTTCAAATAGAATTCTGGTGCTTGGCCTGAAATTCGTTTACTTAAAAATCAGCACTTTTCCTTATATAGGAAGTAAAAAAAATTCGGTTTTGAAGTTGTTCGCCTTTGTAAAACATTTAAAACATAAAATACAGTGAAACGATCTACTCTGTTTCAACAATGAAATCTTTGTTATAAACAAGAGGTAAATGAGATGTGATATTATAAAATTTGCAATTTCTGCCAATGGAATTCTGGTGTACGGCTGGAAATTCGTTTACTTATAAATCAGCACATTTTCTTATGTAGGATGTAAAAAAAATTCGGTATTGAAGTTGTTCGACTTTGTGAAAAATTTAAAATATAAAACACAGTGAAACGATATACATTTTTCTACAATGAAACCTTTGTTATAAATACGAGGTAAAATGGATGTGATATTATAAAATTAGCAATATCTTCGAATAGAATTCTGGTGCAAAGCTGCATATTGGTTTACTTATAAATCAGCACTTTTCCTTATATAGGAAGTAAAAAAAATTCGGTTTTGAAGTTGTTCGCCTTTGTAAAATATTTAAAACATAAAATACAGTGAGACGATCTACTCTGTTTCAACAATGAAATCTTTGTTATAAACAAGAGGTAAAAGAGATGTGATATTATAAAATTTGCAATTTCTGCCAATAGAATTCTGGTGCACGACTGGAAATTCGTTTACTTCTAAATCAGCACATTTTCTTATGTAGGAAGTAAAAAAAATTCTGTTTTGAAGTTGTTCGCCTTTGTGAAAAATTTAAAATATAAAATACAGTGAAACGATATGCATTTTTTAACAATGAAACCTTTGTTATAAATACGAGGTATAGTTCATGTCATATTATAAAATTATAAATATCTGCCAATAGAATTCTGGTGCACGGCTAGAAATTCGTTTACTTATAAATCAGCACATTTTCTTATGTATGAAGTAAAAAAAAATTCGGTTTTGAAGTTGTTCGCCTTTGTAAAACATTTAAAATATAAAATACAGTGAAACGATCTACTCTGTTTCAACAATGAAATCTTTGTTATAAACAAGAGGTAAAGGAGATGTGATATTATAAAATTTGCAATTTCTGCCAATAGAATTCTGGTGTACGGCTGGAAATTCGTTTACTTATAAATCAGCACATTTTCTTATGTAGGAAGTAAAAAAAATTCGGTTTTGAAGTTGTTCGACATTGTAAATATTTAAAACATAAAATACAGTGAAACGATCTACTCTGTTTCAACAATGAATTCTTTGTTCTAACAAGAGGTAAACGAGATGTGATATGATAAAATTTGCAATATCTTCAAATAGAATTCTGGTGCTTGGCCTGAAATTCGTTTACTTAAAAATCAGCAGTTTTCCTTATATAGGAAGTAAAAAATATTCGGTTTTGAAGTTGTTCGCCTTTGTAAAACATTTAAAACATAAAATACAGTGAAACGATCTACTCTGTTTCAACAATGAAATCTTTGTTATAAACAAGAGGTAAATGAGATGTGATATTATAAAATTTGCAATTTCTGCCAATGGAATTCTGGTGTACGGCTGGAAATTCGTTTACTTATAAATCAGCACATTTTCTTATGTAGGATGTAAAAAAAAATCGATTTTGAAGTTGTTCGACTTTGCGAAAAATTTAAAATATAAAACACAGTGAAACGATATACATTTTTCAACAATGAAACCTTTGTTATAAATACGAGGTAAAATGGATGTGATATTATAAAATTAGCAATATCTTCGAATAGAATTCTGGTGCAAGGCTGGAAATTGGTTTACTTATAAATCAGCACATTTTCTTATGTATGAAGTAAAAAAAATTCGGTTTTGAAGTTGTTCGCCTTTGGAAAACATTTAAAACATAAAATACAGTGAAACGATCTACTCTGTTTCAACAATGAAATCTTTGTTATAAACAAGAGGTAAACGAGATGTGATATGATAAAATTTGCAATATCTTCAAATAGAATTCTGGTGCTTGGCCTGAAATTCGTTTACTTAAAAATCAGCAGTTTTCCTTATATAGGAAGTAAAAAATATTCGGTTTTGAAGTTGTTCGCCATTGTAAAACATTTAAAACATAAAATACAGTGAAACGATCTACTCTGTTTCAACAATGAAATCTTTGTTATAAACAAGAGGTAAATGAGATGTGATATTATAAAATTTGCAATTTCTGCCAATAGAATTCTGGTGTACGGCTGGAAATTCTTTTACTTATAAATCAGCACATTTTCTTATGTAGGATGTAAAAAAAAAAATCGGTTTTGAAGTTGTTCGACTTTGTAAATATTTAAAACATAAAATACAGTGACGCGATCTACTCTGTTTCAACAATGAAATCTTTGTTATAAACAAGAGGTAAAGGAGATGTGATATTATAAAATTTGCAATTTCTGCCAGTAGAATTCTGGTGTACGGCTGGAAATTCGTTTACTTATAAATCAGCACATTTTCTTATGTAGGATGTAAAAAAAAATTCGGTTTTGAAGTTGTACGACTTTGTAAATATTTAAAACATAAAATACAGTGAAACGATCTACTCTGTTTCAACAATGAAATCTTTGTTATAAACAAGAGGTAAACGAGATGTGATATTATAAAATTTGCAATATCTTCAAATAGAATTCTGGTGCTTGACCTGAAATTCGTTTAATTAAAAATCAGCACATTTTCTTATGTACAAAGTAAAAAAAATTCCGTTTTGAAGTTGTTCGCCTTTGTAAAATATTTAAAACATAAAATACAGTGAAACGATCTACTCTGTTTCAACAATGAAATCTTTGTTATAAACAAGAGGTAAGGGAGATGTGATATTATAAAATTTGCAATTTCTGCCAATAGAATTCTGGTGTACGGCTTGAAATTCGTTTACTTGTAAATCAGCACATTTTCTTATGTAGGATGTAAAAAAAAATTCGGTTTTGAAGTTGTACGACTTTGTAAATATTTAAAACATAAAATACAGTGAAACGATCTACTCTGTTTCAACAATGAAATCTTTGTTATAAACAAGAGGTAAAGCAGATGTGATAATAAATTTGCAATATCTGCCAATAGAATTCTGGTGTATGGCTGGAAATTCGTTTACTTATAAATCAGCACAATTTCTTATGTAGGAAGTAAAAAAAAAAATCGGTTTTGATGTTGTTCGAAGTTGTAAAATATTTAAAATATAAAATACTGAGAAACGATCTACTCTATTCCAACAATGAAACCTTTGTTATAAATACGATATAAAGAAGATCTGATATTATAAAATTTGCAATATCTTCGAATAGAATTCTGGTGCACGGCTGGAAATTCGTTTACTTATAAATCAGCACATTTTCTTATTTAGGAAGTAAAAAAAAATCGGTTTTGAAGTTGTTCGCCTTTGTAAAACATTTAAAACATAAAATACAGTGAAACGATCTACTCTGTTTCAACAATGCAATCTTTGTTATAAACAAGAGGTAAAGGAGATGTGATATTATAAAATTTGCAATTTCTGCCAATAGAATTCTGGTGTACGGCTGGAAATTCTTTTACTTATAAATCAGCACATTTTCTTATGTAGGATGTAAAAAAAAAAATCGGTTTTGAAGTTGTTCGACTTTGTAAATATTTAAAACATAAAATACAGTGAAACGATCTACTCTGTTTCAACAATGCAATCTTTGTTATAAACAAGAGGTAAACGAGATGTGATATTATAAAATTTGCAATATCTTCAAATAGAATTCTGGTGCAAGGCTGGATATTGGTTTACTTATAAATCAGCACTTTTCCTTATATAGGAAGTAAAAAAAATTCGGTTTTGAAGTTGTTCGCCTTTGTAAAATATTTAAAACATAAAATACAGTGAGACGATCTACTCTGTTTCAACAATGAAATCTTTGTTATAAACAAGAGGTAAAAGAGATGTGATATTATAAAATTTGCAATTTCTGCCAATAGAATTCTGGTGCACGACTGGAAATTCGTTTACTTCTAAATCAGCACATTTTCTTATGTAGGAAGTAAAAAAAAATCTGTTTTGAAGTTGTTCGCCTTTGTGAAAAAATTAAAATATAAAATACAGTGAAACGATATGCATTTTTTAACAATGAAACCTTTGTTATAAATACGAGGTATAGTTGATGTGATATTATAATATTATAAATATCTGCCAATAGAATTCTGGTGCACGGCTAGAAATTCGTTTACTTATAAATCAGCACATTTTCTTATGTATGAAGTAAAAAAAATTCGGTTTTGAAGTTGTTCGCCTTTGTAAAACATTTAAAACATAAAATACAGTGAAACGATCTACTCTGTTTCAACAATGAAATCTTTGTTATAAACAAGAGGTAAAAGAGATGTGATATTATAAAATTTGCAATTTCTGCCAATAGAATTCTGGTGCACGACTGGAAATTCGTTTACTTCTAAATCAGCACAATTTCTTATGTAGGAAGTAAAAAAAAAATCGGTTTTGATGTTGTTCGAAGTTGTAAACTATTTAAAATATAAAATACTGAGAAATGATCTACTCTATTCCAACAATGAAACCTTTGTTATAAATACGATATAAAGAAGATCTGATATTATAAAATTTGCAATATCTTCGAATAGAATTCTGGTGCACGGCTGGAAATTCGTTTACTTATAAATCAGCACATTTTCTTATTTAGGAAGTAAAAAAAATTCGGTTTTGAAGTTGTTCGCCTTTGTAAAACATTTAAAACATAAAATACAGTGAAACGATCTACTCTGTTTCAACAATGCAATCTTTGTTATAAACAAGAGGTAAAGGAGATGTGATATTATAAAATTTGCAATTTCTGCCAATAGAATTCTGGTGTACGGCTGGAAATTCTTTTACTTATAAATCAGCACATTTTCTTATGTAGGATGTAAAAAAAAAATCGGTTTTGAAGTTGTTCGACTTTGTAAATATTTAAAACATAAAATACAGTGAAACGATCTACTCTGTTTCAACAATGAAATCTTTGTTATAAACAAGAGGTAAACGAGATGTGATATTATAAAATTTGCAATATCTTCAAATAGAATTCTGGTGCTTGGCCTGAAATTCGTTTACTTCTAAATCAGCACATTTTCTTATGTAGGAAGTAAAAAAAATTCTGTTTTGAAGTTGTTCGCCTTTGTGAAAAATTTAAAATATAAAATACAGTGAAACGATATGCATTTTTTAACAATGAAACCTTTGTTATAAATACGAGGTATAGTTGATGTGATATTATAAAATTTGCAATTTCTGCCAATGGAATTCTGGTGTACGGCTGGAAATTCGTTTACTTATAAATCAGCACATTTTCTTATGTAGGATGTAAAAAAAAAATCGATTTTGAAGTTGTTCGACTTTGTGAAAAATTTAAAATATAAAACACAGTGAAACGATATACATTTTTCAACAATGAAACCTTTGTTATAAATACGAGGTAAAATGGATGTGATATTATAAAATTAGCAATATCTTCGAATAGAATTCTGGTGCAAGGCTGGAAATTGGTTTACTTATAAATCAGCACATTTTCTTATGTATGAAGTAAAAAAAATTCGGTTTTGAAGTTGTTCGACTTTGTAAATATTTAAAACATAAAATACAGTGAAAAGATCTACTCTGTTTCAACAATGAATTCTTTGTTCTAACAAGAGGTAAACGAGATGTGATATTATAAAATTTGCAATATCTTCAAATAGAATTCTTGTGCTTGGCCTGAAATTCGTTTACTTATAAATCAGCATATTTTCTTATGTATGAAGTAAAAAAATTCGGTTTTGAAGTTGTTCGCCTTTGTAAAACATTTAAAACATAAAATACAGTGACGCGATCTACTCTGTTTCAACAATGAAATCTTTGTTATAAACAAGAGGTAAAGGAGATGTGATATTATAAAATTTGCAATTTCTGCCAGTAGAATTCTGGTGTACGGCTGGAAATTCGTTTACTTATAAATCAGCACATTTTCTTATGTAGGATGTAAAAAAAAATTCGGTTTTGAAGTTGTACGACTTTGTAAATATTTAAAACATAAAATACAGTGAAACGATCTACTCTGTTTCAACAATGAAATCTTTGTTATAAACAAGAGGTAAACGAGATGTGATATTATAAAATTTGCAATATCTTCAAATAGAATTCTGGTGCTTGACCTGAAATTCGTTTAATTAAAAATCAGCACATTTTCTTATGTAGGAAGTAAAAAAAATTCGGTTTTGAAGTTGTTCGACTTTGTAAATATTTAAAACATAAAATACAGTGAAACGATCTACTCTGTTTCAACAATGAATTCTTTGTTCTAACAAGAGGTAAACGAGATGTGATATTATAAAATTTGCAATATCTTCAAATAGAATTCTGGTTCTTGGCCTGAAATTCGTTTACTTAAAAATCAGCAGTTTTCCTTATATAGGAAGTAAAAAAAATTCGGTTTTGAAGTTGTTCGCCATTGTAAAACATTTAAAACATAAAATACAGTGAAACGATCGACTCTGTTTCAACAATGAAATCTTTGTTATAAACAAGAGGTAAATGAGATGTGATATTATAAAATTTGCAATTTCTGCCAATGGAATTCTGGTGTACGGCTGGAAATTCGTTTACTTATAAATCAGCACATTTTCTTATGTAGGATGTAAAAAAAATTCGGTATTGAAGTTGTTCGACTTTGTGAAAAATTTAAAATATAAAACACAGTGAAACGATATACATTTTTCTACAATGAAACCTTTGTTATAAATACGAGGTAAAATGGATGTGATATTATAAAATTAGCAATATCTTCGAATAGAATTCTGGTGCAAGGCTGGAAATTGGTTTACTTATAAATCAGCACATTTTCTTATGTATGAAGTAAAAAAAAAATCGGTTTTGCAGTTGTTCGCCTTTGGAAAACATTTAAAACATAAAAATACAGTGAAACGATCTACTCTGTTTCAACAATGAAATCTTTGTTATAAACAAGAGGTAAAGGAGATGTGATATTATAAAATTTGCAATATCTTCAAATAGAATTCTTGTGCTTGGCCTGAAATTCGTTTACTTATAAATCAGTACATTTTCTTATGTATGAAGTAAAAAAAATTCGGTTTTGAAGTTGTTCGCCTTTGTAAAACATTTAAAACATAAAATACAGTGAAACGATCTACTCTGTTTCAACAATGAAATCTTTGTTATAAACAAGAGGTAAAGGAGATGTGATATTATAAAATTTGCAATTTCTGCCAATAGAATTCTGGTGTACGGCTGGAAATTCGTTTACTTATAAATCAGCACATTTTCTTATGTAGGATGTAAAAAAAAAGTCGGTTTTGAAGTTGTTCGACTTTGTAAATATTTAAAACATAAAATACAGTGAAACGATCTACTCTGTTTCAACAATGAATTCTTTGTTCTAACAAGAGGTAAACGAGATGTGATATTATAAAATTTGCAATATCTTCAAATAGAATTCTGGTGCTTGGCCTGCAATTCGTTTAATTAAAAATCAGCACATTTTCTTATGTACGAAGTAAAATAAATTCCGTTTTGAAGTTGTTCGCCTTTGTAAAATATTTAAAACATAAAATACTGTGAAACGATCTACTCTGTTTCAAGAATGAAATCTTTGTTATAAACAAGAGGTAAAGGAGATGTGATATTATAAAATTTGCAATTTCTGCAAATAGAATTCTGGTGTACGGCTGGAAATTCGTTTACTTATAAATCAGCACATTTTCTTATGTAGGATGTAAAAAAAAATTCGGTTTTGAAGTTGTACGACTTTGTAAATATTTAAAACATAAAATACAGTGAAACGATCTACTCTGTTTCAACAATGAAATCTTTGTTATAAACAAGAGGTAAATGAGATGTGATATTATAAAATTTGCAATTTCTGCCAATGGAATTCTGGTGTACGGCTGGAAATTCGTTTACTTATAAATCAGCAGATTTTCTTATGTAGGATGTAAAAAAAATTCGGTATTGAAGTTGTTCGACTTTGTGAAAAATTTAAAATATAAAACACAGTGAAACGATATACATTTTTCTACAATGAAACCTTTGTTATAAATACGAGGTAAAATGGATGTGATATTATAAAATTAGCAATATCTTCGAATAGAATTCTTGTGCAAGGCTGGATATTGGTTTACTTATAAATCAGCACTTTTCCTTATATAGGAAGTAAAAAAAATTCAGTTTTGAAGTTGTTCGCCTTTGTAAAATATTTAAAACATAAAATACAGTGAGACGATCTACTCTGTTTCAACAATGAAATCTTTGTTATAAACAAGAGGTAAAAGAGATGTGATATTATAAAATTTCATTTCTGCCAATAGAATTCTGGTGCACGACTGGAAATTCGTTTACTTCTAAATCAGCACATTTTCTTATGTAGGAAGTAAAAAAAATTCTGTTTTGAAGTTGTTCGCATTTGTGAAAAATTTAAAATATAAAATACAGTGAAACGATATGCATTTTTTAACAATGAAACCTTTGTTATAAATACGAGGTATAGTTGATGTGATATTATAAAATTATAAATATCTGCCAATAGAATTCTGGTGCACGGCTAGAAATTCGTTTACTTATAAATCAGCACATTTCCTTATGTATGAAGTAAAAAAAATTCGGTTTTGAAGTTGTTCGCCTTTGTAAAACATTTAAAACATAAAATACAGTGAAACGATCTACTCTGTTTCAACAATGAAATCTTTGTTATAAACAAGAGGTAAACGAGATGTGATATTATAAAATTTGCAATATCTTCAAATAGAATTCTGGTGCTTGGCCTGAAATTCGTTTACTTAAAAATCAGCACTTTTCCTTATATAGGAAGTAAAAAAAATTCGGTTTTGAAGTTGTTCGCCTTTGTAAAATATTTAAAACATAAAATACAGTGAAACGATCTACTCTGTTTCAACAATGAAATCTTTGTTATAAACAAGAGGTAAATGAGATGTGATATTATAAAATTTGCAATTTCTGCCAATGAAATTCTGGTGTACGGCTGGAAATTCGTTTACTTATAAATCAGCACATTTTCTTATGTAGGATGTAAAAAAAATTCGGTATTGAAGTTGTTCGACTTTGTGAAAAATTTAAAATATAAAACACAGTGAAACGATATACATTTTTCTACAATGAAACCTTTGTTATAAATACGAGGTAAAATGGATGTGATATTATAAAATTAGCAATATCTTCGAATAGAATTCTGGTGCAAGGCTGTAAATTGGTTTACTTATAAATCAGCACATTTTCTTATGTATGAAGTAAAAAAAATTCGGTTTTGAAGTTGTTCGCCTTTGGAAAACATTTAAAACATAAAATACAGTGAAACGATCTACTCTGTTTCAACAATGAAATCTTTGTTATAAACAAGAGGTAAAGGAGATGTGATATTATAAAATTTGCAATTTCTGCCAATAGAATTCTGGTGTACGGCTGGAAATTCGTTTACTTATAAATCAGCACATTTTCTTATGTAGGAAGTAAAAAAAATTCGGTTTTGAAGTTGTTCGACTTTGTAAATATTTAAAACATAAAATACAGTGAAACGATCTACTCTGTTTCAACAATGAATTCTTTGTTCTAACAAGAGGTAAACGAGATGTGATATTATAAAATTTGCAATATCTTCAAATAGAATTCTGGTGCTTGGCCTGAAATTCGTTTACTTAAAAATCAGCAGTTTTCCTTATATAGGAAGTAAAAAAAATTCGGTTTTGAAGTTGTTCGCCATTGTAAAACATTTAAAACATAAAATACAGTGAAACGATCTACTCTGTTTCAACAATGAAATCTTTGTTATAAACAAGAGGTAAATGAGATGTGATATTATAAAATTTGCAATTTCTGCCAATGGAATTCTGGTGTACGGCTGGAAATTCGATTACTTATAAATCAGCACATTTTCTTATGTAGGGTGTAAAAAAAAAATTCGGTTTTGAAGTTGTTCGACTTTGTAAATATTTAAAACATAAAATACAGTGAAACGATCTACTCTGTTTCAACAATGAAATCTTTGTTATAAACAAGAGGTAAACGAGATGTGATATTATAAAATTTGCAATATCTTCAAATAGAATTCTGGTGCTTGGCCTGAAATTCGTTTAATTAAAAATCAGCACATTTTCTTATGTACGAAGTAAAATAAATTCCGTTTTGAAGTTGTTCGCCTTTGTAAAATAATTAAAACATAAAATACAGTGAAACGATCTACTCTGTTTCAACAATGAAATCTTTGTTATAAACAAGAGGTAAAGGAGATGTGATATTATAAAATTTGCAATTTCTGCCAATAGAATTCTGGTGTACGGCTGGAAATTCGTTTACTTATAAATCAGCACATTTTCTTATGTAGGATGTAAAAAAAAATTCGGTTTTGAAGTTGTACGACTTTGTAAATATTTAAAACATAAAATACAGTGAAAAGATCTACTCTGTTTCAACAATGAAATCTTTGTTATAAACAAGAGGTAAAGCAGATGTGATAATAAATTTGCAATATCTGCCAATAGAATTCTGGTGTATGGCTGGAAATTCGTTTACTTATAAATCAGCACAATTTCTTATGTAGGAAGGAAAAAAAAATCGGTTTTGATGTTGTTCGCAGTTGTAAAATATTTAAAACATAAAATACAGTGAAACGATCTACTCTGTTTCAACAATGAAATCTTTGTTATAAACAAGAGGTAAACGAGATGTGATATTATAAAATTTGCAATATCTTCAAATAGAATTCTGGTGCTTGGCCTGAAATTCGTTTACTTAAAAATCAGCATTTTTCCTTATATCGGAAGTAAAAAAAAATCGGTTTTGAAGTTGTTCGCCTTTGTAAAACATTTAAAACATAAAATACAGTTAAACGATCTACTCTGTTTCAACAATGAAATCTTTGTTATAAACAAGAGGTAAATGAGATGTGATATTATAAAATTTGCAATTTCTGCCAATGGAATTCTGGTGTACGGCTGGAAATTCGTTTACTTATAAATCAGCAGATTTTCTTATGTAGGATGTAAAAAAAATTCGGTATTGAAGTTGTTCGACTTTGTGAAAAATTTAAAATATAAAACACAGTGAAACGATATACATTTTTCTACAATGAAACCTTTGTTATAAATACGAGGTAAAATGGATGTGATATTATAAAATTAGCAATATCTTCGAATAGAATTCTTGTGCAAGGCTGGATATTGGTTTACTTATAAATCAGCACTTTTCCTTATATAGGAAGTAAAAAAAATTCAGTTTTGAAGTTGTTCGCCTTTGTAAAATATTTAAAACATAAAATACAGTGAGACGATCTACTCTGTTTCAACAATGAAATCTTTGTTATAAACAAGAGGTAAAAAAGATGTGATATTATAAAATTTGCAATTTCTGCCAATAGAATTCTGGTGCACGACTGGAAATTCGTTTACTTCTAAATCAGCACATTTTCTTATGTAGGAAGTAAAAAAAATTCTGTTTTGAAGTTGTTCGCCTTTGTGAAAAATTTAAAATATAAAATACAGTGAAACGATATGCATTTTTTAACAATGAAACCTTTGTTATAAATACGAGGTATAGTTGATGTGATATTATAAAATTATAAATATCTGCCAATAGAATTCTGGTGCACGGCTAGAAATTCGTTTACTTATAAATCAGCACATTTTCTTATGTATGAAGTAAAAAAAATTCGGTTTTGAAGTTGTTCGCCTTTGTAAAACATTTAAAACATAAAATACAGTGAAACGATCTACTCTGTTTCAACAATGAAATCTTTGTTATAAACAAGAGGTAAAATGGATGTGATATTATAAAATTAGCAATATCTTCGAATAGAATTCTGGTGCAAGGCTGGAAATTTGTTTACTTATAAATCAGCACATTTTCTTATGTATGAAGTAAAAAAAATTCGGTTTTGAAGTTGTTCGACTTTGTAAATATTTAAAACATAAAATACAGTGAAACGATCTACTCTGTTTCAACAATGAAATCTTTGTTATAAACAAGAGGTAAATGAGATGTGATATTATAAAATTTGCAATTTCTGCCAATGAAATTCTGGTGTACGGCTGGAAATTCGTTTACTTATAAATCAGCACATTTTCTTATGTAGGATGTAAAAAAAATTCGGTATTGAAGTTGTTCGACTTTGTGAAAAATTTAAAATATAAAACACAGTGAAACGATATACATTTTTCTACAATGAAACCTTTGTTATAAATACGAGGTAAAATGGATGTGATATTATAAAATTAGCAATATCTTCGAATAGAATTCTGGTGCAAGGCTGTAAATTGGTTTACTTATAAATCAGCACATTTTCTTATGTATGAAGTAAAAAAAATTCGGTTTTGAAGTTGTTCGCCTTTGGAAAACATTTAAAACATAAAATACAGTGAAACGATCTACTCTGTTTCAACAATGAAATCTTTGTTATAAACAAGAGGTAAAGGAGATGTGATATTATAAAATTTGCAATTTCTGCCAATAGAATTCTGGTGTACGGCTGGAAATTCGTTTACTTATAAATCAGCACATTTTCTTATGTAGGAAGTAAAAAAAATTCGGTTTTGAAGTTGTTCGACTTTGTAAATATTTAAAACATAAAATACAGTGAAACGATCTACTCTGTTTCAACAATGAATTCTTTGTTCTAACAAGAGGTAAACGAGATGTGATATTATAAAATTTGCAATATCTTCAAATAGAATTCTGGTGCTTGGCCTGAAATTCGTTTACTTAAAAATCAGCAGTTTTCCTTATATAGGAAGTAAAAAAAATTCGGTTTTGAAGTTGTTCGCCATTGTAAAACATTTAAAACATAAAATACAGTGAAACGATCTACTCTGTTTCAACAATGAAATCTTTGTTATAAACAAGAGGTAAATGAGATGTGATATTATAAAATTTGCAATTTCTGCCAATGGAATTCTGGTGTACGGCTGGAAATTCGATTACTTATAAATCAGCACATTTTCTTATGTAGGGTGTAAAAAAAAAATTCGGTTTTGAAGTTGTTCGACTTTGTAAATATTTAAAACATAAAATACAGTGAAACGATCTACTCTGTTTCAACAATGAAATCTTTGTTATAAACAAGAGGTAAACGAGATGTGATATTATAAAATTTGCAATATCTTCAAATAGAATTCTGGTGCTTGGCCTGAAATTCGTTTAATTAAAAATCAGCACATTTTCTTATGTACGAAGTAAAATAAATTCCGTTTTGAAGTTGTTCGCCTTTGTAAAATAATTAAAACATAAAATACAGTGAAACGATCTACTCTGTTTCAACAATGAAATCTTTGTTATAAACAAGAGGTAAAGGAGATGTGATATTATAAAATTTGCAATTTCTGCCAATAGAATTCTGGTGTACGGCTGGAAATTCGTTTACTTATAAATCAGCACATTTTCTTATGTAGGATGTAAAAAAAAATTCGGTTTTGAAGTTGTACGACTTTGTAAATATTTAAAACATAAAATACAGTGAAAAGATCTACTCTGTTTCAACAATGAAATCTTTGTTATAAACAAGAGGTAAAGCAGATGTGATAATAAATTTGCAATATCTGCCAATAGAATTCTGGTGTATGGCTGGAAATTCGTTTACTTATAAATCAGCACAATTTCTTATGTAGGAAGGAAAAAAAAATCGGTTTTGATGTTGTTCGCAGTTGTAAAATATTTAAAACATAAAATACAGTGAAACGATCTACTCTGTTTCAACAATGAAATCTTTGTTATAAACAAGAGGTAAACGAGATGTGATATTATAAAATTTGCAATATCTTCAAATAGAATTCTGGTGCTTGGCCTGAAATTCGTTTACTTAAAAATCAGCATTTTTCCTTATATCGGAAGTAAAAAAAAATCGGTTTTGAAGTTGTTCGCCTTTGTAAAACATTTAAAACATAAAATACAGTTAAACGATCTACTCTGTTTCAACAATGAAATCTTTGTTATAAACAAGAGGTAAATGAGATGTGATATTATAAAATTTGCAATTTCTGCCAATGGAATTCTGGTGTACGGCTGGAAATTCGTTTACTTATAAATCAGCAGATTTTCTTATGTAGGATGTAAAAAAAATTCGGTATTGAAGTTGTTCGACTTTGTGAAAAATTTAAAATATAAAACACAGTGAAACGATATACATTTTTCTACAATGAAACCTTTGTTATAAATACGAGGTAAAATGGATGTGATATTATAAAATTAGCAATATCTTCGAATAGAATTCTTGTGCAAGGCTGGATATTGGTTTACTTATAAATCAGCACTTTTCCTTATATAGGAAGTAAAAAAAATTCAGTTTTGAAGTTGTTCGCCTTTGTAAAATATTTAAAACATAAAATACAGTGAGACGATCTACTCTGTTTCAACAATGAAATCTTTGTTATAAACAAGAGGTAAAAAAGATGTGATATTATAAAATTTGCAATTTCTGCCAATAGAATTCTGGTGCACGACTGGAAATTCGTTTACTTCTAAATCAGCACATTTTCTTATGTAGGAAGTAAAAAAAATTCTGTTTTGAAGTTGTTCGCCTTTGTGAAAAATTTAAAATATAAAATACAGTGAAACGATATGCATTTTTTAACAATGAAACCTTTGTTATAAATACGAGGTATAGTTGATGTGATATTATAAAATTATAAATATCTGCCAATAGAATTCTGGTGCACGGCTAGAAATTCGTTTACTTATAAATCAGCACATTTTCTTATGTATGAAGTAAAAAAAATTCGGTTTTGAAGTTGTTCGCCTTTGTAAAACATTTAAAACATAAAATACAGTGAAACGATCTACTCTGTTTCAACAATGAAATCTTTGTTATAAACAAGAGGTAAAATGGATGTGATATTATAAAATTAGCAATATCTTCGAATAGAATTCTGGTGCAAGGCTGGAAATTTGTTTACTTATAAATCAGCACATTTTCTTATGTATGAAGTAAAAAAAATTCGGTTTTGAAGTTGTTCGACTTTGTAAATATTTAAAACATAAAATACAGTGAAACGATCTACTCTGTTTCAACAATGAATTCTTTGTTCTAACAAGAGGTAAACGAGATGTGATATTATAAAATTTGCAATATCTTCAAATAGAATTCTGGTGCTTGGCCTGAAATTCGTTTACTTAAAAATCAGCAGTTTTCCTTATATAGGAAGTAAAACAAATTCGGTTTTGAAGTTGTTCGCCATTGTAAAACATTTAAAACATAAAATACAGTGAAACGATCTACTCTGTTTCAACAATGAAATCTTTGTTATAAACAAGAGGTAAAGCAGATGTGATATTATAAAATTTGCAATTTCTGCCAATGGAATTCTGGTGTATGGCTGGAAATTCGTTTACTTATAAATCAGCACAATTTCTTATGTAGGAAGTAAAAAAAAAATCGGTTTTGATGTTGTTCGAAGTTGTAAAATATTTAAAATATAAAATACTGAGAAACGATCTAATCTATTCCAACAATGAAACCTTTGTTATAAATACGATATAAAGAAGATCTGATATTATAAAATTTGCAATATCTTCGAATAGAATTCTGGTGCACGGCTGGAAATTCGTTTACTTATAAATCAGCACATTTTCTTATTTAGGAAGTAAAAAAAATTCGGTTTTGAAGTTGTTCGCCTTTGTAAAACATTTAAAACATAAAATACAGTGAAACGATCTACTCTGTTTCAACAATGCAATCTTTGTTATAAACAAGAGGTAAACGAGATGTGATATTATAAAATTTGCAATATCTTCAAATAGAATTCTGGTGCTTGGCCTGAAATTCGTTTAATTAAAAATCAGCACATTTTCTTATGTACGAAGTAAAATAAATTCCGTTTTGAAGTTGTTCGCCTTTGTAAAATAATTAAAACATAAAATACAGTGAAACGATCTACTCTGTTTCAACAATGAAATCTTTGTTATAAACAAGAGGTAAAGGAGATGTGATATTATAAAATTTGCAATTTCTGCCAATAGAATTCTGGTGTACGGCTGGAAATTCGTTTACTTATAAATCAGCACATTTTCTTATGTAGGATGTAAAAAAAAATTCGGTTTTGAAGTTGTACGACTTTGTAAATATTTAAAACATAAAATACAGTGAAAAGATCTACTCTGTTTCAACAATGAAATCTTTGTTATAAACAAGAGGTAAAGCAGATGTGATAATAAATTTGCAATATCTGCCAATAGAATTCTGGTGTATGGCTGGAAATTCGTTTACTTATAAATCAGCACAATTTCTTATGTAGGAAGGAAAAAAAAATCGGTTTTGATGTTGTTCGCAGTTGTAAAATATTTAAAACATAAAATACAGTGAAACGATCTACTCTGTTTCAACAATGAAATCTTTGTTATAAACAAGAGGTAAACGAGATGTGATATTATAAAATTTGCAATATCTTCAAATAGAATTCTGGTGCTTGGCCTGAAATTCGTTTACTTAAAAATCAGCATTTTTCCTTATATCGGAAGTAAAAAAAAATCGGTTTTGAAGTTGTTCGCCTTTGTAAAACATTTAAAACATAAAATACAGTTAAACGATCTACTCTGTTTCAACAATGAAATCTTTGTTATAAACAAGAGGTAAATGAGATGTGATATTATAAAATTTGCAATTTCTGCCAATGGAATTCTGGTGTACGGCTGGAAATTCGTTTACTTATAAATCAGCAGATTTTCTTATGTAGGATGTAAAAAAAATTCGGTATTGAAGTTGTTCGACTTTGTGAAAAATTTAAAATATAAAACACAGTGAAACTATATACATTTTTCTACAATGAAACCTTTGTTATAAATACGAGGTAAAATGGATGTGATATTATAAAATTAGCAATATCTTCGAATAGAATTCTTGTGCAAGGCTGGATATTGGTTTACTTATAAATCAGCACTTTTCCTTATATAGGAAGTAAAAAAAATTCAGTTTTGAAGTTGTTCGCCTTTGTAAAATATTTAAAACATAAAATACAGTGAGACGATCTACTCTGTTTCAACAATGAAATCTTTGTTATAAACAAGAGGTAAAAAAGATGTGATATTATAAAATTTGCAATTTCTGCCAATAGAATTCTGGTGCACGACTGGAAATTCGTTTACTTCTAAATCAGCACATTTTCTTATGTAGGAAGTAAAAAAAATTCTGTTTTGAAGTTGTTCGCCTTTGTGAAAAATTTAAAATATAAAATACAGTGAAACGATATGCATTTTTTAACAATGAAACCTTTGTTATAAATACGAGGTATAGTTGATGTGATATTATAAAATTATAAATATCTGCCAATAGAATTCTGGTGCACGGCTAGAAATTCGTTTACTTATAAATCAGCACATTTTCTTATGTATGAAGTAAAAAAAAATCGGTTTTGAAGTTGTTCGCCTTTGTAAAACATTTAAAACATAAAATACAGTGAAACGATCTACTCTGTTTCAACAATGAAATCTTTGTTATAAACAAGAGGTAAAATGGATGTGATATTATAAAATTAGCAATATCTTCGAATAGAATTCTGGTGCAAGGCTGGAAATTTGTTTACTTATAAATCAGCACATTTTCTTATGTATGAAGTAAAAAAAATTCGGTTTTGAAGTTGTTCGACTTTGTAAATATTTAAAACATAAAATACAGTGAAACGATCTACTCTGTTTCAACAATGAATTCTTTGTTCTAACAAGAGGTAAACGAGATGTGATATTATAAAATTTGCAATATCTTCAAATAGAATTCTGGTGCTTGGCCTGAAATTCGTTTACTTAAAAATCAGCAGTTTTCCTTATATAGGAAGTAAAAAAAATTCGGTTTTGAAGTTGTTCGCCATTGTAAAACATTTAAAACATAAAATACAGTGAAACGATCTACTCTGTTTCAACAATGAAATCTTTGTTATAAACAAGAGGTAAAGCAGATGTGATATTATAAAATTTGCAATTTCTGCCAATGGAATTCTGGTGTATGGCTGGAAATTCGTTTACTTATAAATCAGCACAATTTCTTATGTAGGAAGTAAAAAAAAAATCGGTTTTGATGTTGTTCGAAGTTGTAAAATATTTAAAATATAAAATACTGAGAAACGATCTAATCTATTCCAACAATGAAACCTTTGTTATAAATACGATATAAAGAAGATCTGATATTATAAAATTTGCAATATCTTCGAATAGAATTCTGGTGCACGGCTGGAAATTCGTTTACTTATAAATCAGCACATTTTCTTATTTAGGAAGTAAAAAAAATTCGGTTTTGAAGTTGTTCGCCTTTGTAAAACATTTAAAACATAAAATACAGTGAAACGATCTACTCTGTTTCAACAATGCAATCTTTGTTATAAACAAGAGGTAAAAGAGATGTGATATTATAAAATTTGCAATTTCTGCCAATAGAATTCTGGTGTACGGCTGGAAATTCGTTTACTTATAAATCAGCACATTTTCTTATGTAGGATGTAAAAAAAAAATTCGGTTTTGAAGTTGTTCGACTTTGTAAATATTTAAAACATAAAATACAGTGAAACGATCTACTCTGTTTCAACAATGAAATCTTTGTTATAAACAAGAGGTAAACGAGATGTGATATTATAAAATTTGCAATATCTTCAAATAGAATTCTGGTGCTTGGCCTGAAATTCGTTTACTTAAAAATCAGCACTTTTCCTTATATAGGAAGTAAAAAAAATTCGGTTTTGAAGTTGTTCGCCTTTGTAAATATTTAAAACATAAAATACAGTGAAACGATCTACTCTGTTTCAACAATGAAATCTTTGTTATAAACAAGAGGTAAATGAGATGTGATATTATAAAATTTGCAATTTCTGCCAATAGAATTCTGGTGCACGACTGGAAATTCGTTTACTTCTAAATCAGCACATTTTCTTATGTAGGAAGTAAAAAAAATTCTGTTTTGAAGTTGTTCGCCTTTGTGAAAAATTTAAAATATAAAATACAGTGAAACGATATGCATTTTTTAACAATGAAACCTTTGTTATAAATACGAGGTATAGTTGATGTGATATTATAAAATTATAAATATCTGCCAATAGAATTCTGGTGCACGGCTAGAAATTCGTTTACTTATAAATCAGCACATTTTCTTATGTATGAAGTAAAAAAAATTCGGTTTTGAAGTTGTTCGCCTTTGTAAAACATTTAAAACATAAAATACAGTGAAACGATCTACTCTGTTTCAACAATGAAATCTTTGTTATAAACAAGAGGTAAAGGAGATGTGATATTATAAAATTTGCAATTTCTGCCAATAGAATTCTGGTGTACGGCTGGAAATTCGTTTACTTATAAATCAGCACATTTTCTTATGTAGGAAGTAAAAAAAATTCGGTTTTGAAGTTGTTCGACTTTGTAAATATTTAAAACATAAAATACAGTGAAACGATCTACTCTGTTTCAACAATGAATTCTTTGTTCTAACAAGAGGTAAACGAGATGTGATATTATAAAATTTGCAATATCTTCAAATAGAATTCTGGTGCTTGGCCTGAAATTCGTTCACTTAAAAATCAGCAGTTTTCCTTATATAGGAAGTAAAAAAAATTCGGTTTTGAAGTTGTTCGCCATTGTAAAACATTTAAAACATAAAATACAGTGAAACGATCTACTCTGTTTCAACAATGAAATCTTTGTTATAAACAAGAGGTAAAATGGATGTGATATTATAAAATTAGCAATATCTTCGAATAGAATTCTGGTGCAAGGCTGTATATTGGTTTACTTATAAATCAGCACTTTTCCTTATATAGGAAGTAAAAAAAATTCAGTTTTGAAGTTGTTCGCCTTTGTAAAATATTTAAAACATAAAATACAGTGAGACGATCTACTCTGTTTCAACAATGAAATCTTTGTTATAAACAAGAGGTAAAAGAGATGTGATATTATAAAATTTGCAATTTCTGCCAATAGAATTCTGGTGCACGACTGGAAATTCGTTTACTTCTAAATCAGCACATTTTCTTATGTAGGAAGTAAAAAAAATTCTGTTTTGAAGTTGTTCGCCTTTGTGAAAAATTTAAAATATAAAATACAGTGAAACGATATGCATTTTTTAACAATGAAACCTTTGTTATAAATACGAGGTATAGTTGATGTGATATTATAAAATTATAAATATCTGCCAATAGAATTCTGGTGCACGGCTAGAAATTCGTTTACTTATAAATCAGCACATTTTCTTATGTATGAAGTAAAAAAAATTCGGTTTTGAAGTTGTTCGCCTTTGTAAAACATTTAAAACATAAAATACAGTGAAACGATCTACTCTGTTTCAACAATGAAATCTTTGTTATAAACAAGAGGTAAAGGAGATGTGATATTATAAAATTTGCAATTTCTGCCAATAGAATTCTGGTGTACGGCTGGAAATTCGTTTACTTATAAATCAGCACATTTTCTTATGTAGGAAGTAAAAAAAATTCGGTTTTGAAGTTGTTCGACTTTGTAAATATTTAAAACATAAAATACAGTGAAACGATCTACTCTGTTTCAACAATGAATTCTTTGTTCTAACAAGAGGTAAACGAGATGTGATATTATAAAATTTGCAATATCTTCAAATAGAATTCTGGTGCTTGGCCTGAAATTCGTTTACTTAAAAATCAGCAGTTTTCCTTATATAGGAAGTAAAAAAAATTCGGTTTTGAAGTTGTTCGCCATTGTAAAACATTTAAAACATAAAATACAGTGAAACGATCTACTCTGTTTCAACAATGAAATCTTTGTTATAAACAAGAGGTAAATGAGATGTGATATTATAAAATTTGCAATTTCTGCCAATGGAATTCTGGTGTACGGCTGGAAATTCGATTACTTATAAATCAGCACATTTTCTTATGTAGGGTGTAAAAAAAAAATTCGGTTTTGAAGTTGTTCGACTTTGTAAATATTTAAAACATAAAATACAGTGAAACGATCTACTCTGTTTCAACAATGAAATCTTTGTTATAAACAAGAGGTAAACGAGATGTGATATTATAAAATTTGCAATATCTTCAAATAGAATTCTGGTGCTTGGCCTGAAATTCGTTTAATTAAAAATCAGCACATTTTCTTATGTACGAAGTAAAATAAATTCCGTTTTGAAGTTGTTCGCCTTTGTAAAATATTTAAAACATAAAATACAGTGAAACGATCTACTCTGTTTCAACAATGAAATCTTTGTTATAAACAAGAGGTAAAGGAGATGTGATATTATAAAATTTGCAATTTCTGCCAATAGAATTCTGGTGTACGGCTGGAAATTCGTTTACTTATAAATCAGCACATTTTCTTATGTAGGATGTAAAAAAAAATTCGGTTTTGAAGTTGTACGACTTTGTAAATATTTAAAACATAAAATACAGTGAAAAGATCTACTCTGTTTCAACAATGAAATCTTTGTTATAAACAAGAGGTAAAGCAGATGTGATAATAAATTTGCAATATCTGCCAATAGAATTTTGGTGTATGGCTGGAAATTCGTTTACTTATAAATCAGCACAATTTCTTATGTAGGAAGGAAAAAAAAAATCGGTTTTGATGTTGTTCGCAGTTGTAAAATATTTAAAACATAAAATACAGTGAAACGATCTACTCTGTTTCAACAATGAAATCTTTGTTATAAACAAGAGGTAAACGAGATGTGATATTATAAAATTTGCAATATCTTCAAATAGAATTCTGGTGCTTGGCCTGAAATTCGTTTACTTAAAAATCAGCACTTTTCCTTATATAGGAAGTAAAAAAAAATCGGTTTTGAAGTTGTTCGCCTTTGTAAAACATTTAAAACATAAAATACAGTTAAACGATCTACTCTGTTTCAACAATGAAATCTTTGTTATAAACAAGAGGTAAATGAGATGTGATATTATAAAATTTGCAATTTCTGCCAATGGAATTCTGGTGTACGGCTGGAAATTCGTTTACTTATAAATCAGCAGATTTTCTTATGTAGGATGTAAAAAAAATTCGGTATTGAAGTTGTTCGACTTTGTGAAAAATTTAAAATATAAAACACAGTGAAACGATATACATTTTTCTACAATGAAACCTTTGTTATAAATACGAGGTAAAATGGATGTGATATTATAAAATTAGCAATATCTTCGAATAGAATTCTTGTGCAAGGCTGGATATTGGTTTACTTATAAATCAGCACTTTTCCTTATATAGGAAGTAAAAAAAATTCAGTTTTGAAGTTGTTCGCCTTTGTAAAATATTTAAAACATAAAATACAGTGAGACGATCTACTCTGTTTCAACAATGAAATCTTTGTTATAAACAAGAGGTAAAAGAGATGTGATATTATAAAATTTCATTTCTGCCAATAGAATTCTGGTGCACGACTGGAAATTCGTTTACTTCTAAATCAGCACATTTTCTTATGTAGGAAGTAAAAAAAATTCTGTTTTGAAGTTGTTCGCATTTGTGAAAAATTTAAAATATAAAATACAGTGAAACGATATGCATTTTTTAACAATGAAACCTTTGTTATAAATACGAGGTATAGTTGATGTGATATTATAAAATTATAAATATCTGCCAATAGAATTCTGGTGCACGGCTAGAAATTCGTTTACTTATAAATCAGCACATTTTCTTATGTATGAAGTAAAAAAAAAATCGGTTTTGAAGTTGTTCGCCTTTGTAAAACATTTAAAACATAAAATACAGTGAAACGATCTACTCTGTTTCAACAATGAAATCTTTGTTATAAACAAGAGGTAAAGCAGATGTGTTTATAAATTTGCAATATCTGCCAATAGAATTCTGGTGTATGGCTGGAAATTCGTTTACTTATAAATCAGCACATTTTCTTATGTATGAAGTAAAAAAAAATCGGTTTTGAAGTTGTTCGCCTTTGTAAAACATTTAAAACATAAAATACAGTGAAACGATCTACTCTGTTTCAACAATGAAATCTTTGTTATAAACAAGAGGTAAATGAGATGTGATATTATAAAATTTGCAATTTCTGCCAATGGAATTCTGGTGTACGGCTGGAAATTCGTTTACTTATAAATCAGCACATTTTCTTATGTAGGATGTAAAAAAAATTCGGTATTGAAGTTGTTCGACTTTGTGAAAAATTTAAAATATAAAACACAGTGAAACGATATACATTTTTCTACAATGAAACCTTTGTTATAAATACGAGGTAAAATGGATGTGATATTATAAAATTAGCAATATCTTCGAATAGAATTCTGGTGCAAGGCTGTAAATTGGTTTACTTATAAATCAGCACATTTTCTTATGTATGAAGTAAAAAAAATTCGGTTTTGAAGTTGTTCGCCTTTGGAAAACATTTAAAACATAAAATACAGTGAAACGATCTACTCTGTTTCAACAATGAAATCTTTGTTATAAACAAGAGGTAAAGGAGATGTGATATAAAATTTGCAATTTCTGCCAATAGAATTCTGGTGTACGGCTGGAAATTCGTTTACTTATAAATCAGCACATTTTCTTATGTAGGAAGTAAAAAAAATTCGGTTTTGAAGTTGTTCGACTTTGTAAATATTTAAAACATAAAATACAGTGAAACGATCTACTCTGTTTCAACAATGAATTCTTTGTTCTAACAAGAGGTAAACGAGATGTGATATTATAAAATTTGCAATATCTTCAAATAGAATTCTGGTGCTTGGCCTGAAATTCGTTTACTTAAAAATCAGCAGTTTTCCTTATATAGGAAGTAAAAAAAATTCGGTTTTGAAGTTGTTCGCCATTGTAAAACATTTAAAACATAAAATACAGTGAAACGATCTACTCTGTTTCAACAATGAAATCTTTGTTATAAACAAGAGGTAAATGAGATGTGATATTATAAAATTTGCAATTTCTGCCAATGGAATTCTGGTGTACGGCTGGAAATTCGATTACTTATAAATCAGCACATTTTCTTATGTAGGGTGTAAAAAAAAAATTCGGTTTTGAAGTTGTTCGACTTTGTAAATATTTAAAACATAAAATACAGTGAAACGATCTACTCTGTTTCAACAATGAAATCTTTGTTATAAACAAGAGGTAAACGAGATGTGATATTATAAAATTTGCAATATCTTCAAATAGAATTCTGGTGCTTGGCCTGAAATTCGTTTAATTAAAAATCAGCACATTTTCTTATGTACGAAGTAAAATAAATTCCGTTTTGAAGTTGTTCGCCTTTGTAAAATAATTAAAACATAAAATACAGTGAAACGATCTACTCTGTTTCAACAATGAAATCTTTGTTATAAACAAGAGGTAAAGGAGATGTGATATTATAAAATTTGCAATTTCTGCCAATAGAATTCTGGTGTACGGCTGGAAATTCGTTTACTTATAAATCAGCACATTTTCTTATGTAGGATGTAAAAAAAAATTCGGTTTTGAAGTTGTACGACTTTGTAAATATTTAAAACATAAAATACAGTGAAAAGATCTACTCTGTTTCAACAATGAAATCTTTGTTATAAACAAGAGGTAAAGCAGATGTGATAATAAATTTGCAATATCTGCCAATAGAATTCTGGTGTATGGCTGGAAATTCGTTTACTTCTAAATCAGCACATTTTCTTATGTAGGAAGTAAAAAAAATTCGGTTTTGAAGTTGTTCGCCTTTGTAAATATTTAAAACATAAAATACAGTGAAACGATCTACTCTGTTTCAACAATGAATTCTTTGTTCTAACAAGAGGTAAACGAGATGTGATATTATAAAATTTGCAATATCTTCAAATAGAATTCTGGTGCTTGGCCTGAAATTCGTTTACTTAAAAATCAGCAGTTTTCCTTATATAGGAAGTAAAAAAAATTCGGTTTTGAAGTTGTTCGCCATTGTAAAACATTTAAAACATAAAATACAGTGAAACGATCTACTCTGTTTCAACAATGAAATCTTTGTTATAAACAAGAGGTAAATGAGATGTGATATTATAAAATTTGCAATTTCTGCCAATGGAATTCTGGTGTACGGCTGGAAATTCGATTACTTATAAATCAGCACATTTTCTTATGTAGGGTGTAAAAAAAAAATTCGGTTTTGAAGTTGTTCGACTTTGTAAATATTTAAAACATAAAATACAGTGAAACGATCTACTCTGTTTCAACAATGAAATCTTTGTTATAAACAAGAGGTAAACGAGATGTGATATTATAAAATTTGCAATATCTTCAAATAGAATTCTGGTGCTTGGCCTGAAATTCGTTTAATTAAAAATCAGCACATTTTCTTATGTACGAAGTAAAATAAATTCCGTTTTGAAGTTGTTCGCCTTTGTAAAATAATTAAAACATAAAATACAGTGAAACGATCTACTCTGTTTCAACAATGAAATCTTTGTTATAAACAAGAGGTAAAGGAGATGTGATATTATAAAATTTGCAATTTCTGCCAATAGAATTCTGGTGTACGGCTGGAAATTCGTTTACTTATAAATCAGCACATTTTCTTATGTAGGATGTAAAAAAAAATTCGGTTTTGAAGTTGTACGACTTTGTAAATATTTAAAACATAAAATACAGTGAAAAGATCTACTCTGTTTCAACAATGAAATCTTTGTTATAAACAAGAGGTAAAGCAGATGTGATAATAAATTTGCAATATCTGCCAATAGAATTCTGGTGTATGGCTGGAAATTCGTTTACTTCTAAATCAGCACATTTTCTTATGTAGGAAGTAAAAAAAATTCTGTTTTGAAGTTGTTCGCCTTTGTGAAAAATTTAAAATATAAAATACAGTGAAACGATATGCATTTTTTAACAATGAAACCTTTGTTATAAATACGAGGTATAGTTGATGTGATATTATAAAATTATAAATATCTGCCAATAGAATTCTGGTGCACGCCTAGAAATTCGTTTACTTATAAATCAGCACATTTTCTTATGTATGAAGTAAAAAAAATTCGGTTTTGAAGTTGTTCGCCTTTGTAAAACATTTAAAACATAAAATACAGTGAAACGATCTACTCTGTTTCAACAATGAAATCTTTGTTATAAACAAGAGGTAAAGGAGATGTGATATTATAAAATTTGCAATTTCTGCCAATAGAATTCTGGTGTACGGCTGGAAATTCGTTTACTTATAAATCAGCACATTTTCTTATGTAGGAAGTAAAAAAAATTCGGTTTTGAAGTTGTTCGACTTTGTAAATATTTAAAACATAAAATACAGTGAAACGATCTACTCTGTTTCAACAATGAATTCTTTGTTCTAACAAGAGGTAAACGAGATGTGATATTATAAAATTTGCAATATCTTCAAATAGAATTCTTGTGCTTGGCCTGAAATTCGTTTACTTATAAATCAGCACATTTTCTTATGTATGAAGTAAAAAAAATTCGGTTTTGAAGTTGTTCGCCTTTGTAAAACATTTAAAACATAAAATACAGTGAAACGATCTACTCTGTTTCAACAATGAAATCTTTGTTATAAACAAGAGGTAAAATGGATGTGATATAAAATTAGCAATATCTTCGAATAGAATTCTGGTGCAAGGCTGGAAATTTGTTTACTTATAAATCAGCACATTTTCTTATGTATGAAGTAAAAAAAATTCGGTTTTGAAGTTGTTCGACTTTGTAAATATTTAAAACATAAAATACAGTGAAACGATCTACTCTGTTTCAACAATGAATTCTTTGTTCTAACAAGAGGTAAACGAGATGTGATATTATAAAATTTGCAATATCTTCAAATAGAATTCTGGTGCTTGGCCTGAAATTCGTTTACTTAAAAATCAGCAGTTTTCCTTATATAGGAAGTAAAAAAAATTCGGTTTTGAAGTTGTTCGCCATTGTAAAACATTTAAAACATAAAATACAGTGAAACGATCTACTCTGTTTCAACAATGAAATCTTTGTTATAAACAAGAGGTAAATGAGATGTGATATTATAAAATTTGCAATTTCTGCCAATGGAATTCTGGTGTACGGCTGGAAATTCGTTTACTTATAAATCAGCACATTTTCTTATGAAGGATGTAAAAAAAAAATTCGGTTTTGAAGTTGTTCGACTTTGTAAATATTTAAAACATAAAATACAGTGAAACGATCTACTCTGTTTCAACAATGAAATCTTTGTTATAAACAAGAGGTAAACGAGATGTGATATTATAAAATTTGCAATATCTTCAAATAGAATTCTGGTGCTTGGCCTGAAATTCGTTTAATTAAAAATCAGCACATTTTCTTATGTACGAAGTAAAATAAATTCCGTTTTGAAGTTGTTCGCCTTTGTAAAATATTTAAAACATAAAATACAGTGAAACGATCTACTCTGTTTCAACAATGAAATCTTTGTTGTAAACAAGAGGTAAAGGAGATGTGATATTATAAAATTTAAAATATAAAACACAGTGAAACGATATACATTTTTCTACAATGAAACCTTTGTTATAAATACGAGGTAAAATGGATGTGATATTATAAAATTAGCAATATCTTCGAATAGAATTCTTGTGCAAGGCTGGATATTGGTTTACTTATAAATCAGCACATTTTCTTATGTATGAAGTAAAAAAAATTCGGTTTTGAAGTTGTTCGCCTTTGGAAAACATTTAAAACATAAAATACAGTGAAACGATCTACTCTGTTTCAACAATGAAATCTTTGTTATAAACAAGAGGTAAAGGAGATGTGATATTATAAAATTTGCAATTTCTGCCAATAGAATTCTGGTGTACGGCTGGAAATTCGTTTACTTATAAATCAGCACATTTTCTTATGTAGGAAGTAAAAAAAATTCGGTTTTGAAGTTGTTCGACTTTGTAAATATTTAAAACATAAAATACAGTGAAACGATCTACTCTGTTTCAACAATGAATTCTTTGTTCTAACAAGAGGTAAACGAGATGTGATATTATAAAATTTGCAATATCTTCAAATAGAATTCTTGTGCTTGGCCTGAAATTCGTTTACTTATAAATCAGCACATTTTCTTATGTATGAAGTAAAAAAATTCGGTTTTGAAGTTGTTCGCCTTTGTAAAATATTTAAAACATAAAATACAGTGAAAAGATCTACTCTGTTTCAACAATGAAATCTTTGTTATAAACAAGAGGTAAAGCAGATGTGATAATAAATTTGCAATATCTGCCAATAGAATTCTGGTGTATGGCTGGAAATTCGTTTACTTATAAATCAGCACAATTTCTTATGTAGGAAGTAAAAAAAAAAATCGGTTTTGATGTTGTTCGAAGTTGTAAAATATTTAAAATATAAAATACTGAGAAACGATCTAATCTATTCCAACAATGAAACCTTTGTTATAAATACGATATAAAGAAGATCTGATATTATAAAATTTGCAATATCTTCGAATAGAATTCTGGTGCACGGCTGGAAATTCGTTTACTTATAAATCAGCACATTTTCTTATTTAGGAAGTAAAAAAAATTCGGTTTTGAAGTTGTTCGCCTTTGTAAAACATTTAAAACATAAAATACAGTGAAACGATCTACTCTGTTTCAACAATGCAATCTTTGTTATAAACAAGAGGTAAAAGAGATGTGATATTATAAAATTTGCAATTTCTGCCAATAGAATTCTGGTGTATGGCTGGAAATTCGTTTACTTATAAATCAGCACATTTTCTTATGTAGGATGTAAAAAAAAAATTCGGTTTTGAAGTTGTTCGACTTTGTAAATATTTAAAACATAAAATACAGTGAAACGATCTACTCTGTTTCAACAATGAAATCTTTGTTATAAACAAGAGGTAAACGAGATGTGATATTATAAAATTTGCAATATCTTCAAATAGAATTCTGGTGCTTGGCCTGAAATTCGTTTACTTAAAAATCAGCACTTTTCCTTATATAGGAAGTAAAAAAAATTCGGTTTTGAAGTTGTTCGCCTTTGTAAAACATTTAAAACATAAAATACAGTGAAACGATCTACTCTTTTTCAACAATGAAATCTTTGTTATAAACAAGAGGTAAATGAGATGTGATATTATAAAATTTGCAATTTCTGCCAATGGAATTCTGGTGTACGGCTGGAAATTCGTTTACTTATAAATCAGCATATTTTCTTATGTAGGATGTAAAAAAAATTCGGTATTGAAGTTGTTCGACTTTGTGAAAAATTTAAAATATAAAACACAGTGAAACGATATACATTTTTCTACAATGAAACCTTTGTTATAAATACGAGGTAAAATGGATGTGATATTGTAAAATTAGCAATATCTGCGAATAGAATTCTGGTGCAAGGCTGGATATTGGTTTACTTATAAATCAGCACTTTTCCTTATATAGGAAGTAAAAAAAATTCAGTTTTGAAGTTGTTCGCCTTTGTAAAATATTTAAAACATAAAATACAGTGAGACGATCTACTCTGTTTCAACAATGAAATCTTTGTTATAAACAAGAGGTAAAAGAGATGTGATATTATAAAATTTGCAATTTCTGCCAATAGAATTCTGGTGCACGACTGGAAATTCGTTTACTTCTAAATCAGCACATTTTCTTATGTAGGAAGTAAAAAAAATTCTGTTTTGAAGTTGTTCGCCTTTGTGAAAAATTTAAAATATAAAATACAGTGAAACGATATGCATTTTTTAACAATGAAACCTTTGTTATAAATACGAGGTATAGTTGATGTGATATTATAAAATTATAAATATCTGCCAATAGAATTCTGGTGCACGGCTAGAAATTCGTTTACTTATAAATCAGCACATTTTCTTATGTATGAAGTAAAAAAAATTCGGTTTTGAAGTTGTTCGCCTTTGTAAAACATTTAAAACATAAAATACAGTGAAACGATCTACTCTGTTTCAACAATGAATTCTTTGTTCTAACAAGAGGTAAACGAGATGTGATATTATAAAATTTGCAATATCTTCAAATAGAATTCTTGTGCTTGGCCTGAAATTCGTTTACTTATAAATCAGCACATTTTCTTATGTATGAAGTAAAAAAAATTCGGTTTTGAAGTTGTTCGCCTTTGTAAAACATTTAAAACATAAAATACAGTGAAACGATCTACTCTGTTTCAACAATGAAATCTTTGTTATAAACAAGTGGTAAAGGAGATGTGATATTATAAAATTTGCAATTTCTGCCAATAGAATTCTGGTGTACGGCTGGAAATTCGTTTACTTATAAATCAGCACATTTTCTTATGTAGGATGTAAAAAAAAAATTCGGTTTTGAAGTTGTTCGACTTTGTAAATATTTAAAACATAAAATACAGTGAAACGATCTACTCTGTTTCAAGAATGAAATCTTTGTTATAAACAAGAGGTAAACGAGATGTGATATTATAAAATTTGCAATATCTTCAAATAGAATTCTGGTGCTTGGCCTGAAATTCGTTTAATTAAAAATCAGCACATTTTCTTATGTACGAAGTAAAATAAATTCCGTTTTGAAGTTGTTCGCCTTTGTAAAATATTTAAAACATAAAATACAGTGAAACGATCTACTCTGTTTCAACAATGAAATCTTTGTTATAAACAAGAGGTAAAGGAGATGTGATATTATAAAATTTGCAATTTCTGCCAATAGAATTCTGGTGTACGGCTGGAAATTCGTTTACTTATAAATCAGCACATTTTCTTATGTAGGATGTAAAAAAAAATTCGGTTTTGAAGTTGTACGACTTTGTAAATATTTAAAACATAAAATACAGTGAAACGATCTACTCTGTTTCAACAATGAAATCTTTGTTATAAACAAGAGGTAAACGAGATGTGATATTATAAAATTTGCAATATCTTCAAATAGAATTCTGGTGCTTGACCTGAAATTCGTTTAATTATAAATCAGCACATTTTCTTATGTAGGATGTAAAAAAAAATTCGGTTTTGAAGTTGTACGACTTTGTAAATATTTAAAACATAAAATACACTGAAACGATATACATTTTTCAACAATGAAACCTTTGTTATAAATACGAGGTAAAATGGATGTGATATTATAAAATTAGCAATATCTTCGAATAGAATTCTGGTGCAAGGCTGGAAATTGGTTTACTTATAAATCAGCACATTTTCTTATGTATGAAGTAAAAAAAATTCGGTTTTGAAGTTGTTCGCCTTTGGAAAACATTTAAAACATAAAATACAGTGAAACGATCTACTCTGTTTCAACAATGAAATCTTTGTTATAAACAAGAGGTAAATGAGATGTGATATTATAAAATTTGCAATTTCTGCCAATGGAATTCTGGTGTACGGCTGGAAATTCGTTTACTTATAAATCAGCACATTTTCTTATGAAGGATGTAAAAAAAAATTCGGTTTTGAAGTTGTTCGACTTTGTAAATATTTAAAACATAAAATACAGTGAAACGATCTACTCTGTTTCAACAATGAAATCTTTGTTATAAACAAGAGGTAAACGAGATGTGATATTATAAAATTTGCAATATCTTCAAATAGAATTCTGGTGCTTGGCCTGAAATTCGTTTAATTAAAAATCAGCACATTTTCTTATGTACGAAGTAAAATAAATTCCGTTTTGAAGTTGTTCGCCTTTGTAAAATATTTAAAACATAAAATACAGTGAAACGATCTACTCTGTTTCAACAATGAAATCTTTGTTGTAAACAAGAGGTAAAGGAGATGTGATATTATAAAATTTAAAATATAAAACACAGTGAAACGATATACATTTTTCTACAATGAAACCTTTGTTATAAATACGAGGTAAAATGGATGTGATATTATAAAATTTGCAATTTCTGCCAATAGAATTCTGGTGTACGGCTGGAAATTCGTTTACTTATAAATCAGCACATTTTCTTATGTAGGAAGTAAAAAAAATTCGGTTTTGAAGTTGTTCGACTTTGTAAATATTTAAAACATAAAATACAGTGAAACGATCTACTCTGTTTCAACAATGAATTCTTTGTTCTAACAAGAGGTAAACGAGATGTGATATTATAAAATTTGCAATATCTTCAAATAGAATTCTTGTGCTTGGCCTGAAATTCGTTTACTTATAAATCAGCACATTTTCTTATGTATGAAGTAAAAAAATTCGGTTTTGAAGTTGTTCGCCTTTGTAAAATATTTAAAACATAAAATACAGTGAAAAGATCTACTCTGTTTCAACAATGAAATCTTTGTTATAAACAAGAGGTAAAGCAGATGTGATAATAAATTTGCAATATCTGCCAATAGAATTCTGGTGTATGGCTGGAAATTCGTTTACTTATAAATCAGCACAATTTCTTATGTAGGAAGTAAAAAAAAAAATCGGTTTTGATGTTGTTCGAAGTTGTAAAATATTTAAAATATAAAATACTGAGAAACGATCTAATCTATTCCAACAATGAAACCTTTGTTATAAATACGATATAAAGAAGATCTGATATTATAAAATTTGCAATATCTTCGAATAGAATTCTGGTGTACGGCTGGAAATTCGTTTACTTATAAATCAGCACATTTTCTTATGTAGGATGTAAAAAAAAAATTCGGTTTTGAAGTTGTTCGACTTTGTAAATATTTAAAACATAAAATACAGTGAAACGATCTACTCTGTTTCAACAATGAAATCTTTGTTATAAACAAGAGGTAAACGAGATGTGATATTATAAAATTTGCAATATCTTCAAATAGAATTCTGGTGCTTGGCCTGAAATTCGTTTACTTAAAAATCAGCACTTTTCCTTATATAGGAAGTAAAAAAAATTCGGTTTTGAAGTTGTTCGCCTTTGTAAAACATTTAAAACATAAAATACAGTGAAACGATCTACTCTTTTTCAACAATGAAATCTTTGTTATAAACAAGAGGTAAATGAGATGTGATATTATAAAATTTGCAATTTCTGCCAATGGAATTCTGGTGTACGGCTGGAAATTCGTTTACTTATAAATCAGCATATTTTCTTATGTAGGATGTAAAAAAAATTCGGTATTGAAGTTGTTCGACTTTGTGAAAAATTTAAAATATAAAACACAGTGAAACGATATACATTTTTCTACAATGAAACCTTTGTTATAAATACGAGGTAAAATGGATGTGATATTATAAAATTAGCAATATCTTCGAATAGAATTCTGGTGCAAGGCTGGATATTGGTTTACTTATAAATCAGCACTTTTCCTTATATAGGAAGTAAAAAAAATTCAGTTTTGAAGTTGTTCGCCTTTGTAAAATATTTAAAACATAAAATACAGTGAGACGATCTACTCTGTTTCAACAATGAAATCTTTGTTATAAACAAGAGGTAAAAGAGATGTGATATTATAAAATTTGCAATTTCTGCCAATAGAATTCTGGTGCACGACTGGAAATTCGTTTACTTCTAAATCAGCACATTTTCTTATGTAGGAAGTAAAAAAAATTCTGTTTTGAAGTTGTTCGCCTTTGTGAAAAATTTAAAATATAAAATACAGTGAAACGATATGCATTTTTTAACAATGAAACCTTTGTTATAAATACGAGGTATAGTTGATGTGATATTATAAAATTATAAATATCTGCCAATAGAATTCTGGTGCACGGCTAGAAATTCGTTTACTTATAAATCAGCACATTTTCTTATGTATGAAGTAAAAAAAATTCGGTTTTGAAGTTGTTCGCCTTTGTAAAACATTTAAAACATAAAATACAGTGAAACGATCTACTCTGTTTCAACAATGAAATCTTTGTTATAAACAAGAGGTAAATGAGATGTGATATTATAAAATTTGCAATTTCTGCCAATAGAATTCTGGTGTACGGCTGGAAATTCGTTTACTTATAAATCAGCACATTTTCTTATGTAGGATGTAAAAAAAAAATTCGGTTTTGAAGTTGTTCGACTTTGTAAATATTTAAAACATAAAATACAGTGAAACGATCTACTCTGTTTCAACAATGAAATCTTTGTTATAAACAAGAGGTAAACGAGATGTGATATTATAAAATTTGCAATATCTTCAAATAGAATTCTGGTGCTCGGCCTGAAATTCGTTTAATTAAAAATCAGCACATTTTCTTATGTACGAAGTAAAATAAATTCCGTTTTGAAGTTGTTCGCCTTTGTAAAATATTTAAAACATAAAATACAGTGAAACGATCTACTCTGTTTCAACAATGAAATCTTTGTTATAAACAAGAGGTAAAGGAGATGTGATATTATAAAATTTGCAATTTCTGCCAATAGAATTCTGGTGTACGGCTGGAAATTCGTTTACTTATAAATCAGCACATTTTCTTATGTAGGAAGTAAAAAAAATTCGGTTTTGAAGTTGTTCGACTTTGTAAATATTTAAAACATAAAATACAGTGAAACGATCTACTCTGTTTCAACAATGAATTCTTTGTTCTAACAAGAGGTAAACGAGATGTGATATTATAAAATTTGCAATATCTTCAAATAGAATTCTTGTGCTTGGCCTGAAATTCGTTTACTTATAAATCAGCACATTTTCTTATGTATGAAGTAAAAAAATTCGGTTTTGAAGTTGTTCGCCTTTGTAAAATATTTAAAACATAAAATACAGTGAAAAGATCTACTCTGTTTCAACAATGAAATCTTTGTTATAAACAAGAGGTAAAGCAGATGTGATAATAAATTTGCAATATCTGCCAATAGAATTCTGGTGTATGGCTGGAAATTCGTTTACTTATAAATCAGCACAATTTCTTATGTAGGAAGTAAAAAAAAAAATCGGTTTTGATGTTGTTCGAAGTTGTAAAATATTTAAAATATAAAATACTGAGAAACGATCTAATCTATTCCAACAATGAAACCTTTGTTATAAATACGATATAAAGAAGATCTGATATTATAAAATTTGCAATATCTTCGAATAGAATTCTGGTGCACGGCTGGAAATTCGTTTACTTATAAATCAGCACATTTTCTTATTTAGGAAGTAAAAAAAAATCGGTTTTGAAGTTGTTCGCCTTTGTAAAACATTTAAAACATAAAATACAGTGAAACGATCTACTCTGTTTCAACAATGCAATCTTTGTTATAAACAAGAGGTAAAAGAGATGTGATATTATAAAATTTGCAATTTCTGCCAATAGAATTCTGGTGTACGGCTGGAAATTCGTTTACTTATAAATCAGCACATTTTCTTATGTAGGATGTAAAAAAAAAAATTCGGTTTTGAAGTTGTTCGACTTTGTAAATATTTAAAACATAAAATACAGTGAAACGATCTACTCTGTTTCAACAATGAAATCTTTGTTATAAACAAGAGGTAAACGAGATGTGATATTATAAAATTTGCAATATCTTCAAATAGAATTCTGGTGCTTGGCCTGAAATTCGTTTACTTAAAAATCAGCACTTTTCCTTATATAGGAAGTAAAAAAAATTCGGTTTTGAAGTTGTTCGCCTTTGTAAAACATTTAAAACATAAAATACAGTGAAACGATCTACTCTTTTTCAACAATGAAATCTTTGTTATAAACAAGAGGTAAATGAGATGTGATATTATAAAATTTGCAATTTCTGCCAATGGAATTCTGGTGTACGGCTGGAAATTCGTTTACTTATAAATCAGCATATTTTCTTATGTAGGATGTAAAAAAAATTCGGTATTGAAGTTGTTCGACTTTGTGAAAAATTTAAAATATAAAACACAGTGAAACGATATACATTTTTCTACAATGAAACCTTTGTTATAAATACGAGGTAAAATGGATGTGATATTATAAAATTAGCAATATCTTCGAATAGAATTCTGGTGCAAGGCTGGATATTGGTTTACTTATAAATCAGCACTTTTCCTTATATAGGAAGTAAAAAAAATTCAGTTTTGAAGTTGTTCGCCTTTGTAAAATATTTAAAACATAAAATACAGTGAGACGATCTACTCTGTTTCAACAATGAAATCTTTGTTATAAACAAGAGGTAAAAGAGATGTGATATTATAAAATTTGCAATTTCTGCCAATAGAATTCTGGTGCACGACTGGAAATTCGTTTACTTCTAAATCAGCACATTTTCTTATGTAGGAAGTAAAAAAAATTCTGTTTTGAAGTTGTTCGCCTTTGTGAAAAATTTAAAATATAAAATACAGTGAAACGATATGCATTTTTTAACAATGAAACCTTTGTTATAAATACGAGGTATAGTTGATGTGATATTATAAAATTATAAATATCTGCCAATAGAATTCTGGTGCACGGCTAGAAATTCGTTTACTTATAAATCAGCACATTTTCTTATGTATGAAGTAAAAAAAATTCGGTTTTGAAGTTGTTCGCCTTTGTAAAACATTTAAAACATAAAATACAGTGAAACGATCTACTCTGTTTCAACAATGAAATCTTTGTTATAAACAAGAGGTAAAGGAGATGTGATATTATAAAATTTGCAATTTCTGCCAATAGAATTCTGGTGTACGGCTGGAAATTCGTTTACTTATAAATCAGCACATTTTCTTATGTAGGATGTAAAAAAAAAATTCGGTTTTGAAGTTGTTCGACTTTGTAAATATTTAAAACATAAAATACAGTGAAACGATCTACTCTGTTTCAACAATGAAATCTTTGTTATAAACAAGAGGTAAACGAGATGTGATATTATAAAATTTGCAATATCTTCAAATAGAATTCTGGTGCTTGGCCTGAAATTCGTTTAATTAAAAATCAGCACATTTTCTTATGTACGAAGTAAAATAAATTCCGTTTTGAAGTTGTTCGCCTTTGTAAAATATTTAAAACATAAAATACAGTGAAACGATCTACTCTGTTTCAACAATGAAATCTTTGTTATAAACAAGAGGTAAAGGAGATGTGATATTATAAAATTTGCAATTTCTGCCAATAGAATTCTGGTGTACGGCTGGAAATTCGTTTACTTATAAATCAGCACATTTTCTTATGTAAGATGTAAAAAAAAATTCGGTTTTGAAATTGTACGACTTTGTAAATATTTAAAACATAAAATACAGTGAAACGATCTACTCTGTTTCAACAATGAAATCTTTGTTATAAACAAGAGGTAAAGCAGATGTGATATTATAAAATTTGCAATATCTGCCAATAGAATTCTGGTGTATGGCTGGAAATTCGTTTACTTATAAATCAGCACAATTTCTTATGTAGGAAGTAAAAAAAAAATTCGGTTTTGATGTTGTTCGAAGTTGTAAAATATTTAAAATATAAAATACTGAGAAACGATCTACTCTATTCCAACAATGAAACCTTTGTTATAAATACGAGGTAAAATGGATGTTATATTATAAAATTTGCAATATCTTCGAATAGAATTCTGGTGCACTGCTGGAAATTGGTTTTCTTATAAATCAGCACATTTTCTTATGTAGGAAGTAAAAAAAATTCGGTTTTGATGTTTTTCGAAGTTGTAAAATATTTAAAATATAAAATACAGTGAAACGATCTACTCTGTTCCAACAATGAAACCTTTGTTATAAATACGATATAAAGAAAATCTGATATTATAAAATTTTTAATATCTTCGAATAGAATTCTGGTGCACGGCTGGAAATTCGTTTAATTTAAAATCAGCACATTTTCTTATGTAGGAAGTAAAAAAAATTCGGTTTTGAAGTTGTTCGACTTTGTAAAGTATTTAAAATATAAAACACAGTGAAACGATATACATTTTTTAACAATGAAACCTTTGATATAAATACGAGGTATAGTTGATGTGATATTATAATATTATAAATATCTGCCAATAGAATTCTGGTGCACTGCTGGAAATTGGATTTCTTATAAATCAGCACATTTTCTTATGTAGGATGTAAAAAAAATTCGGTTTTGAAGTTGTTTGACTTTGTAAATAATTAAAACATAAAATACAGTGAAACGATCTACTCTGTTTCAACAATGAAATTTTTGTTATAAACAAGAGGTAAAGGAGATGTGATATTATAAAATTTGCCATATCTGCCTATAGAATTCTGGTGTATGGCTGGAAATTCGTTTACTTATAAATCAGCACATTTTCTTATGTAGGAAGTAAAAAAAATTCGGTTTTGATGTTGTTCGAAGTTGTAAAATATTTAAAATATAAAATACAGAGAAACGATCTACTCTGTTCCAACAATGAAACCTTTGTTATAAATACGATATAAAGAAGATCTGATATTATAAAATTTGCAATATCTTCGAATAGAACTCTGACTTATAAATCAGCACATTTTCTCATGTAGTAAGTAAAAAAAATTCTGTTTTGAAGTTGTTCGCCTTTGTGAAAAATTTAAAATATAAAACACAGTGAAACGATATACATTTTTCAACAATGAAACCTTTGTTATAAATACGAGGTAAAATGGATGTGATATTATAAAATTTGCAATATCTTCGAATAGAATTCTGGTGCATGGCTGGAAATTGGTTTACTTATAAATCAGCACTTTTCCTTATATAGGAAGTAAAAAAAATTCGGTTTTGAAGTTTTTCGACTTTGTAAAATATTTAAAATATAAAATACAGTGAAACGATATACATTTTTCAACAATGAAACCTTTGTTATAAATACGAGGTAAAATGGATGTGATATTATAAAATTAGCAATATCTTCGAAAAGAATTCTGGTGCATGGCTGGAAATTCGTTTAATTATAAATCAGCACATTTTCTTACGTAGGAAAAAAATAAATTCGACTTTCTAAAATATTTAAAATATAAAATCCAGTGAAACGATATGCATTTTTCAACAATGAAACCTTTGTTATAAATAAGAGGTAAAGGAGATGTGATATTATAAAATTTGCAATATCTTCGAATAGAATTTTGGTGTACGGCAGGAAATTCGTTTACTTATAAATCAGCACATTTTCTTATGTAGGAAGCTAAAAAAATTCGGTTTTGATGTTGTTCGAAGTTGTAAAATGTTTAAAAGATAAAATACAGTGAAACGATCTACTCTGTTCCAACAATGAAACCTTTGTTATAAATACGATATAAAATAGATCTGATATTATAAAATTTGCAATATCTTTGAATAGAATTCTGGTGCACGGCTGGAAATTCGTTTACTTATAAATCAGCACATTTTCTTATGTAGGAAGTAAAAAAAAAATTCGGTTTTGAAGTTGTTCGACTTTGTAAATATTTAAAACATAAAATACAGTGAAACGATCTACTCTGTTTCAACAATGAAATCTTTGTTATAAACAAGAGGTAAAGCAGATGTGATATTATAAAATTTGCAATATCTGCCAATAGAATTCTGGTGTATGGCTGGAAATTCGTTTACTTATAAATCAGCACAATTTCTTATGTAGGAAGTAAAAAAAAGTTCGGTTTTGATGTTGTTCGAAGTTGTAAAATATTTAAAATATAAAATACTGAGAAACGATCTACTCTATTCCAACAATGAAACCTTTGTTATAAATACGATATAAAGAAAATCTGATATTATAAAATTTGCAATATCTTCGAATAGAATTCTGGTGCACGGCTGGAAATTCGTTTACTTATAAATCAGCACATTTTCTTATTTAGGAAGTAAAAAAAATCTGTTTTGAAGTTGTTCGCCTTTGTGAAAAATTTAAAATATAACATACAGTGAAACGATATGCATTTTTCAACAATGATACCATTGTTATTAATACGAGTTGAAGAAGATGTGATATTATAAAATTAGCAATATCTTCGAATAGAATTCTGGTAAACGGCTGGAAATTTGTTTTCTTATAAATGAGCACATTTTCTTATGTAGGAAGTGAAAAAAAAATTGGTTTTGAAATTTTTTGAATTTGTAAAATATTTAAAATATAAAATACAGTGAAACGATATACATTTTTTAACAATGAAACCTTTGATATAAATACGAGGTATAGTTGATGTGATATTATAATATTATAAATATCTGCCAATAGAATTCTGGTGCACGGCTGGAAATTCGTTTACTTATAAATTAGCACATTTTCTTATGTAGGAAATAAAAAAATTCGGTTTTGAAGTTGTTCGACTTTGTAAAGTATTTAAAATATAAAACACAGTGAAACGATATACATTTTTCAACAATGAAACCTTTGTTATAAATACGAGGTAAAATGGATGTGATATTATAAAATTTGCAATATCTTCGAATAGAATTCTGGTGTACTGCTGGAAATTGTTTTTCTTATAAATCAGCACATTTTCTTATGTAGGAAGTAAAAAAAAATCGGTTTTGATGTTGTTCGAAGTTGTAAAATATTTAAAATATAAAATTCAGTGAATCGATCTACTCTGTGCCAACAATGGAACCTTTGTTATAAATACGATATAAAGAAGATCTGATATTATAAAATTTTTAATATCTTCGAATAGAATTCTGGTGCACGGCTGGAAATTCGTTTAATTATAAATCAGCATATTTTCTTATGTAGGATGTAAAAAAAATTCGGTTTTGAAGTTGTTTGACTTTGTAAATAATTAAAACATAAAATACAGTGAAACGATCTACTCTGTTTCAACAATGAAATTTTTGTTATAAACAGGACGTAAAGGAGATGTTATATTATAAAATTTGCAGTATCTGCCAATAGAATTCTTGTGTATGGCTGGAAATTCGTTTACTTATAAATCAGCACATTTTCTTATGTAGGAAGTAAAAAAAATTGGGTTTTGATGTTGTTCGAAGTTGTAAAATATTTAAAATATAAAATACAGAGAAACGATCTACTCTGTTCCTACAATGAAATCTTTGTTATAAATACGATATAAAGAAGATCTGATATTATAAAATTTGCAATATCTTCGAATAGAACTCTGACTTATAAATCAGCACATTTTCTCATGTAGTAAGTAAAAAAAATTCTGTTTTCAAGTTGTTCGCCTTTGTGAAAAATTTAAAATATAAAACACAGTGAAACGATATACATTTTTCAACAATGAAACCTTTGTTATAAATACGATATAAAGAAGATCTGATATTATAAAATTTGCAATATCTTCGAATAGAATTCTGGTGCACGGCTGGAAATTCGTTTACTTATAAATCAGCACATTTTCTTATTTAGCAAGTAAAAAATATCTGTTTTGAAGTTGTTCGCCTTTGTGAAAAATTTAAAATATAACATACAGTGAAACGATATGCATTTTTCAACAAAGAAACCATTGTTATTAATACGAGTTGAAGAAGATCTGATATTATAAAATTAGCAATATCTTCGAATAGAATTCTGGTACACGGCTGGAAATTTGTTTTCTTATAAATGAGCACATTTTCTTATGAAGGAAGTGAAAAAAAATTTGGTTTTGAAATTTTTTGAATTTGTAAAATATTTAAAATATAAAATACAGTGAAACGATATACATTATTTAACAATGAAACCTTTGACATAAATACGAGGTATAGTTGATCTGATATTATAAAATTTGCAATATCTTCGAATAGAATTCTGGTGCACGGCTGGAAATTCGTTTACTTATAAATCAGCACATTTTCTTATGTAGGAAGTAAAAAAATTCTGTTTTGAAGTTGCTCGCCTTTGTGAAAAATTTAAAATATAAAATACAGTGAAACGATATGCATTTTTTAACAATGAAACCTTTGTTATAAATACGAGGTATAGTTGATGTGATATTATAAAATTATAAATATCTGCCAATAGAATTCTGGTGCACGGCTGAAAATTCGTTTACTTATAAATCAGCACATTTTCTTATGTATGAAGTAAAAAAAATTCGGTTTTGAAGTTGTTCGCCTTTGTAAAACATTTAAAACATAAAATACAGTGAAACGATCTACTCTGTTTCAACAATGAAATCTTTGTTATAAACAAGAGGTAAAGGAGATGTGATATTATAAAATTTGCAATTTCTGCCACTAGAATTCTGGTGTATGGCTGGAAATTCGTTTACTTATAAATCAGCACATTTTCTTATGTAGGATATAAAAAAAATTCGGTTTTGAAGTTGTTCGACTTTGTAAATATTTAAAACATAAAATACAGTGAAACGATCTACTCTGTTTCAACAATGAAATCTTTGTTATAAACAAGAGGTAAACGAGATGTGATATTATAAAATTTGCAATATCTTCAAATAGAATTCTGGTGCTTGGCCTGAAATTCGTTTAATTAAAAATCAGCACATTTTCTTATGTACGAAGTAAAAAAAATTCCGTTTTGAAGTTGTTCGCCTTTGTAAAATATTTAAAACATAAAATACACTGAAACGATCTACTCTGTTTCAACAATGAAATCTTTGTTATAAACAAGAGGTAAAGGAGATGTGATATTATAAAATTTGCAATTTCTGCCAATAGAATTCTGGTGTACGGCTGGAAATTCGTTTACTTATAAATCAGCACATTTTCTTATGTAGGATGTAAAAAAAAAATTCGGTTTTGAAGTTGTTCGACTTTGTAAATATTTAAAACATAAAATACAGTGAAACGATCTACTCTGTTTCAACAATGAAATCTTTGTTATAAACAAGAGGTAAAGCAGATGTGATATTATAAAATTTGCAATATCTGCCAATAGAATTCTGGTGTATGGCTGGAAATTCGTTTACTTATAAATCAGCACAATTTCTTATGTAGGAAGTAAAAAAAAATTCGGCTTTGATGTTGTTCGAAGTTGTAAAATATTTAAAATATAAAATACTGAGAAACGATCTACTCTATTCCAACAATGAAACCTTTGTTATAAATACGATATAAAGAAGATCTGATATTATAAAGTTTGCAATATCTTCGAATAGAATTCTGGTGCACGGCTGGAAATTCGTTTACTTATAAATCAGCACATTTTCTTATTTAGGAAGTAAAAAAAATCTGTTTTGAAGTTGTTCGCCTTTGTGAAAAATTTAAAATATAACATACAGTGAAACGATATGCATTTTTCAACAATGAAACCATTGTTATTAATACGAGTTGAAGAAGATCTGATATTATAAAATTAGCAATATCTTCGAATAGAAATCTGGTACACGGCTGGAAATTTGTTTTCTTATAAATGAGCACATTTTCTTATGTAGGAAGTGAAAAAAAATTTGGTTTTGAAATTTTTTGAATTTGTAAAATATTTAAAATATAAAATACAGTGAAACGATATACATTTTTTAACAATGAAACCTTTGATATAAATACGAGGTATAGTTGATGTGATATTATAATATTATAAATATCTGCCAATAGAATTCTGGTGCACGGCTGGAAATTCGTTTACTTATAAATCAGCACATTTTCTTATGTAGGAAATAAAAAAAATTCGGTTTTGAAGTTGTTCGACTTTGTAAAGTATTTAAAATATAAAACACAGTGAAACGATATACATTTTTCAACAATGAAACCTTTGTTATAAATACGATATAAAGAAGATCTGATATTATAAAATTTGCAATATCTTCGAATAGAATTCTGGTGCACGGCTGGAAATTCGTTTACTTATAAATCAGCACATTTTCTTATTTAGCAAGTAAAAAATATCTGTTTTGAAGTTGTTCGCCTTTGTGAAAAATTTAAAATATAACATACAGTGAAACGATATGCATTTTTCAACAAAGAAACCATTGTTATTAATACGAGTTGAAGAAGATCTGATATTATAAAATTAGCAATATCTTCGAATAGAATTCTGGTACACGGCTGGAAATTTGTTTTCTTATAAATGAGCACATTTTCTTATGAAGGAAGTGAAAAAAAATTTGGTTTTGAAATTTTTTGAATTTGTAAAATATTTAAAATATAAAATACAGTGAAACGATATACATTATTTAACAATGAAACCTTTGACATAAATACGAGGTATAGTTGATCTGATATTATAAAATTTGCAATATCTTCGAATAGAATTCTGGTGCACGGCTGGAAATTCGTTTACTTATAAATCAGCACATTTTCTTATGTAGGAAGTAAAAAAATTCTGTTTTGAAGTTGCTCGCCTTTGTGAAAAATTTAAAATATAAAATACAGTGAAACGATATGCATTTTTTAACAATGAAACCTTTGTTATAAATACGAGGTATAGTTGATGTGATATTATAAAATTATAAATATCTGCCAATAGAATTCTGGTGCACGGCTGAAAATTCGTTTACTTATAAATCAGCACATTTTCTTATGTATGAAGTAAAAAAAATTCGGTTTTGAAGTTGTTCGCCTTTGTAAAACATTTAAAACATAAAATACAGTGAAACGATCTACTCTGTTTCAACAATGAAATCTTTGTTATAAACAAGAGGTAAAGGAGATGTGATATTATAAAATTTGCAATTTCTGCCACTAGAATTCTGGTGTATGGCTGGAAATTCGTTTACTTATAAATCAGCACATTTTCTTATGTAGGATATAAAAAAAATTCGGTTTTGAAGTTGTTCGACTTTGTAAATATTTAAAACATAAAATACAGTGAAACGATCTACTCTGTTTCAACAATGAAATCTTTGTTATAAACAAGAGGTAAACGAGATGTGATATTATAAAATTTGCAATATCTTCAAATAGAATTCTGGTGCTTGGCCTGAAATTCGTTTAATTAAAAATCAGCACATTTTCTTATGTACGAAGTAAAAAAAATTCCGTTTTGAAGTTGTTCGCCTTTGTAAAATATTTAAAACATAAAATACACTGAAACGATCTACTCTGTTTCAACAATGAAATCTTTGTTATAAACAAGAGGTAAAGGAGATGTGATATTATAAAATTTGCAATTTCTGCCAATAGAATTCTGGTGTACGGCTGGAAATTCGTTTACTTATAAATCAGCACATTTTCTTATGTAGGATGTAAAAAAAAAATTCGGTTTTGAAGTTGTTCGACTTTGTAAATATTTAAAACATAAAATACAGTGAAACGATCTACTCTGTTTCAACAATGAAATCTTTGTTATAAACAAGAGGTAAAGCAGATGTGATATTATAAAATTTGCAATATCTGCCAATAGAATTCTGGTGTATGGCTGGAAATTCGTTTACTTATAAATCAGCACAATTTCTTATGTAGGAAGTAAAAAAAAATTCGGCTTTGATGTTGTTCGAAGTTGTAAAATATTTAAAATATAAAATACTGAGAAACGATCTACTCTATTCCAACAATGAAACCTTTGTTATAAATACGATATAAAGAAGATCTGATATTATAAAGTTTGCAATATCTTCGAATAGAATTCTGGTGCACGGCTGGAAATTCGTTTACTTATAAATCAGCACATTTTCTTATTTAGGAAGTAAAAAAAATCTGTTTTGAAGTTGTTCGCCTTTGTGAAAAATTTAAAATATAACATACAGTGAAACGATATGCATTTTTCAACAATGAAACCATTGTTATTAATACGAGTTGAAGAAGATCTGATATTATAAAATTAGCAATATCTTCGAATAGAAATCTGGTACACGGCTGGAAATTTGTTTTCTTATAAATGAGCACATTTTCTTATGTAGGAAGTGAAAAAAAATTTGGTTTTGAAATTTTTTGAATTTGTAAAATATTTAAAATATAAAATACAGTGAAACGATATACATTTTTTAACAATGAAACCTTTGATATAAATACGAGGTATAGTTGATGTGATATTATAATATTATAAATATCTGCCAATAGAATTCTGGTGCACGGCTGGAAATTCGTTTACTTATAAATCAGCACATTTTCTTATGTAGGAAATAAAAAAAATTCGGTTTTGAAGTTGTTCGACTTTGTAAAGTATTTAAAATATAAAACACAGTGAAACGATATACATTTTTCAACAATGAAACCTTTGTTATAAATACGAGGTAAAATGGATGTGATATTATAAAATTTGCAATATCTTCGAATAGAATTCTGGTGTATGGCTGGATATTCGTTTACTTATAAATCAGCACATTTTCTTATGTAGGAAGTAAACAAAATTCGGTTTTGAAGTTTTTCGACTTTGTAAAATATTTAAAATATAAAATACAGTGAAACGATATACATTTTTCAACAATGAAACCTTTGTTATAAATACGAGGTAAAATGGATGTGATATTATAAAATTAGCAATATCTTCGAAAAGAATTCTGGTGCATGGCTGGAAATTCGTTTAATTATAAATCAGCACATTTTCTTACGTAGGAAATAAAAAAAATTCGACTTTCTAAAATATTTAAAATATAAAATACAGTGAAACGATATGCATTTTTCAACAATGAAACCTTTGTTATAAATAAGAGGTAAAGGAGATGTGATATTATAAAATTTGCAATATCTTCGAATAGAATTTTGGTGCACGGCAGGAAATTCGTTTACTTATAAATCAGCACATTTTCTTATGTAGGAAGCTAAAAAAATTCGGTTTTGATGTTGTTCGAAGTTGTAAAATGTTTAAAAGATAAAATACAGTGAAACGATCTACTCTGTTCCAACAATGAAACCTTTGTTATAAATACGATATAAAAAAGATCTGATATTATAAAATTTGCAATATCTTTGAATAGAATTCTGGTGCACGGCTGGAAATTCGTTTACTTATAAATCAGCACATTTTCTTATGTAGGAAGTAAAAAAAATCCTGTTTTGAAGTTGTTCGCCTTTGTGAAAATTTAAAATATAAAATACACTGAAACGATATGCATTTTTCAACAATGAAACCTTTCTTATTAATACGAGTTGAAGAAGATCTGATATTATAAAATTAGCAATATAAAAACCTTAATTTCTCCACGAGTATACGTGGTATCCTCGTAAAAATGAGCATAGTTTATTAAAAGAAGCCTCCTAAGCATGTGCTACCGTTTCAATGCTTTTGCGATATTAGCTTTTACAGGGTTATCCAAAAGACATTCGTTTTTCTTCAATTAGTTGACGGCCCCTTATGGGGTTTCGGGGGAAAATTATTCGCAGAAATATATGAAGTTTTTCATGTTGTTTACACTCCTGAAGTTTCAGGATAATTCCTCATGTATCTTTCCAGATATTTAACAAAACGTCTAAAATCGCAAGTGACCGGTCATCATTGGCCATATAATGTAGTTTAGTTTACATGAATGCGAAAAATTCCTTTTTTCTGTGAACTATAAATGGAAATTTGCATTAATTGCTATCTTGGAAGAATGAACAAATGCATTTTGCCCCACCTCCTTAAAATTGTGGACCCGGGGCACGTGCCTCTGTGATAATCAAGCCCTGGCCATCGCGCACAAAAAAACCAAAAAGCGATAAGGAGACTGCTTCAGAAGCTTAAAGTCTCGTTTTAACCTTGTTTGTTTATAGTGGTAATGCTCCTCCAAATAAAAGTATTGGACATATAAGTGTTCTAATACCAGGCGCAAACAATGAATGGCTGTGTTCTACAAATACCACAGGTTTTATGAATTAAATTAAAGCATACATACCTGATTGACTGAGACGGGATTTGGGATGAAATGCATACTGGTGCATTTAATTGAAGATGGATAAAGAGAACTAGTGTAACTGAACTGACAAGTTTGTGCTAGGCCTACTCTATTGAAACGCCAATATCTTTAAATATGCTGGAATGATTTGAATACTCAGCAATTTTATTCACCAACAATTCGTTATTCTCAAAAAAGTAAACGGCTAATGACGAAAGTAGTTTGTATTACCAGGGGAAAGCAACACAGGGTCCACATTAACGCCTCCCAATCACCTCTTTTAATTTATCCCCTCTTTACTCAAAATATTCCCCAGTTATTTCGTTTGTGCTGTGACTTGACTTTTAGAATCTAAGTAAATTTGAGGATGATTTTTACCCATTGATTCTGCATGCATAACATCGCCGGGAAAAAAAAGCCCCACGTCTCGTAAACGGCTGGATTGGGACAAATCGTTCTTATTTCTTGATCGTCATGGCAACAAATTTCCAAGGATACAACTCTTGACGAAATCAATTTTCTTTTTTTCTTCATGTATGGCGTCCTTGAAGAAATGAACTCATTATTCCTGAACGATAGGATTTGAACGGTTAGCTCCTATTCTTTGTTTTGTCCCAACGCCAAACGTTTTCCAACGCTACCACATTTGAAGAAATCGGATTTTTTTCATTTACGTAAAACGTAATGTAAGAAATTGGTTCGAATATTGGATATTATTCCGTGAACGGTTGGATTCAAGGGGATAGTTCCTATACTTTTCTTGATCTTCATGGCAAGAGCTTTCCTATGATATTATTCTTGACGAAATCCCGTAGAAAATATTTTCGAAACAGAGACATACTATTTAGATGCATAATACCCCTATAATGTCAGACACTACATAAGCAGGAGAAATGATTCGAGTTCGTTAAATATTTACGCCCGCTGAATATCCAAAATCTGCGCCATTTTCTCTGCCCCAGTCCGAACCTGGTACCTCATTAAGGACCGAAACTTTCTTTTGCGTTTTTAGTTAAAATAACATAATCGAACCGATTTTGCTCACATTTTACAAACGAGTTCACTGTCGATGGCAATGTAATATCCAAGTACTCGTATTTTCAGGGACAAAAACATTTTTTTACGTTTTTGATTTCAATAAAATACAGTGTCTCACATAAGTGATGGGACACTTGTGCTTTACAAAAGGAAACTAATCAAATAAATTAAAAAAACATGTACACATTTTTTTTGTGGGTGTGTTTCATACTTAAATTTAGTAAAGATTATTACATAACATACATTTTGTCAAAATATTAAAATATTAATTTAATAAAAATACAAATGTTTAGAACGGAGCAAAAAATAGCTCACATAAGTGATGGGACACCATTATATATGCAACAAAAATCGTCTGAAATAAGCAATAAAAATATTTTTTGGGGTTTTATTTTTACTTAAAAGCAATTGGCAATAATTTATAAAATCGTCTGCAGTATTTCTCTCCAGTTTGTTTTGGAATTTTTGTGTTTTTTAGCTCTGTGTAGTCATGAATGCTAAACGAAAAGAAACTTCGCCTGAAATTCGAAAATTAGTTATTAATTTGCATATTGAACGTGGAAAATCTATTAGAAAAACTGCTGAAACAGTTAACTTGAGTCGTTCAACAGTTTTCAATATCATTAAACGATATAAAAAGAATCATATGATTCAGGATAAAAGAAGACCTGGCTGACCATCAAAGCTATCCAATGGAATAAAGCGAATTATCGTTCGAAATATTAAAAAAAATCCAAGAATTAGTGCTTCAAAAGTTGCTGCTGATTTACAAGCATTATATGGAATAATTGTTAATCCTGAAACTATTAGAAGGGTAATTCGATCTGCTGGATATCACGGTAGAGTAGCTAGGAAAAAATTCTTCGTAAGTGAAAAGAATAGAAAACTCAGACTAGCTTTCGCAAAATCCAACATAAATAAGAATTCTGATTACTGGAATAAAGTTATATTTGCTGATGAGAGTAAATTTAATATATTTGGTTCTGACGGTAGAATCTTGGTGTGGAGAAAACCCAGGGAAGAACTTCACAAACAGAACTTGGTACCAACAGTAAAACATGGTGGAGGAGGAGTTATGGTATGGGGGTGTATGTCGTCCGCTGGAGTTGGTAATCTTGTTTTTATTGACAGTATAATGGATCAGTACAAGTATATTGATATTTTAAAGCAAAATTTGAAATCTTCAGCACGAAAATTGAACCTTCATAACGATTTTAAATTCTACCAGGACAATGACCCCAAGCACACTGCTCTGAACGTTAGACTCTGGCTGCTATATAACTGTCCTGAAATAATAAAAACACCACCACAATCTCCAGACTTAAATCCCATAGAGAATATTTGGCAAGAATTGGAATCAAGAATTCGCAAACACACCATTTCTTCAAAACAACAACTAAAATCGGTGCTTCAAGAAGAATGGGGTAAAATCACTCCAGAAATCACAAAAAAATTAGTCGAATCCATCCCAGAAAGATTAAATCATGTTTTAAAAGTAAAAGGAAATCCAACAAAATATTAAAACCTTTTAAAAAGTAAAATTTTTGGATAAATATTTGATGGAAAAGTAAGTGTCCCATCACTTATGTGAGCCATTTTTTGCTCCGTTCTGAACAATTGTATTTTTACTAAATTAATATTTTAATATTTTGACAAAATGTATGTTATGTAATAATTGTTACTAACTTTAAATATGAAACACACCCAAAAAATTTTTGCACATGTTTGTTTATTTATTTTATTGCAGTTTCTTTTTATAAAGCACAAGTGTCCCATCACTTTTGTGAGACACTGTATATAGCGAACTGATTTTTCACTCAAGTTCATTGTCGATGACAACGTATATTTAAGTATTTTTAGGGGCAGAGTACAGGGCGGGTAAAATCACAGATTACTTACAGAGATATTAATAAATGAATTATCTAAGTAAGTAATCTGTGGACGAAATTTTCTTTTACGTTTTTAATTGAAATCATATATAACGAAACAATTTTGTTCAAATTGCGCAAAATCCATTGTCAATGACAATAGATATTCAATGCATTAAATTTAGGGTTAAAAGCGTATTACTTAAAGTTTTAATTTATATTTCTTGTTTTTCTATAAACTTACTAACCTGTTAAATTTCTGTTTTAAATTATCACTTGTCAACCACTTGAGTTAAAAGTATAAAAGTGCCTTAATTTGAAAGCCCTCTGCCGATGAAAATGACGACATGTGTAAAAAAAAGTTACTATGATGACGGCCAATGGCATAATTTTTACCGATTTTTCATTCCGAACGTAAAATCTCAAAATTTTACTCGCGTGGCCGGTAACTTTTGAAATAGTCTTAAATATCCTTAATTAATGTGTAAATCTGGAATAGACTACAATACAGATAATCCAAAATCCCTTGCAAAAGCAGATTTCACTTTTCAAGAGATAAAACGCATTTTCCTCCATGATATCATTTTTCATCACGAGCATTTTCATCGCAAGATGATGCTTTCCTTTTTCTTGTTTTAAACTATTGCTTGTGCGGTTAAATTTTTATATTAGATAGTTGATAAATAAAGGAGTGAGCGAAGTGAAAAACTATAGCAAATATAGGTATAATCTTTTCAATTTAGATTTAGTATTTTTTAAGAGTAAACGTTTACTTTAGGTAACTAAATTGATCCGCAAAAAATAAAAAAATTTCAATCTCTCGTAAAAAATTTAAAGAAACTTTTTATGCTTCATTTTAATAGCGACCTTGGCGCAAATCGGGACAATCGAACTGGGGGAAAAAATGAGATTTATTGCCAGTGCTAAGTGTTAGAAATAACCACGAAACCAAAATTGCTGAAAAATTATTGTTATATTGATTACGTAGTTACATTTTAACAATACCCTCATTTTAATAGCGACCTTGACGCACATCGGGCCAATCGAATTGTTTAAAAAATGAGATTTATTGCCAAGTGTTAGAAATAACCACGAAAGCAAAATTGCTGAAAAATTATTGGGTACTTCTCTATTATCCCGTCGACCACTTTTCGTAACAAAAAACTATCGCCAAACTGTAAGATTAAACGCCAAAAATGCACTCCCATTTACTTGATGTCAGAAGCATTATACGTGTTTGTTATGTCATCAAGTGGTTTTTAATTCGACATTTGCGTGTATTTTTCATTATGTTTTACTGATTTATTAGTTATTTCATTAATTAAAATAACAATTATGTCCTTAAATTCTTATACTTATTTAGATTTTCCAATGGCAACGTTCTCCCGTTTATTTGGCATTACAGTTTGGCGATAGTTTTTTGTTATGAAAAGTTATCGACGGGATAATAGAGAAGTACCAATTATTGTTATATTGATTATGTAAATAAATTGATTTTGCATGCACAATAATTTGCCACTGTATGTATGTTTAAAATAAACTGTGTAGATATTCAACAAATTGCTTGCATGGTTGCATATATATGAAACAAAACTGAATAATGGCATCAGAAAGTGCTTGTGAAAATTGTCGGTACTTACGCATATTATACGTACCGGGAAAATTGATCACCAAAAATTGTTGTCAGTCGCCAATGGTATTTCTCGTTGCCAATCGAAAATTAAAATAATAAAACAGTAATTTAGTATCTATATATTTAAAACGGTAAGCGTTTTCTTTCGACAGTTCGTGAGGAAAAACAACTTCATCAAATTACATGATTCTTAATTTAAATGAAAGATATTTGGCCACAGATTTGTTATCGTTTGCTCTATACTTTTATTAATTAGTCGAAATGGTTTTATTGTTTGTTTGTTTATTTAATTTCTACAAAATGGTAGCAATCGGATAACTTCCATTGTCGCGAGGAGGATAAAGGAGAAATAATGAAAAATATTCAGACACGTGGCTCTTTGGCCGAATTTTTTAATTTGCAAGTTAAATTTCAGTAAAAATATTTATCCACGCGCACTTTATTTTTGTAAGCGAATATAAATTCATATTTATTGTGACGTTATTTATGGATGTTATCAGAATCTAGATAAATTATGGTTATGAAACCGTTTTCTGAAACCTATTGAATGACTGAATGTGCTGCAGATTTTTAAAAGTTATACTCCAAAAACAATTATTTTTTTTAACTATCCCCTGCTCGCTACGCTCTCCAACCACCTGCGTAATCGCTTCGCGATTCTGTTCGGTATCGCGCAGCAATTCCTATGTTCTAGAAGAAAATAAAAGAAAAAAAAAGCCGGAAGATCTACGCAGATTTTCATTGGCACATTTCCAAATAGTTACTTTATTTTTTAGAGGGATTTACAATAATATTATATGTATTAATATTCATTTTTTTTAAACAAACTTGATTCATTTCATATATAGTTTATCTATAATAGGGTAAGTTGGGGTGAGATGCCGTATTGAGCAAGATGTCGTGTCACGTGGTTTTCCTATGCACAGGCACTGTAGGGAAACGCTACTCAGTCGTGGGGAAGAAGCTTCCCTACTGATACTTTAATTACAGTTTGCGTTGTTTTATTTAAGTTTTAAATAGTGCTTTTCTATTGCTATTTCGTCTTAACACCTTTGGTAAGTGTCCAAAATCTTTTACGCTCTTTCTTTATGTAGTTTTTATGTAGTTGGCCATCTTACCCCAAGATTGGGGTAAGATGCCGAAATGCAAGCATTTACAAAAGTAAAATGTTTTATGCTTTTTAGGGTGAGAATCCCAGTTATTGACACCTAACCAGTAACTGACACTTGAGCAAAAATTCAACTTAAATAAGCATTTTGTTGCACAATTCGGCAAAGTAATGCATCTAGTGGTAAATAAGACACTTATTTTTATTTTGGAGTCAATTTATTCACCACTAGAGGTTCAAGAACATATTTAATGAGGAAGAAACTTTTGAGAATACAAAAAGTGCCATTTTGAAGCAACTATCTTATTTCTAAAATTAAGGAAGCATTTTTCTAATCTATTTGTAATGCAACCATCCTAATATTTTTTCTTAAAGTTATACTTCTAGAAATTAGTTTAAAGATGAATATGATATATTAGGGCCATGATTTAG